>VBSM01000272.1:79947306-79970741 GCA_008086735.1 Cheirogaleus medius | reverse complement strand
CCACCCACCCTAACACCCGACAAATGTTATTCCTATATGTCCGGGGAAAATGTCCCAAATCTTAATGAAAGACATAAACATCCAAGAAGCTCAACAATCTCCATGTAGGATAAAATCAAAGAGACACCAAGACACATTATAATCAAACAGTCAAAAAAGAAAGACACAGAGAGACTCTTGAAAGCAGCAAGAGAGAAACTGCTCATTATATGCAATGGATCCTCAATAATATTTTCAGCAGATTTCTCATCAGAAACTTTTGAGGCCAGAAGGCAGAAGGTTAATATACTCAAAGTTCTAAAAGGACAAAAGAAAAGAAAAGAAAAAAATAAAACTTTCTCAACTGGATAAGAATTTCATATGCAGCAAAACTGTCCCTCAAAAGTGAGGGAGAAATTTAAAATATTCCCAGATAAATAGATGCTGAGGGAGTTCATTACCACTTAACTTGCTCTGCAAGAAATACTAAAGGGAATCCTGCATGTTGAAATGAAAGTACATTAGATGGTAACTTAAAGACATATAAAGAAATAAGAATTTCAGTGTAGGTAAATACAATTGGCACTCTGTGAGTTCTGCATTCACGAATTTAAACTACCGTGGATCAAGATATTAAAAAAATAACAATAAACAATAATGATGCAACAATAAAATAATACAAATGAAAAACAATACATTATAACATCTACATAGCATTTACATTGTATTAGGTATTATGAGTAATCTAGAGATGACTTAAAGTATACAGGAGGATGTGTGTAGGTTATATGCAAATACTACAGTATCACCTAATGATGCATTTCTCAGAACATATCCCCATCACTAAGTGATGCATGACTATATACAAAATTCTTTACTCAACAGCAACAAAATACACATTCTTCTCAAGTATGCATGGGACATTTTCAGGAAATTAGAGTCCTTGTGTACTGTTGTTGGGAATATAAAATGGTACAACTGCTGTGGAAAACAGGATGATGGTTCTTAAAAAATTAAAAGTAGAATTACCACATCATCCAGAAATTCTCCTTTTGGAATTGGAAGCAGTATCCTGAAAAAATATTTGTATATTCATGTTCGTAGCATTATTCACAATAGCTAAAATGTGGATACAACCCAAGGGGCCACAGATGGATGGATGTATAAGTACAATGTGTTGTATGCATACAAAGTTGTATGCATACAAGGAATATTATTTAGCCTTAAACAGAGAGGAGATTTTGACATATGCTACAACATAAATTAACCTTGAGGAAAACAGGTTATGTGAAATAAGTAAGTCACAAGAGGCAAAAACTGTATGATTCCACTTACATGATGTACTTAGAGTAGTTAAAATCATAGATACAAAAAATAGAATAGTAGTTGCCAGGGGTTTGAGGGTGAGGGGAACGGGGAGTTAGTTTTTAACAGTGATAGATTTTCAGTTTTCTGAGATGAAAAGACTTCTGTAGATGGATAGTAGTGATGGCAGCAAAATATGAATTCATTTAATACCACTGAACTGTACACTTGCTAATGCTTAAGATGATATATTTTATGCTATGTATATTTTACAATAATAAAATTTGAGGAAAAAAGATAATTGATTACTTAAGCAAAAACACTGTAGTGTGGAGTTTATAACATCTGAGGAAATAAATGTATGACAGAAATAACAGAATGGCCAGGAGAGGATAAATGAAAGTATACTTCCATTTCTTACTATTGTAAGGGTCTTATACTATATGTGAAGTGGTATGATGTCATGTAGAGCTTTTAAGTGTTAAAAGTATGCACTATAAAACTCCAACCATTAAATAACCAAGTATTTATAGCTAATCAGTCAACCAAGATGATATATAAAATAATAAATAATATTCAATTAATATAAATTAAGACAGAAGGGAGGTAAAAGATAACAAAGAACCTATGGGAATAGAATAATAAGAGCAAGATGATAGATCTAAACCTTAAAGATTTAAATATACTATTATATGATCCACGTAAGTTATAAGCCCAATAAAGAGAGAAAACAAAGCATATGCCCACACAAAGACTTGTACACAAATATTCATAGCCATTTTATTCATAATACAGCATCCTAAAAATGGGATCAACCAAAATATCTATGAATAGATGAATGGGTTAATAAGTAGTGTTTTATCCTTACAAGGAGTACTAATTAATATTTGGCTAAAAAGACAAAAGGAGGAAAGAGAGGGAAGGAGGAAGGTAGGAAGAGAGGGAAAAAGAATTATTGATAATGCAACAGCATGAATACAAATCAAAGTAATTATGCTATATGAAATAAATCAAACAACAAAGAGTATATATTATATGACCTAATTTATATAAAATTCTAGAACATTCAAATTAACCAATGATAATAGAAATAAGATCAGTTGATCCCTCGGAAAGGTGGGGGCCAGAGTGGTAGATAAGAGACTATGATTACCAAGGGACACATGGAAACTTTTTAGGTTATGGATATCTTCATTATTTTGATCATGAAAATTATGAGCGTATACATTGTTAAACCTAAAAAATTATTGATCAATTTAAATAAGTGGATGCTATTGTATGTTTATTATACTTCAAAAATAAAACCATATAAAAATTAATGTAGACACATTAGCAATCCCATTTTTAACAATAAATATAGGCAACAAAAATTCTCTTAAAATAAGACATAGTTTAGCTGTGTGTTCTCTAATTAAAATTTATATGTATAAAATGTTAAGTAATCTGAGTATTAATAGATACTGTGTTAAGAGGTGAGGTTTTTAAAAAATGTCAGTCTGGACCCACTGTGTAGATAGTTTTTTGTTAGTAATTTAAAGAGTTATATTGGAAGCAACAAATACAGTACCTGTTCACCAAATGTGTACCACATATTGTGGGAGAGGACACATGCCATTATACTCTACTAATTGATCATGAAGAAACTACAAGAAACTTCATCATTATAGTTAGTCAATCACACTTTTAGAACAAGTTACAATCTGGTTTCTTTTTAAAAAATTAAGAGTTCATGAACAAGAAGTTCTTAGAGCAATGTTTCTCAAAATATTCTTACTCATGATCTCTGTTAAAGATGTAAATAGCTCATACACTCATAAATTTTCTGAAGTTCCAACTTCTTCCGCTCTATTGAGCTGCACAGATATGTTAATCTTTATTTGGTAACTCACCACAGGCTAAAAGTTAGTGTACTTCAATGTTTATGGTTTGATTTATAAAAACAATGTTCAATTTATTTTACAGAGTCAATTATATTATAACATTGAATGTGGCATTAAAACTAGCTGCCTTGTAATGTATACATTGGAGAGATAGTGAAAGTATTTACCAGTTTGGGAATTAGTTCATTGTCAGGTATTTAGAAGTTATTAGAATTAATAAATGTATTTATTTCCATCACTATATACTTACTCCCATCACTATATATTTACTCTAAACTACAAAAGTCTTTGTATTGTATATTTCTATCTAAAGCTATATTATTATCTAATTTTAATCTTTATCACTGCCCATAACAAAGTATACTAAACACCTGAGAAAACAGAATAGCTTAAAACAGAAGAACAGATATTTTAGTTTATATAAAATGTGCTATTAATGGAGACAATAGGTTTGATCTGCTTGTTTTCAGTTATGTGTGTATGGGGGGATGCAGGTAAGTGAAGCATGAATTGTTATATACTTGTCTCACATGCTAACTGACTCTTTGTAGGCTGGACTTTTTTTTATTTTAAATGTTAATTGTTTTAACATGCTAAGTTTATTTTTACCTGACGAACTGAGCCATCACAGAGCAACTAAGATGGTAGTGATCATGTTCTAAATAGAGTGTGGATATAAAATCTTTTCCTTATGCTGCCAGTTTATAGAGCTCATTTCCATGCCCTGTTACTCACTAATGTTGTTATAGTTAAATTGGAATCTAGCTGGTGACAATCACACTACATGAAATTTTTCTTCCTAATTATGATATTAGAAAAGGATATGTTGTGAAAACTGTTAGCTTGATTAGTTTTAATTGTAAAATGTAGGGTTTTGTTACATTAGCCACATATTTGTGAAAATATAGTGTTCCTTAGTGTTGGATTAAACATTTTTATCTTATTTTCTAACTAAGACAGATTAAGCCATAACTGAAATATATACATTACCCTTCTGAATATTCCTTCTCTAACATCTTATTCGTATTTTGCCCTAGGAAAGGACAAATACTTTTTTTATAAACTAAAGGTATTTTTAAAATGGTCCCTCCTTTCATCTAATTGAAAGAAAAGTTTTTCTGACATCAAACTTACACTTTGACTTTGTACTAGAGAAACATTCTTCAAACCTTCAGCAGAGCATTGGCCAACACTGTATTAGAAAATGCTCCGCAAATTGTGTATGAACGTGACTAGCTCTTTATTCTCCTAGAATGATTTTTAAATATTAGAGGTCCAAGCAACAAATTGCAGTACTGAATCTTATTTTTGTCATCAATTTTTTATATCCCTACATAATTTTCTCCTCTATTGTTTGCTTCATTTAGAGATCATCCATGGATTTTTCCTTAGTAAAGTTATTATACTCTTTCATCTATATACAATACCATGACAATAAACAAACAAACAAACAAATAGGAGACAAGTAGAATATAGGTTAGAGCACGTACCTTTCTATCTACTCTAAACTTGATATTACATGAGATATTAAGTTTATACTTAGTATCTATTTGACAAATAGAATTAACTTCAAAAACATTTTTATTATTAAATAATACTATCTCTGCTCATCTTATAACATGTCCTAGTTGTGCTGTTTGAGCAGTGCTCCTGAAGAAAGGATTTATGCACAAGCAGTTTACTTAGGAATATTATTTTGGAAAGCATTAGTTAAAGGTGGGGGAAACATGGAATAGGAAATTGGAGCTCATTCCCAATGGTGACTTCTGGGAGATGGTAGAATACATATCAGCAAACTACAGCTCTCCACTCACATCTAGCACAGTACCCATTTTTTACCCCTCATGGACAGAAGGCACTGCTCCCTAACAGTCTAGCACTGAGTCATGGAAACCAAGCCATGACATTCCCCTTTGTCTCTGTTTCCCCTAGCACTTGCCTCCTCAACCAACAGCTGCATGCTGCAACTGTGCAAGGCCCATACCAGTTGCCGCCTTCCCATTGGGAACACCTCTGTTGGAAACTTCCAGACACCTAGCATTGGCATCTCAGTCTGGGTTGGAATCTGGGACTGAAAAAGTTTCTGGACATTTCTGCTCAGCTGCCCAAATTGAGTTTGCAAAACTCTTCAGGAGGAAAGAGTACAAGAATCTGGGTATTCCTGCGGCAGAGAATGAAACTGATGGGTGGTAGAGGGAACCTATTTCCCACTACCAGCAATTTACCTTGGGCCAGTTGCTCTTCCTCTGGGAAACTTCTCCAGCTAGGCTAAAGCAGGCCTGCCACTAGGGATGGCCCTCCTCAGGAAAATGAAGTGGGGCAGGAGTTTTCTTTCTTGTTATATAAGTTGCCTACACAATAGTCTCAATTTTACCCTTTGGCAGACAGTACTTAAATATTTATTATCTGGCCTGAGGTAGGCTAAATAATGGCCCCTAAAGAGGTCCATGTCCTAATCCCCAGAAACTGTGACTATATTACCTTACATAGCAAATGAGACTTTATGGATATGTTTAATTTAAGGATCTTGAGGTGGGGGGATTATTTTAGATTACCCTGTATGACTAGCGTAATCACAGGTATCCCTGTAAAAGGGAGGCAGGAGAATGAGACAGAGGAAGGCAATGTAAACACAGGAATAGAGTCAGTAAAGGAGACACTACACTGCTGGTTTTGAAAATAAAGGACCACAATTCAAGCAATAGAAGTTGGCAACAGCAAGCAAACAGATTCCCTCCTAAAGCCTCCAGAAGGAACCAGTTCTACAGATAGCTCAATTTTAGCCAAGTGAGGATGATGTTGGACTTCTGACCTACAAAACTGTAAGAAAACAAATTTGTGTTGTTTTAACCACTTAATCAGTCAAGATTAGCTACAGCAGCAATAGGTAACATAACTCTTTTTTAAAAAAAGATTTTTTAATTCCTGGTGAAAATAATGCAAGAAGCATTATTTTAGCATATGTTAATATAAAGACTACCTAAAGACCTAGTTAAAGCAGATTCTGAAGCACATCCCCCACGATTCCAATTCAGTAGGTCTAGGATGGACCACTAGAATTTCTAATAAACTCTCAGCTGATGCTGATGCTTTCAGTTTGATCATGGAGTAGTCCTGGGATAAAATGTACATAGAAATTGTCCCATTTATGAGACAAGGAAGCTGTAGTAAATTTTCTCTTACACTGTCATTGAATGAGGGGTGCTCCCTGGGTGTCCACTTGCTCAACATTTCTAGCCTGCTTTACAGGTAAGTACTTCTGGTAAAGTCATCAGGTGGGGAGTTACAGGTGCTTGCATGGAATGGCAGTGCCAAGGTGATAGGGAACGGGACACCTATAATACTTGCCAGAACCTTAAACTGCCTTTTATCTCTTGGTACATTATATATGAATGATGAAAAGTGGAAGATTTTTTCCTGTGGTGAAGAGTGGAAGATTTTTCTTTATCTGAAGCATGCCATTTTATCAAATAATTTTTGTTAATCTACATATTTTGGGATGATAAGTCTACAGTCCTATCTCATATACCTTTATTAACTGACCCTCTTGCCCCTGGAGCTGTGGATTCTCTGAGACGATTCTGTGGTTGATACTTCCCCTAGGCTATTTGGAAGACATATTTTTTGTGTGTATTTGTAAACACCTATTTTATGTTGACTGCCTTGATGTAATTTAATGTATTACTATACATCTATACTGACAAAGCTTATTTTCCAAAAGTTTGATCTAGTTGATTTCCCATTTTAAATATATTATAACTGAAAGACTCCATTGCATTCTTTTTCCCTGTATATAGAAAGACTAAGCATTATTATATTTTAGAAATCAGAAAATAGCTTTAAATAATTCTTACCATAAGACAAACTATTATCTTCCTAAAGGGGAAAAAGAGCTTATGCCAATAAACAAAAACAAAAAGTTGCAAGAAAGTACAGACATTAGGCATTAGAGAGCATGATGGACAGGGATTGAACCTTGCAGCTGAATGAGCAGGATAAATGATAACAAGCTTTAGTGATAGCAAGACTAAACAACAGGTCCACTAAGGAAAAATAAAATCTGAACATTGTATGTCAGCAAAACACAAAGCCTCAGAACAGATTATCCAAGAATGTAACAAAGATGAAATTAGCATTAGTATCTCCAGAGCTTACAAACAACATCATAAAACCAAGATAAGGTATTTTGGTATGCATATAAACAAGCAGTGCTAAAGCACTCCTTTCTTAATTTAGAAATTGAGATTTAGTTTAAAAAGCTGTATGGATTAAATAAAGATAGAATTCTTTATTCCAATATGCCACATAGAAAATCATGATGAACATATTGCATGTAAAATAAGAAAGGAATTTGTTTTTGGAAAGGTGAGGACTAAATCTGAAACTGTCTTTAGAATGTAAAAATTGGTTTTTGTAAGTAAGAAAGCTACAGTTATACTTTTATGCAATATAATATGTGTTTGGGATAAATTTATAAATTATGTGCCAATATAAGAAATAAAGATTTTTTTGGTTTTCAAATTTCAACATTATCACACTTGGTTCCATAACATATTAATGCATAAAATTATTAAAAAATATAATACAAGTAATTTATTCTATGGTCACTGATTTTAAGCTTAGAAATATAGCTACTTAAACCAATATGCACAAAATAAGTTTTATTTTGGTTTTTCATTTTGTCAAATTTAAAAATTTAAATCTATCAAACTCAAGGGAAAATAGCAACATATAGCATACATAATGAAAAACACTGCAACACAATAGAATTTTTTTACAAAATGTACCTATATTGTATATTTTCTATCATTAATACTGTTAAATATACTAACATAATTTTTACTCATGATAAAAAAAGATACAATTGTTCCATAAAATCAACTTAGTTAAATTTACTGCACCACACAGAATAAGCACCCTTATTAACCTGATACTAAATATAATTTTAACAGTATATATTTTGTATGCAAATAATTTATTGAAGCATAAATATAACAGATTGAATAGTATATGCCCAAAATTAATATCCACTCAAAACTACAGAATGTGATCTTATTTGGAAATAGGATTTTCACAGACAAAATTAAAGCAAATATCGAGATGATTTCATATGAAATTAAAGTGGACCCTAAGTCCAATGAGATCTTTCTAAGAGACAGAAAAGGATACACAGACATAGAGAGAAGGCCATGTGAAGACAGAGTCAAAGATTGAAATGATATATCAGCAAGCCAATGAACGCCAAGAATTGCTGGCCTCCACCAGAAGCTAGGAGAGAAGAATGTTAACAGATTTTCCCTCAGAGCATCCAGAAGGAACCAATCCTGCAGATCCCTTGATTTCAGATTTCTGGCTTTCTGCAGTGTGAAGCAATAAATTTCTCTTGTTTTAATCCACCCTGTTTGGGGAAATTTTTTACAGATGCCCTAGAAACCAGTACATAACTAATAAAGAAAAGTGCAGAAGCCCAAACTTTTATAATTTGATGAATTTTTACTAAATAACCAGCACCAGAATAGTGAATCAAGAGTATTTCTGGCATTTTAAGGTGATATCACCTTGTAAAGGTATATATACACAAACAGACATACTTCCATATAGATACATATAAAATCTTCATAGGCTAATGTATGTTCAGCTTTGTAAACTCATTTTTCCAGAGTGATTGAAATATGTTACACACTCATCGATACAGTACAATAAATAGGCAAGTTTCAGTTGTTTATGTCTTTGCTGATGCTTGATATTTTTGCATTTTTTAATAATTAGGTATTCTAATGAGGGTAGTGGTATCTAATTGTGATTTTAATTTGTATTTCCATGATTACTAATGAGGTTGAACACCTTGTTGTAACTTTATTAATAATACAGATTACCTTTTCATGAAGTACCATTTTAAGTATTTTGCTCTTTTTTTCTTTTGGGCTGCCTGTGTTTTACCTCATTAAATTTAAGAAATTCTTTGCATATTTCATGTAATAATAATTTATTAGATAAACATATTATAAATATCTTATCTCAATCTGGATTGAATTTTCACTCTCATTTTGATGCCTTTTAATGAACATTTTTAATTTTAGTGAAATTCAATTTATCAATCTTTTCCCTTATGTTTAATTCCTTATGTGTCTTATTATAAACAATCTATGCCTACTGAAATGTTATGAATATACTCTCACGGTCACATATATAGAGTTTTACTGTTTTAACTTTCACATTTAAATATAGAATTAATCTAGATTGAGTTTTTGTGTACAATAGCAGATCAAAGTTCTCTTTTTTTCAATGTGGATATTCAATTGACCCAATATCATTTTTAAAAACTCATTACTTCCTTCTGCATTAAACAGCTATCATTGTTACAATCAAGTATGTTTCTGAAATTGTCTTTCCATGCACTATCACATGGCCTTAATCATTGTCACTTGATTATGATTTGATATATCATACTTTTAGCCTCCACTTTGTCCAAAGTTCTTCCTCAAAATTATCTTAACTACACTTGTCCCTTTGATCTTTAATATAAATTTGAGAATCAGCCTGTCAATTTTCTCAGAAAGAAAAGTAAAGAAGGAAAGAAAGAAAAGAAAGTTTTTCATATTTTAACAAAAATTACATTGGATCAATAGATAAATATGGAGAGTACTGGCAACTTTTGAAAATTAAATCTTCAAATTCATAAACTTCATATATCCTTTCACTTATTTAGATCTTCTTGATGTTTATCAGTAATATGTATGTTTCCTGATACACAGAAATCTTGCATGCTGTTCATTAGATTATGTGATAGGTAATTGAGATTCTTGTTGCTATTGACAAAAAGTATCTTTTTAAACTTTTGTTTTTGTTTGTTGTTATTGTATAGAAACTTGATGGGATATATATAATTTGAATCTTCCAATTTGTACAATTTTCTTCTAAATTTTAAGAATTAGCCTATAGATTATTAGGATTTTCTGAGTATATAATCATGTTATCTTAAAATAGAGGCAATTTCATCTTCTTCATGCTTGCTTTTTTCTTGCTGGATTAATGAAAATGTATACTAAATAGAGTGTTAGTAGTGAGAATCCTCATCTCACTGCCACTTACAAAGGTAAATTCATTATAAAATATCACATTTTCTACATAATTATTTAAGCTATTATTTATAAGAATAAAAATTTTCTGATGTCATATATTAGATAAGAGTTTTTAGATTTTTTTGAGTTTTATAAAATACATATTTTGCATTTATAACATTGTCATATAAATTTTCTGCTTTATTCTGTTAATGAATTATATTCATTGATTTCCAATTATTAAAACAACTTTGAATTATTAGAATAATACTAGTTCAGGAATTATACATTATTTTCTTTGAATACCTCTGGATTCCACTTAATGTTTTATTTAGGTTTTTAACTCATCTATGATTGTAGTAGGGATTGTTATACAGTGTTCCTTTCTTATCATTTTTGGGTCCATTAACAAAGATATGCTGGCTTTATATAATAAGTTTGGAAGCACCTCCTCCCTTTTGTATCCTCTGGAACAATTTGTGTTATTTTTTCCCCTAAATATTTAGAGGAATTCATGTAGAAAGCCATATGGAGAGTTTTCTGTGAAAAAATTAATTTCAGATTAAATTTCTTTTAACAGATTTAAGTATTTGGATTTTCTATATCATGGCATAAGTTATTTATAACATCATTTATCATTTTTTTTTTTTTACATTTTAAGGAACTATAGTGATATCACCTTTTCATTGCTAGTAGTAAATTCAGATATCACTCTTGGTTTTTCCTTTATAAATGGTAATAACCTTTTCAAAGAACCATCTTTAATCATTGTTGATTTTTTACTGTATTTCTGTTTTGTCAATTTCTGCTATTAACTTGTGTATTTTATTTTATTTGTGTTAAGCATACTGGTATGTATTTTTATCCTTGATATGTATACATAATTTTTCAGTCATTTCTTTTTTTTAATATATAAAAATTTGGGGCTGTAACTTTTACTCTAACTTTTAATGACTATTTTTTTTATTATCTTTCAATTCAAAATATTTTCTGATTTTCATTGTGATTCATTTTTTAACCCATATGTTACTTAGTAGAAACTATTGTTTGATTCTAATAGTAGAAACTATTGTTTGATTCTGGAGATTTTATTGATGACTTTAATATGTCGATATTAATTCCTTGTGGTTAGAGAACATACTCTGAATTGATTCAATCCTTTGAAATTATTGATTCTTACTTTAAGACTCAGACTATAGCACACTTTTGCAAATTACCATGAATACATTGGCACTGATTCCTCTTTATGTTCAGTGTTTCATACATGCCATTTTGGTCGTTTCTTAAGTTTGTTTTTCAGATTTTCTATCTACCTGCTGATTTTTGGTATATTTTTTTCATCTAAGAGAATGAGAATTGTTTTTAAAATCGTTCAGTAAGATTATGGATTAGGCTATCTCTTTTCACCTTTGACAAGTTTTGCTCTATATATTCTGAAGCCCTTTTATTATTTGCATACTCGTTTATATTTGTTATATTTTACTTGTTAACTCATCTCTTTTTGGCGGTCTTTTATTCTCTTAATGTTACTGACAAAGTCAACTTTGTCTAACATTTGTACATCCATACCACCTTTCTTTTGGTTCTTAGTTTTATTGTATATATTTTCATTTCTTTTAATATCAACCTTTCTGTTTCCTAATATTGAACATGTGTTATTATGAGAAATATATAACTTCTTTGTTTTAATCAAGTCTAAAAATTTTTGTCCCTTAATTGGAGTTTTCAGTCTATTTGATTTAATATAATTACTGATATATTTATATCTACCATCTTAGTGTTTTATTTTAATTGCTCCTTCCCCATGTCTTAGTATATCTTGTAATATTTTTGACTAAAACTTTAATCTTTCATTGCAAATTTTATGGAAAAATTTTTGAAACACTTCTGAGTCTCTGGATGACAGTACCTCCCTTTAGAGAGGAGTTCCCCTATCCTCCTGCTGGGAGCTAAATCACCTCAATTCAAACAGAGAGCTGAATTAAGGCAGTGTTTCCAGATTTGCAAAGCTCGAACTATATTAGGTTTGTCCCTCATTAAACTTTTTCAAATGGAAGTCTGGGGTTTTTACTTAGGCATCTTCACATTGGTAGGTTTTGAACTACAATATTTAACTTCTTAGCACTCTGAGGTTAGTAAAATAAACAAATAATAATAATAACAAACAAAAAACTCCATTCTGTTCATTTTGCTTTCTGTTAGCCTCATAAACCTTAAGAATTTGATAAATGAGTTGGGAAGAAAATCATTAAGTCTAAGAACTCAATTTTCCATAACTCTCTTCTTTATTATTCTTCAGTAATGCAATTTTCCTAAGAAGCAAATACCTTCAAATAAAAGCATACAATCCCTCTCTTATTCCTCAATTCTCACTCTATGCAAAGTGTACTAAGGACACCAAGGAACTCCTCCTCTGAATCCAAAGAAAGTCTTTATTCACTTGTAACTTTCTTTTAAGCAGTTGATGGTATTGACTATTGACTCTGAGAAATATTGTCTGTTTCCTTACCTTTTTTTTTTTTACCTTCTAGAGGCTAGTCATATTTCTTGTTTTCCTACCTCCAACTTCAAAGACAGCAGTGCACCATTTTCTCTAATTCTGCTTTCCTTGTGGCATGGCTGCTTTCTAACTCTTAGAATGCCTACCTGCCACCAATGTGGACCACTGTAACTAAATTAGGCCCACCCATATAATACAAGATAGTCCCCCATTCCAAGATCCTTAATTTAATCACATCTACAAAGTTCCTTTTACCATGTAAGGTAACATATTCACTGATTCTGGAGATTATGATAAGGACATCTTTGGGGCCATTATTCAGTCTTTCACACTGTTATACATAATACAAAATCATTTATACATTTCAATAAATTTATTTCTTAAACCATGGATTTATTATGAATTTTTTTTATTTTTACTTATATCTATGTACATATCTCTGCCAAATGGTAGTAGTTTTATTGACACCAAGTAACATTCTATAAGAAGGAAACTTTTAAATAATAACTATAATTCCTTCAAACATTAAAATAATTAAAACAAGGGAAGATTATTTACTAACTTTATATGCCATGACCTATTTACTTAATTGCTCCATTTTTATTTTACTCCTTTCATACTTTGGGGGTGGGAGAAAGATACAAATACAAACAAAACCTCTTATCACTGTAGCATAAAGTAATGTGTTTACTAATATTTTTTGTCTGATATTCATTTACAAGGCTCATTAGGACCACTATAACAAAGGTTTTTTACTTATATTTTTGCTTTTACAATTTATTTTATCTCACTTGGAGAGAATAAAATGATAAAAATGTACAGTTTTCTTACATTCTATTAGCACTAGATTGTTAAAAAATCTCACAAAAATATTTATGAGGTGTAGTTATTTATCCATACATTAATACATTTATCCATTTTTTCATTCATCCAATCATTCATTCCTTGATATCTATTCATATCTGGCATCTATTGAACCAAGTTATATTCAAAATGTGAAATTCTCAATAGACTTAATGTTGATTTAACAATGACACTAGATAAAATAGGCATACATATAATTTAATATATCTGAGGTAACAACAAATTCACTCATGACCTATTTTAAAATCCAACCATATACAAAATGGATAATTCAAAATTAGTAAAGTATTTTAGAGAAATGAGTCGTATCTAAGCTATAAAAAGAGTAGCAAGTGGTTAAAAAATAACGAATGCTATAATAATTTTTAAAGTAAGGACAGCAGATAAACTTTTAAAAGTATTGTCAATCACCTTTAAAATCACTATTTTCTCCTAATACTATTTTAATGCTGATTTGGCTATCATCTAAATCTAACTTTTTTCATGTTAACTCATTAGAGAAATTAAATATATAATCAAAGATCAAAGGATAATAATTTGATATAATAAATAAGACCTGAATTATAAAAGTCTAGAGAAACCTCAAATTGGAAAATAAAGGTTTCTGAGTTTTGTGCTTCACCTTCTCATCTTTCATATTTGAAGATATTTTTCCTTTTGTACAAGTGTGACTCTGAAAAACCAAATTGTGGCTTATGTTTCTTTCCGCCCATTCTTTTCAAAACCTGTCACCATCCTGGGCTCTGCTTTCAATTTAATGGGTAGCTTGATGCCTATTTTTAAAAAGATCCACCCCATCTCTCGTTTCTGCAGTCCCATCTGGTCGGTCTGCTGCTCCTAATGTTGCAGGCAGTCAGAATATCTGCCACAGTGCCTCTGGTTCTTTTCTGTGGAGATTATTATGCGATTGCTTTTGATTGTAGTCTGATTTGAGCCACCTGCAGAGCATTTACATCCTTTAAGAATCTTGCCCTTTGTCACTTTCAAGTCATGGCTCTGGATGTTATCCTATTGTGATTTTCTCTTACCTTTCTTCTGTTTATCTGAATCTTACTTATTTCCATGACCCAGAATAAGTCCCATCTACCTCACTATAGCCTTTTTTGATTACTTTAGCTGACACTGACCTTTCATTTCTTTTTTTCTATTGTATATATAATTCAGTTTCACACTTTATCTCATGAATATTCTTTAATTTTTTCATAGTTTTTCTTTTATCATTATGACATATATAATACTAGCCTCTTGAAGGTAAGGGTCATGATCTAAATTATAAAATTATTATTATTTTAATATCCACAATAGTAACTCCTACTGAGCTGAGAACACACAATATGTGCAAAAGAAAAAATATGTTGACTTACTATTTGCTTATATGTCAACTACTAACACTCTGCAAATTCAATTTGCAGCAATTTGAATGCAAAGTACTATGTAAAAGTCATTATTTTAATATTTTAATAATGAATACTGGACATATGCTAGAGTCTTTTTCTTCTTTCTATTTTTTCTTTTTTTGGGGGGATTGTCAATAGACTGGAAATGATAATGTTATACATTATGATGATATGATCATCTATCTAAAAAACTCCAAAGATTCCACCAAAAGACTCCTAAAATTGATAAATAAATTCAGCAAAATCTCAGGCTACAAAATCCGTATACACAAATCAGTAGCATTCTTACACAACAACAGTCAAGCCGAGAATCAAATCAAAGACTCAATACCTTTCACAATACCTACAAAGAAAATAAAATACCTAGGAATATATTTAACCAAGGAGGTGAAAGATCTCTACAAAGACAACTATGAATCACTAAAGAAGGAAATTACAGATGATGTAAATAAATGGAAAAAAACATGTCATGCTCATGAGTCGGTGGAATCAACATTGTTAAAATGTCCGTACTACCCACAATGATTTACAGATTCAACACAATCTCTATCAAAATACCAACGTCATTTTTCACAGATCTAGAAAAATAATTCTATGCTTCATTTGGAACTAGAAAAGAGCTTAAATAGCCAAAATGACTTTAAGCAAAAGGAACAAATCTGGAGGCACCACTTTACCAGACTTTAAGCTATACTAAAAGGCTATATAAATCAAAACAGCATGGGCATGGCTCAAATGTAGTGACATAGACCAATGGAACAGAACAGAGAACCTACATATAAATCCATCCACATGTGGCTATCTGATCTTTGAAAAAGCAG
This sequence comes from Cheirogaleus medius, assembly GCA_008086735.1. Lineage (NCBI taxonomy): Eukaryota > Metazoa > Chordata > Mammalia > Primates > Cheirogaleidae > Cheirogaleus > Cheirogaleus medius. Next base: position 79,954,934 of record VBSM01000272.1, on the reverse strand, counting down.
ACAACAATATACACCGGGGGAAAGTATCTATATTCAATAAATGGTGCGGGAAAATGGATAGCCACATGTAGAAAATTGAAACAAGATTCATATCTCTCACCACTCACAAAAATTAATTCAAGATGGATAACAGACTTAAATCTAAGACATGAAACCATAAGAATTTTAGAAAAAGATGTTGGAAAGACTCTCCTAAACATTGGCCTAGACAAAGAATTTATGAAGAAGACCCTAAAAGCAACCAGAATAATAACAAAAATAAATAAATGGTGCTTGATTAAATTAAAAATTTCTGCACACTGGAGGAAACAATCAACAGAGCAAATAGACAAACTAAAGAATGGGAGAAAATATTCACATGCTATACATTTGATAAAGGGCTAATAACCAGAATCTACAAAGAACTCAAGTAAATCATCAAGAAAAAATCAAACAACCCCATTAAAAAGTGGGCAAAAGACATGAACAGAAGGTTTTCAAAAGAAGATAGACTAATGGCCAGTAGACATATGAAAAAATCCTAAACATCACTAATCATCAGAGAAATGCAAATAAAAATCACAATGAAATATCACCTAACCCCAGTGAGAATGGCATTTATCAAAATGTCTCAAAACAAAAGATACTGGTGTGGATGCAGACAGAAAGGAGCACTTGCACACTGTTGGTAGGACTGCAAACTATTGTAACCTCTATGGAAAATAGTACAGAAAATCCTCAAAGAATTAAAAGTAGACCTACAATTTGGTCCAAAAATCCCACTACTAGGTATTTACTCAAAGGAAAAAGAGTCATTTTATCAAAAAGATATTTGCAACAGAATGTTTATTGCAGCACAGTTCACATTCATAAAGAAGTGGAATCAACCCAGGTGCCTATCAATTCATGAGTGGATTAATAAAATGTGGTATATGTATACCATGGAGTACTATTCAGCCATAAAATGAATTAATACCTTTTTATAATTTTGGTCTGTCCAAGTCTCAAATAATTCTAATATCTCAACACTTATCATTCTCAAATTCTTCTGCTATGCAATATGGTATCTAAACAACATGTTATAGACACTACATAAAAGCAATTTTTAACTCTTCTGGAGGTCATTTTCTTAGCTATCCTAGGGGCAATTTGGGTGATGAGAATGAGCATTCTCACTTCCTCCCTCCCAATATCATATATTTGACCAACATTTTAGTTAAGACCAGTTCTTTATTTCTCCTTGGTCTCACATCAAATGGTCTCATATATATCAAAAACCAAAAACAACAACAACAACAAAACCCCCAAAAAACTCTGAAGACTTTATGTGTGAAGTCTCTTAACTTGGTGCCCCCTTCCCAACTATAAATTTATTATGTTCACCCCCATGAACATAATAAATTTCCTTTCCTTTCAATCTATGGGTATTTAGTACCATCTTTATTCATTATTACATAACCTACCAACACCGCCCCCCCAGGATTTTACATCATCAATTGAATTTTCTTGTTTCAAAATCTACTATGAAGAATTTAAATACCTCTTGGCCTTATCATATATGTATGTTAAAGTTCTGCAATGTAACCCTTACCTTCAAATCTCCTCAACATAAACATTCTTTTATTCTTTTTAAATTCTTCAAAGTATAATATATTTTCACTTTCATCACTTATTTATTTTCCATTTATTCCTCTATTCACTAAATCAGGGCATATTATAATAAAAATACAGCATCTGCATGAATAATAGAGTCCTGCCCTTCATTTTTTAATGTTCAGATCTGAGATAGAAACTATAATAACCTCATAGCATTGTCTTAAGGATTAAATAATACATGAAAAGTAACTAAAAACAGCACCTGAAACATAGTAAATACTTTTATTTATTTTTTCCTTCTTAATATTCTTGCTCTTCTTCCTATCATTATTATTTGTCCACATGAAATTATCTTAAGGAATCAAATGTTCTCCCATTTTTCAAATCTAATGGAAAAATTTCCTTCCCTATCTTTGTCTACCTTTCCACTATGTTCCATTCAAGAAATATTTACATAGAAACTACTGTGTGAGGAACTGAGCTAAGATCATGACATACAATAGTGAATAATATAAACAACCCTTCCCTTCTTCATAGTTCTTCAAATTTGAGTAAAAATTAATGAAAAATAATCAATAATGAGCAAGCAAAGAAGGAAAAATAAAATGAAGATTACTATAATAGGAAAATTTACTTAAATAAAAAGCCAGTTATTATGATAAGGAAAATTATGGGGACTTGCTGTAGATTAGGTAGTCAGAGAGGTCTTTCTGAGAAGATTATAATCAAGCACAGACCTGAAGGATAATCAAGGAGTAGTTAAATATTCCAAGCAGAGGAGACCATGGGTGCAAAGCCCTGCTGTCAGAAAATGTTCACCACCTCCTCCATCTGAAACTATTTCCTCTCTCAGTTGCCATAAATTCATATTATCTCTTACAACTCCTAACCTTCTGATAATCATACTTCAGTTTCTGATGCTTTTCTTTTACTACCTGCAATATATTTAGGGTTTAAGATTTCATGTTCAGATTATTTCACATCTAAATTTTTTGTTCCTATTGTATTTTCTCATATGTTTTTGATCAACGCCTATGTGGAACTGACTCCCTGGAATATCATTTAAACCTTGGTTATTTTCTTAAACTTCAGATATATAAAACACACTATTTCTTATACACCACACCTGGAAGTCTTAGTGCCCTCTCAAATGCAACATGTCCAAATCTGATTTAGTGATCTTTTATTATCAGAGAATTCTTTTTGTGAATGGTCTGCAATCATCAATAGCATAAGTATCTTCTCAGGCACCCAATCTACAAACCTAAAGATTCATTCCTGATCTATTTTTCTCTCCTCTTTTTTAGTCAAATTATTTTCTATTCTACATGTCTTGTGTACTTTTTGTTTTTAGTTACCATCCACACTATCATCTGCCTGGTTCAGCAATATCTCATATTTTTTCTTACTAATTATTTCCTAATTCAGGCCCATTTTATTTTTCAACTGAAAGATTATACAGCTTTCATTGACCTCCATTCTTAGCCACTCTATTGATATGCCACAAGCCTCAAAAGTAATCTAAACTAAAACATGACTATACCACATGTGTGTTTATAATTTTTCTGCTGAAATATATACAAGGCCTCTGTGAGCTGGCCTTTCCCATATTGTCAACCTTAAAACCTATGAACCCTTTGTCCCCATCCAGGAAATATAAATGTGCCATTGTTCTCTACACAGCATCATTATTTTCTTCCTTATATGTCTATTCTAGCTGTTAGTCTCTTAACCTATCTTTTCCTTATTAAATACTCCTCATACTCCCAGATATGTTATTATATCAACCCCTCCCATATGGCTTTCTCATTAATTCACTCCAGGATTGCCTAGATAAAAAGATTTATTTACACAATAATGAAGAAAGTTCCTAGCAGCTATCCAAGTCTACTGTCTGGTATAAACAGAGAGCCAATAATCCGGTATATTTAGAGAATCAACAGCATGAAATAAAAAAATCAAAATCAAATAAAAACATTGACCTCTAGGAAAAGAGATCTAATTAAAAAGAATACATAAAATATATTTTTGAATTCTGTATATAATTTGCATGATTATTTGCGACTATAAAGCCTCCATATAACATTGTTATTTTAATGCAAAGGAATAAATATCAGCAAAGAAGAATAAACACTTGATATTAAAAATATGATAAAAGAGTTAGAATGAGAGGACAGAAAAAAGATGGAAGGAAAGCAGTTATTATATCAATGAAACACTAGACAATGATTTTTCAAAGCAGAAACAGAGCAAAAGCCTTAGTCTCATAAAATTTCTGAAATGTATGCCTAAATAAACACCAAAATCCTTCTAAGTGGGAGAAAATAAGGCCACTATAAGGTATCTTCAGACTAATCTCAGAAATATTAACATAAGACAGCACTAAAGAAATGTCTTGGTGCTTCTGAAGGAAAACTCAGAATCTAGAAAGACACAGCTATAAAGAAATCATGAGGGCTAAATAAAGCCACATTTAAATATTGATGGACTGACAACTATTGTCTCTGGTGCACCCATCCTTATTTCAATATCTTCTCCAACAAAATGAAACAAAAATTAAGAAGTATAAAAGTACAGACTCTTGAAGAATGAGGCTCTAACATAGAAAAGCAGTAAAAAGGAGGACCTAAAATGAATGTCTGGAGAACATCCAGCTGCTGATGAAACTCAAATGCCTACAACACTTGACATTGAATATGTGCTTAAAAACCTTGGTTAAGGAAATGATTGAGGAATAATTTAATAGGAAAATGGTGGGCTCCACAAGAAAGGATCCAGGGATAAAGGACACTTGGTAATATAGAAAGGTTGATTGAAATATTGTAAAACTTGAGGGTGCTATAGTTACTCCCCCATACACACACAGGGTGGGTGTGAGTTCTCACATACTCTATTACTTTCTGGCTCTATTAGTTCCTGTGAGAGTTGACTGTTAAAAAAAGGCTGGCACCCCTTTCCCCACTCTCTTGCTTCCTCTCTCACCATGGGATATCTGCACACACCAGTTCCCCTTTTCCTTCCACCACGAGTGGAAGGAGACTGAAGCCATCATCAGAAGCCAAATCTGGTGCCATGCTTCTTGTATAGTCTGCAGAACTGTGAGCCAAATAAAACTCTTTTCTTTGTAAATTAACCAGCCTCAGGCATTCCTTCATAGCAACACATTTGGACTAGGATGCAGCCAGGAACAAAGCCAGAAAGTCTTGATTGTAGCCGTAAGACAGAGTATAAAGAGAAGGTGGGACTTAAATCGTCAGGAATGACAGGGGACAGGATGGAGTTTCTAACATATTGTTTTACAATGTGGGGACTGAGAAAATACTGTTAAAAATATTTGAGACATGACAAAGAGGTTTCATTACATTTATTAACAAATGGAAAACTCAAAATATAAATATCAAAGCTAGAAAGAAAAGAGGTGGTAATGTTAGATAAATCAAGGTATAAACATACTGTCAAAATTTTATATACTGAGAAGAGACTAGGTATACTCCCAAGAATTATGTGGGCAATCATCAGAAGAACTAAAATAAAAATGATCACAAATAATTTACCTCAGAAGAGTGGAACAGAGGAAGGAGAGGTAGGATTGTAAAAATATAACTTTTTTGATAAGCTCCTCTGTCCGATTTTATTTTTCACTACATGCACATATCGTTTTGGTGAAAATTCATTTTAAATACATATATGTAAATTATGTGTTAAATTATATATACCTTACCCCCTCCTTATCTTCAGGGGATATGTTCCAAGACTCCAGCAGTTGTCTAAACTGCAGATAGTATCAAATTCTACAAATACTATGTCTTTCCTATATATACATACATATGATAGAGTTTAATTTATAAATTTGATATAGTAAGAGACTAATAATGGCTAACAATAAAATTATTATATTATTAATAATAACAATATGCTATAATAAAATGTATGTGAATTTGGTCTCTCTCTCAAAATATGCTATTGTGCTGTATTCATCCTTCTTCTTGTTATGATGTGAGATAATAAGGTGCCTATGTGATGAAATGAAGTAGGGTGAATGATGTAGGCATTGTGATGTAGTGCTAAGCGCCTATTGACCTTCTGGCAGTGTCAGAAGGAGGATCATCCATCTGCTTTGGGTGAGGCTGGATCATCAAGCCATGATCATGTTAAAGGTTAGACCTCAGGGGCTGACAATATAGATGACTAGGAGATGGGCAGTGTATACAGTGTGGATATGCTGGACAAAGGAATGATTCACTTTCCAGGTGGGACGAAGTGGGATGGTGTGAAATTTCATCACGATACTCAGAGCAGAACACAATTTAAAACTTAGGGATTGTTTATTTCTAAAATTTTCCAGTTAGTATTTTCAAACTGCAGTTGACTAAGGGTAACTGAAACCATAGAAAGCAAAACTGCAGGTAAGGGGGGAAAAATGCCATATACACGAAACTTCTGTGAAATTAATTTGCAAGTCTCTCAAAAACTATACTATATCAGGGCAAATAATTTAACTAGACCAATTGATCAAGACATAATCAGAGAGGTGAAAAAATGGCGGAGTAGGGCTGACCTCTTGGCTCTCAGCTCTCGGGGTGAAAGTGAAGAGGGCAGACAACCACACGCAAGAGATCTGCATCTACGCTGGATCGGCTTCGCAAGACTGCAGAGAGACACCGGGATATGGACAACATAGACAATAAGCAAAGGTGAACCAAAAAATCTTCCACAAAACTCAGGAACTCGGGAATATACAATAGGGAGGGAGCGCGTCCGTGCGTCTACCACCCTGCGGGCTGGCCGCAGGAGGCATTGCTCCTGCTGTGTGCAGAGAGATGATCCCTCCCTCGCCAAGCCCCACACCCACACAGGCGGGGAATTGCCCGAAGCTGGTGAGAGGTGGTAGCGCAGACAGACAAGCGGAGTAGAACAGAGTCTGGAGCTGGCAGCATTTTGAATTCTCTGTAGCGCTCCACCGAAGCAGTGGCGAGAGGGGGTGGGTCCTGAACTCAGCAGCAGCTTCCCCAGTGCCACTGCGCCGCTCCATAGCTAGTGGAGGGCCATGCAGGAAACGTCTTTCAGGCACCCCCTCTACCCTAGACCCTAGACAGCCTTAACCTTTCGGGCTTCAGGAGAAAGTAACTTTCTGACCTCCCAGCATCCGCTGCAGTGGGTGCAGGTGGGGGAGAGTCTGAAACCAGCAACCGCCTTTCAACACCACTGCTGCCAACCCGTAGCTTGGAAAGGCTGCAAGAGACCACAAGGAAGCTGTTTGCAGGCATCCCCTCTGACCTAAACCAGTTGTTCTACTTGGACTTCTGGAGAAAGTTTCTTTCAGACCTCCCAGCGCCCCGCCAAAGCAGTGGCGAGTGGGGGAGGTCCCGAACTCGGCGGCAGCTTCCCCAGCGCTGCTGCGCCACTCCGTAGCTAGCGGAGGGCCGCGCAAGAAGCATCTTTCAGGCTCCCTTTCTAACCTAGATGGCCTTGGCCTTTCAGGCTTCAGGAGAAGGAAACTTTTTGACCTCCCAGCATCCGCTGCAGTGGGCGCAGGTGGTGGAGAGTCTGAAACCAGCAACCGCCTTTCAACACCACTGCTGCCGCCCCATAGCTTGGAAAGGCTGCAAGGCGCTGCAGGGAAGCTGTTTGCAGGCATCTCCTCTGACCTAAACTGGTTGTTCTACTTGGATTTCTGGAGAAAGTTTCTTTCAGATCTCCCAGCACCCTGCAGAAGCAGTGGCAAGTGGGGGAGGGCCCGATCTCAGCAACGGCTTCCCCAGTGCCGCTGCGCCGCTCTGTAGCTATCAGAGGGCCGTGCAGGAAGCGTCTTTCAGGCATCTCCTCTACCCTAGATGGCTTTAAACTTTCAGGCTTCTGGAGAAGGAAACTTTTTGACCTCCCAGCGACTGCTGCAACGGGAGTGGGTGGGGGAGGGTCTGAACCCAGCAAATGCCTTCCAACACCACTGCTGCTGCCCCGTAGCTTGGAAAGGCTGCAAAGGTCCACGGGGAAGCCGGTCTCAGGCATCCCCTCTGACCTAAACTGGCTGTTCTACTTGGACTTCTAGAGAA
>VBSM01000272.1:79784363-79936393 GCA_008086735.1 Cheirogaleus medius | reverse complement strand
AAAAAAAAAAAAAACATTAGAGTCAAAGAAGTTGAGAGAAGAGAAAGATTTGGGACGAAGTAGTGGTCAAATGTGTCAAGTATCAGAGAAGTACAATCAGATGAGAAATAAAAGACCATGGGATGAAGTAAGTGTTATATCGCTATTGACAGATGTGATAAAGTGACAGGAATTATTGTAGATTATATTTCCATAATATATGATAGTAGGTGTGCTCAGATAATGCAAGTTACATGTTTCACAATATATTTCATTGACCCTTGTTCCTGTCAGTACAAAATTACAAGAACACTTTTTAATTCGAATTCAGAGAAACAAAATGAATAAATGTACATAGAAAATATATACAAAACATATATGTAAATATATGGCATATATACATATATAAAAAGAGGTTAAGTTAGACTTCTGCAAAGGAATATGTTTAACTGTTTCTTTAATAAGAAAAAAAATTTTTGATGCAACTTGCATAAGGAATAAAGTGATATGTATTACTTGAGTGCATGTTACCAAGCTGGTGCTTAACTCCACAGACTTTTCTTCTTCTTTCATAGTCGTTATGAAAGCACATATTGACTGCAGTGCTCAGGAGAATCACCAAGAACAATAGCAGGCCATGCAAGAATGAGAGATAAACTTGTGTTCTATTAAGCGACTGATATGTTGGAGATGTTTATAACACATACCATCTTAATTTATACAAGGTTATAGAATAAAAGGAACCAATAGTTAATCCTCCCTCCTACCTTAAAGTCAACTATATATAACATCAATCCCACATTAAAGAGCTGCTTTTAGATTAAATTAATACTTTGACTTGCCTTCTTACCCCTCTCTCAATGTTCTAGGAAATAGAGATGCCCCTATCTGCTTTCAAAGATAGCCAGTTAGATCTAACCCCTTTTAACTGTGCACTTCACTGTTTCTTTTCTCTAGCCTTCTCTAACATGGCAATTAAAGATATCTCTTGCAGACATATGGGGAGATATTTTGGTGCATTTCCATCAACCTAGCTGAAATTACAACAGCACATATGCTAACAAATATTTGTACTGAATATATCCAAGTTATATTTTTTTTAAGGTAGAAAAATAAAGATAGGGCAAATTAGGTAAAGAAAGAGATGGATGAAAGGGGACAGGGAAGCTGTGGAAATAATTTTCACCAAATTAGAAGAAGTAGAATGAATTTAAGTACACCCACTAACTTATTCACAGATATGTTTACATTTATTATACCTAAGACCCAATATTTCCATTTTGCATAATTAAAAACTTAGATTAACCCAAGACATCCTTTCATTCTGTTGTTTAAATGTGAATCTCATAGGAAAGAATTCATAGGAAGAAAATAGGAATCACTCTTTGGAATCACAGTATAAATAGTGGATCCCATATTACATTTCTCTGTTTAAAAAAGAGGCAATGATTATTTTTCTCCTTATACTATAGAATTGGGCCTTCAATGAAAGTAAAAACTCCATAGTTAAAAATGTGTGATTTTACATGTAATAGCAAAGCAATGGCTTTAATGTATTTACAGGCAAATAGCAGTAATTTCTCAAAAAGGATGTTGCAAAAACGATTTCCAACTAAAAGATAAATATTACTGCAAAATACCGTTTTAATATTAATAAATGTTAGTAAATATTTTTTATCTTATTTAAATCTAATGAGCAATTTAGGTCTTACAGTTGCTTCTTTTATAATTTTTTGGATTTGAGTAAAGATATATATACAAGCCTTTCGAACTTTTAAAAAGCTACCCACATTTATGCACATTCAATCTCAGGATTTGTTATCATAGTGGTGATACTCTCTAAGTGAAAACAAGACAAGGCTGATCTTTCTACATTTATCAAAGGTTCATGGTGTTCTGGAAACCTGAAGGAGGCCTCTGACAATTCGCCAAGTGCCCTTCACCTTTCATCACTTCTGGTGGATCTCATGGCAGGAAAATATCAAATGGGTCCTAGTGATGGGGGATGTGGGATACAGCAGAACAAAAATAGACATACATCTCTAAAGGATTATACATGTGCTTATGTGTTCCATAGCTCCCAAGCTTGCTTTACTTGGATAATAGTTCAAGTTATATTTTCCTGTACTACATTAGTTATTCATTAGATTGGATTATGAAATGCATTGAAAAAGTTAGCATTCACTCTTTTCAAACTGTATAGAAAACATTATAAAGTTCACAAAAGCCAATTATTCTATTTAAATATGATTTTATAAATCATGTTTATTAAATCATTCAAATCCATATGAAGCTTATTTTGTTTGAGAATGTGTTCTAAATGCTTTAAAAATAACACCTTTCCCCTTCTCAATTATCCTTATAGGTAGATAATATGATTTTCATCATCCCCACTTTCTGGATGGAATGAGATGGAGTAACTTAGCTACAGAGAGGTTTAATTGCTTGTCTGTATCACACAGATGGTAAGAAATAGAGATGAGATTTGAATCTAGGTAATCTAGCTTTAAATTTCAAGCATTTAACCCCCTTGGTATACTAATAATTTATATATTTTGGAATCCAGAATATCTTACCTGCATACTATAATATTACATACTAGATCATTTTCTGTATATCTCTACTTTTCATTGTTCAATTTATCCAGGTGTACAACTTCCTGCTAAAAAGCAGTTTATTGAAAATTATTTATCTTTATTTGCTGGTTCATGAGAAAGGAAATAAGGTAAGACCAACATGAGTTGTAAAAAGATGGTCTCTGCTCCCATAAATCTTAGAGTATTTTGTTTCTCTCTCCTTGAAAAACAAAAGCATATATTCTACTGGGATCAAGCTTAAGAAACAAGCATGCAATGCACTCAAAGGGAACCTGGCCCAGCAGAAGCGTAATCTTCTATTTGGTGTAAGTAGCGCTAAATGTGCCCTCAAATCAACTCAGTTACGCATGGTGTGGCTCACAGATGGATGTTATTAACCATGTGCGCCATCTGGTAACTTCCTATTTTAGCTAATCATTCTTGTTAAGTAGGTGCTAAGTTTTTACAATTATTATTTTCATCCTAATCTAAATTTGGATGAACTGGGGCAGAGTACCAATTGTCCATTCCTAATTATAGTTCTGTGGCCTGGGTGTGAAACTCAAAGAACAAAAATCAGGCATTCAGGAGAGGATTGAGTAAACTGGGGAAGTGAGAGGTTATGACTTCTGAATGTTCAACCCCCAAAACAACTTCCAACATTAAGTCATATGTATAAAAGAGAAAGAATGTTGTATATCTCATCAATGACTGTGGAACAGTAAATGGAAATTTATAGATTTCAGATGCTCAGGAATTTTCAAAGTCTACATAAGTATATGCTAATTGTACTTTGTTTTATGTAAGTGCATATGGGAGGTTGTCTTTGTTTTTTGACAAATTAAACCTCTTAATTAACTTTAGACTAATTATAAGGAATGACATATTGGAAGAGATATATTTTGTGGTTCTGTAATAGTCATGAAAAATCATATACTGAACTATCTAGCTGTTGTTCACACTACTTGGGTAATTCACAGAGTCATTTTATTTTTTCCCTTGCAATGAATAATAACTACTTTTATGAGCAAATAGGACCCATTTTACAAGACATACAACATCTCGATTTTTAACATCAAGTTATTAATTGTATTATTTAAACTTGTTTGTTCTTGTACATTAAGTCACTGAAGAATAAGTTTCTGTACAATAAACAGATATTAGCTGTAGTTCACAAGTTTGTAAAAGCTAGCATTTGTGTCTTTTGGTTGTTGTCTTTTTATATAGAACAGGGTAAGTTATCTGGAATTGATGATATAATAAAAACAATTGTTTGATTTATGCCCCATATATATTCTCTTTTATTTCTAATGAATCAAGTTCGTGTTATTCAAAATAGCCTCATAAGAGATGAGATTGGCTTCATTCTGTACCCTCTTTGTTTCAATGTTTGTTGTCTAAATACACACAAGATAATAAATGCATGATTTAACTAAGGAATTGAATATTAGTTATTGAAATATGTAGATACTTCCTATAGTCATATTTCATATGCTTTTTATCATGTATGTATTAGATATAGAGTAAGCTACCTGCTGTAACAAACATCCCTAAAATCTCATTTGCATAACACAGTAAACAGTAATTTCTTGCCTACATTCATCCAATCAGGTTTTGGCAGGCAGCCTTTTATATTCAGGCATCAGGCTCCAAGTGTTCACCACCCAAGAAACTCAGAGTCCTTCACCGTATTCTTTGCTTTCAGCAACTGATGAGTAATGAAAGACGAAGTGGAGTTCATTTCCTCTCACATTCCATTTAATAAAATTTGTCACATGTCTTTACCTAGATGCAAAGGTGGGAAACATGGTATCCCTGTTTTTCCAGAAGTAAAAGGTAATAATTTGGTGAAGGCATAGTGCATGTTCTCTACCACATTGTGAGAATCCCCATACTTATCAGTAATTTGGGCCTTTTTAAAGAGAGCCTATTTTGTTCAATTTTTTGCTTAAACAGTTTACTAGCAATTGCCTTCTTATCCACATGATTTTACTTCATTTTGGATGCAGCTTACTTATTATTTCAAGTAGTGTGAATTAGGGCCCTCACCAGAGAGGAATCTAATAATAACCTTCTAATGTTTTCAGAAGTGCTCTTTCTACATGTTCAACAAGCTATAGGTTTGCCTATGCCTTATTTAACAGGAGAAAATACCTTGCTCTGTGTTCAAATAGATTCTGGGTTTTCAAGGGAATGGGATGAGAAAAATCAGTCGTTGGTATCCATCCTCATTTGCTATATTGACTACTAGCCCTATAGCAAGCAAAGAGGTCTTGGAAAGAACTGTATTGCCAGCATTGTTCTAGATAAATACCACATACAATTTTATCACCTCATTATTAGTAATGACCAGAACCATCATGAATGGAACATTCAAGTTTTATAGAGAAATATTTAGAAATATGTTTTTAATGATATGCATAATATAAAAATCAAGTTTGATTTCATCTTTCTCTTGCTCCTAGAAGCAACATTAAGCCTCAAGAACTAAGCTGTCTTCTTCCTCTAGAAAAGAAATTAATTTTCTGAACATGTCTAGTAAGTCAAAAACCAAACAGTTGTTAGTTGTGGAAAAAGAAATCATTATAAGAGATCATTATAGGGGGGAGGGGTGGAATGGGCAATATATGTAACCTTAGCATTTGTACCCCCATAATATGCTGAAATTAAAAAAATATAAGAGAGCATTATAAGCAGCTGAGCATCTAAATATAATAAATTTGAATTTGATGCAATTCACATGATTGTATGAGCATCTAATTGTGACAATAGAAGTTCATCAGACCTATGTTGAACTATCAATACATCTGAATTGTATGAAGATTAACTAGCAATGATTTAATTGCTAATCTTCCACTGATAAGACCTCCATTGAATTAAATGGGATATAAAGAAATAGAGCTATTAAAATGAAGAAAAGCAAAATTAAGTACAAAGAGCTTCGTAGTTTGAGTGTAAACTAAATAGCAATATAGTGAATTATAAAAGGTCAAATGACACATGAGTTCAATCACTTGCTAAAATACCATATCTTAACTCCTGATTGAGGATTAAAACATATCCAACTCCCGACATCTCTTTCTTTTCAAGAAATCCAAAATTAACACTCATTAAAGCATGTTTTGGCAATCATGTTGCCCACACCGCCAGGCTCTCTAAAATTATTTTAGGCTGTTTCAGTATACACAGGCTGTTTTGATTGACCTGACCAGTCAAAGCAATCCATTGATTTTTCTCAAAGCGCATCCTTGACTACAGTTTCCTTAGACTCCTGCTGCTTCTACTGTTTAGATTCAAGTACAAAGAAGAAACATGTAGGTAGAAGAAACAATTATAGTCTTCTGTGGTATATATCATTTAATGAGTCACACAGATCATTCCATTGATTTAACAAGAAATGAAAAGAGAATACTAGAAACTTGATTATCTTTAGCACCAGGATAGCATATATTACCCACTTCCTGTCAACAAATTGAGTTTACCACACACAATACTTGACTATGACCAACTTATAGTTCAGTGTTTTCTTAATAGTGATCTGAATTATTTAACATCTCAATTGAAAGATGAACAAGAAAACACCTAGATACCTTTCAGGGACTGCTATATTTCTTTGACTATCTTCTATCTCTCCCCCAAATCATCTACGGGGACTAATTGTGAGATGATACCAAGACATTAGTTATAAGAATTGTGCTTATGGTATTAATATCCCTATAAGCTATCAAGGTATATGCACTCTCATGGGGAAAAAGAAAATCTCCTTTAGAATAAAATTTTCGTAGTGTTAAAACCATCAGTGTAAAATACCCTAAATCTGTATTGCTACAGATTTTCACAGAAGAGATAGAATTTAAAAATGTATAAAATAAGAAAATTAAATTTCAAAATCTAATTTACATAAAGTGCAAAAAAAGTTAAACATTTAGTTGCACTCTCTATTCTGTGAAAATTACATATGAAGGAAGCCTGAAAACTCAAAAGCACAAAAAAGTAAAAGTGAAAATAGTCTAATTTGAGTGGGCCTTTAAGTGTACACATTAAGCAGTAACTTCCATAATAAGATTGAAGGATCTAGAAAATATACCCTGATCAAAATTTCCTTGTCCCTGCTAGAACAGGTGCTCTTACATATTTATTCTTCTGAGTTCCTCCACTAGGCACTTTTTCTTAATTAGGATAGAAATTTATAGCCCCAAACTCAAGCTAGCTCTCAGAATTTGACATTTCCACACATCCTTGACTACAGTTTCCTTAGACTCCTGCTGCTTCTAATATTGGGAGTAAAAATGGAAGTCAGAACTGGTTGCTGGGTGTGAACATACTAAGAGTCAGAAGATAATAACCAAAATATGCAAGAGAACACCAGAAACTACTTCTCAATTTGCATTATGACTATATCCTCAATCTCACTCAGACATTTTAGTTATTTTTATGCCTTACAGTTTAAATGAAAATAATAGAAACATGTTAACATGCTTATGCTTTGCATAATATGTACATTTAAAAGCATGGATATTCTTTAGCTCCACCTCCTTTCCCAGTCCTGAAACATTTAGAAGGAACTCTGTCAGCCAAGACATAAAGCGAAATGGCCCTCTAACTTTAATTTAGAATTTACTTAAAGAGCATGTCTTTGGTATTTCTGTAATATGAATCTCCTTTCAAATGGTCCCTTTCTATAAAATACTAATAGCAGTACTAGGAGCAAAAATAATAATTAAGTGCTTACTCTTACAAAAGCATATAAAGTAATACTGCAACAACTGTATGTAACCAAATGTTTTTCACTGGTCAGGTTGTAAATGTGAATAAGCCTTTTTAAGAGACTTCTTTTTGTTCAGCCATTCCCTTGGAAAACAACTCCTAGGCAATCTACAGAGGAAGTAGGACCATTAAGAACCATTGATTGGTTTAACTTTGTGTATAGTCAACAAGGAGGTTGATTGACTTCTAAGACACGTAGATTAATGATTGTCTGTGAAACAGGTGATACCTAATGTCGCAACATCAACCTGCAAATTGACATTGAGAAAGTTTGGATTCTTGAGCTCGTTGTCAAATAAGTTATTAATTATAGTGTCTAAGTAGATCATAGTTCTATTTATGACCACTCTCCTAATTATCTTTATATATTTTTTTAGAAAGTCCCCAACAAGAGCCATGAAGAATCCTAACAGTACAAAGTTAAATGTATCTTTCTTATTGAGCCAATTTGTATTGAATTACTATAAGATATGGGGAGTAAAAATTTGTTATAAGCAGAAATTCAATATTCATTCAAAACAACTTAGCCTTTGCTGTCTGGAGCTTCTTCATAGAACAAGAGTGGAATGGGTAGAGACTATCCTCAGTTCCTTGAAATTAAATACACTTATTGAGCTTCCATGTGTTAATATAGGGCTGTTGTAGCAAGTGAAAGAAATCTACATCTTCCTGTGGAATTGAATAACTATAGTAATTTTATGCCACTAAGCAGACTCAGATACAGAAATGGCAGTACAAACGTGTCAATGGTAGTCTAAACGCATCAGCAGACAAAAGTACTGACAGTTTGATTGTTGAAGGAATATTTTCACACCTTTGCAAATGAAAAAATAATAGTGAGATTAAAATTGAAAAGAAATAAATTCTGGCCCAGAGTCTGGTGTGATAGCAATAAAACATGTTAATTTCTTGACAAGTTGAAAATGTAGGATAGAAATCCTTCTACTTGCAGTTGAAACTGGACCTGTTTCAAAACTGTTTCAAAAAAGAAGGAACTCAAATTTATAAATACTTTCATAAATGTCTGCTTGCTCAGGCTATTTCAAGATATTTTTTTGCAGGTAATGAAAAGGGCAAAGTGATATATATCTAAATTTTTGTGTTAAGAAACAATAAACAAATTTTATGTGGAAAACATTTTATTTTAAAAGAGAGATCTAAGAAAACTCTAAAAAATATTTTATCATGATCAAAAGGCACATGTTTTCCAGTGTCTTCTTTACTGAAAAACAAAATGAGATTTTCAGATTGGGCATATTCATTTATGTAATTGTGGAAATAAGTTTAGAAAATATTGTTAGGATCCTGACCTAAAGGTAGAAACTCTAAAATTCCTATTATGGTAATTATATCTGTATAAGAATTACATACCTCAAAAATCATTGGCAATTGCAAAGTATCATTAAATTTTTTATAGTTTGGCAAAAGAAAATTTTAAAGTCAAATGTTAAATAAAAATAATAAAGACAAAGAAACAGTATGACGAATGAGCTTCATTCTCTAAAGCCATTATAATTGAATCATTCTGCCCCCCTTCTTCTGTTGAGACTATAATGGCTCCATACACTGTAAGCAGATGAGACTAATAATAGCATCCATCCTCATAAGCATGCCATTAAGGAAGAGGATGACAGCAGGAGCAAGAGGAGAAACAACACTATGCGTAAATCACTCTGACCTAGAAGACTGAAGGAAATACAAAAAGAAACTGTGAAAACACAACTAGCAGCGTCTCAGAAGATGTACTGGGGTGGCTTAGCTATAAGAAAGGCATGGCTCCTAACACAATGTAATACAGCCAGGGGACATCTAAGAGAGATTTCAGAGGGGGAAAAAGCTTGATATTCATTATTAGTAAGACCATTAGTTAGATAAGAGCCCTTATTATGGTTTTTGCTGGTAAGACCTAATAACTCAAATCATAAAGACTTCATTCCCACTTGGATAATACTGTGACATAATTGATTAAGTCTAGAAGACATTGTACTGCATTTTTGCATTACTAGCAAAATTGGACTTACCAGTAAGCTCTAGTATTTAGTAGTACTGATGTCGTCAAAATCTTAGTTGTCAGTAACTATGGAGTAATTAGGTTATCAAAGGATCACAGATTGTACCTATAGCCTTTATGTACCTCCTCAATCCTGTTCCAAACATTATTTTATTGACTTTTCTCACTGAACTCAACCTGGTAGACTAAGTGGAAAGTCAACATCTCAAATAATCCCTTAAGATTCAAAATACAATTAATTTGCTAAAATGTAATAATTGAAGATAATTATAAATTGCTACAATCAAAAAGATGTGGCAAAGAACTGATACTTGCTTTTTGATGGTTTAAGGCAGAGATCAGCAAACTTTTTCTCTAAAGGACCAGATAGTAATTTCTAGTTTTGTAGGCCATATGGTCTCTGCCAGAGCTACTCAGGTCTGTGAAAGCAGTCACAGAAAATAGATAAATGAACGAAGAAGACTGACTATTTTCCAATGAGATTTTGCTTATAGAAATGAGCACTGGGCCAGAGCCATAATTTATCCACCAATGATTTAGGAAAACCTGAAGGTAAAATAATAGCTTAACTTTAATTTTGGAATCAAATTTAAAAAGGGTAAATTTTTCCTCCACATCATATGCTGCCTTTCCTCTGACAGTAACATTGTAAGGAATAGTATTTTGGTTGAAATATTTTTAAGTCCTTGTAATATTTTTTGAACTATTACTTAACTAGAACATAAATTTTTAGCCCAAAACTCAAAATCCATAATATTTTTATAAAACTATGAGGATGTGAAGCTAAAAAACTACACAAGAATTAAAGTGTTTAGGATTTAAACATACAGTATAAGTTGTACACTATTGTTCAGTTGCATCCAGACATATTTATTACCATAGCTGGAAGCCACTTAGGTTGAAGATATTATATTTACAAATATCACCACAGGTATATTTTTTCACTAGAATATGTGTTAGTTATTTAAACCTTTTCTGGCTCTATGCACTAGTTCATATTGCAATGTTGCTGTTTCAGTCAGATCGTCAAGAAGTATATGTCTAGAAGTCACTTTCTCAGATCAGAAGATGTAATTTATTTACTAATTTTTAATGATTCTAAATTAAAATAGTCACTCATTCAGAATAATAATTTTTTAAAACATTGGTTTCTGGATTTAACAGCCTAACAACAATATTAACTTTTATTTCTATTTATTTTTAAGAGAAGTACCCTTCACTCTTTTGAGACACAAAACACTTTCCTTTGTGTCAGAATTTTCTGGTGCTTCACAGTAAATAAAAATTGTCATTCAATTAATAAAAAGTGTAAAGAGGCATAAAATTGTAAAAGTTACCACATAATGCATGATTCCCCTGATTTCTTCTTGTGCTCTCTTGCAGAATTTAGAATGATGAGCTGCTTATTTTCTTCAAGTCACTTTTGGAGACTTTTGTTGGTATTTTAACCTCTGTATCATTTTTCCTGGTTATTCATTCTCAGCAGTTAAAGTTCGATAGAAAATGTATTCTTCCTCTAACTTCTGGTGATGTAGTTCTGTGCTTAGGCAGCACTGTCACTTTTCTTTATGGTATTTGTAGGTAATGGAAGCAATTTTGTAAATGTAGCTCTTATACTAAGGGTCCCTTCCTGAAAGGAGGAAATTTAGTTCTATAATTCCTAGCGTTTTCTGAAGGCTTAAGGCAGAGTAGTGGGGGAACAGTGGTGGTAGAGTTACCCATTGCCCAAAGTATCTCTTTAAATACAATTATGTTAGGAAAGCATGAAGGTGAACATATATAGAATACATATACCATAAACAAGTTGATTTTATTTCAGAGTTTGTTTGCCACCAACCTATATAGTAAAACCGAAAATATGTTTCAGCCAGCTGATTTGAAGTCAAAAGGAATTGTTATGATGATATCCTGAATGATAAAGCAGGCATTAAGACATACTACAATTTTATACTAATAGAGAATTTGAGCCCCAACATAGCAGTTTAATTTTTAGTTCACTATGTTTTTAGTAGCTGTTCAATTCCAGTTTGTCCCTATAATTTGCTATCCCAGTTCCCTCTTAAATATAAAATTTTCTCAAGTTTGGCAAACTATTGATTCTTGTGTGAATTATAATAACCTTGGATATTCTCATTCAATTTTTGCTTAGGTATCAGAAGCACCTGGAGAAGATAAACTAATAGATAAGGTTTCTCATTCAAATGCATAATGCAATTAAGTATAAAATTTAATTAACCCAGCCAAGCCCACCACTGAGAGCAGGCAGCCACAATTTTTGAGCTTCCTGCTCTGCCCTCAGGCATTTCATGGGATCATGAGCTGGCGGCTTAGACTGGCGGCCAGAATTGGTGCTTCCCCAGATATGAGAGTGGTGGAGGGAGACACAAAGGAGAGATCTCGGCCCCAGACATGGCTGGCAAGGAAACCCTTACAGACATATCCAACTGAAGAGTGTGGAAGGATACTGAGGAAGGGGCATCTGTGAGTGTGAACAGATTCAGAGAGAAGCAGATAATAAATTAGATGTGTCAGGATAAGTGAGGAAACTTAGTTGCAGTTCTAGGACCGGGTCTAATACCCAAATAAACATAAACACACACACACCCTTATATGCATATATTACACAGACATATATGCTTTAAAGCCTTCTTTTTGAAGGAAAGAAACTATTTTGCATAGATGTTTAGGCTTGAACAAGTATTTTAAAATGTATTCAAAGAATAAATAAATATTCAATGAAAAGAAGATGCTATATATGCAATCAAAGATAGTATGTGTGTGAAACAGTAGGTCTGAGTTTGTTGAAGCAGAAGTTTCACAATCAGTGGAAACATGAAAGATTTTGAAAATCACAAAAATTACCTGTGTAAATACTCTGTGCAACATGACCAAAATTAATTTATGAAAGATTAGGATTGTGGCAATGCACAAGATGGATTAGAATCATGAGCAATATTGGAACTAGAAGAGCCTCCCAATATGTAATATTATAATTGGAAAAACAAAAATATGAAATACAAATATAGCAGTGAAAATTGAAAAGGACTGATACGTGACAATTATGTGAGTATATTCCTCAGGTTTTCAGTTGACATTTGACTAGTAATTCAAGTATGTGCACTTAAAAAACCAAATATATTCTTGTTTTGAAATAAATAATTTGACTTGTTTCAATATCTAATCTAAACCTCTAAATCAGAGATGATCATCCTGGGCATATATTGGGCTAGATGCCAGTAGTTTTTCCTGATTTGTGACAACCGAAAATTACAGAAATTGTCAAATGTCCCTTGGGCACAAAATTCTCCCCAGTTACGAATCTTCTCTATACAGTAAGAATTTTCCTTTTTTAAAAAAATTTCAATACCTATTTTATACATAATCCCTGTCTACACTCTCAAGTGTCTGGTGGTTTACAACAACAAATATTTATTTTTTCACTCAGAGATCTGAGTGTCAGATGGTATTTGGCTGACTTGGCTGGGCTGGGCTGGATCAAGCCAGTGTAGCTGTGGACTACAGCTTAAATTCAAGCCTATTCCATGTGTCTCATGTTGAATCCTAGGTTAGAGGGACAGTTGCCAGCTGGGGTAATGTTCTTCTCATGGTGATATCAAAAGCCCAACAAGGCAGCCCAAACACATATACATAATTCAAACCTCCACTTATATTGAGTGCTCTAACATATAGATGACAGAAGTCAAATAATGTAGCTAAGGGCAAAGTAAAGGCAAGGAATTCATGCTGCCTACCATGTGCCCACAGTAAGGGTGTGGAATGAAGAATTGAAAAAAACAATTCAATCTACCACATCCTCTACACAGTCAAATGATATGTAGAGCTTGGTTTATAGATTTAGGCCAATTAATTTACTTCTGTATTGTTGCATCCTTATATAATTGCTTACATAACTATATCTCATACTAAATTAAGATATTTTTGGTGCCTAGCCTAATACACAGTGTTTGAAGAAATAGATGAGTGAAATAATGATCACTGTTATTTGAAAAACTATATTTTAACTGTAAATGTAACATTTGAGTACATTGAGTAAATATTACATAAAATTACATAGTATTATAAAAAAAGTTAAATGGTTATTAATAACTAAAAAATTCAAATTAAAAGGCTATGTTATAATTTACAGAGAATTACATTAATAAAATGTATTAATACTACTTATTACTACTTGGCATGATTTTGATTCTAATAATTCTCTTACCGGGACATTTGTATTCATAAGTTTTTACTAGCCTTAATAACTTTAACCTTATTTTATATATACTATCAAATAAATACAGAAGAGAAAAATAATCTTTATAATTTTTTGTGTAGGTACTTTTGACTTCTTGGTACTACTTGAACAACTAAATATTATTCACAAAAATCTGGCTTTTCATACTTCTTATTTCTCCTCTGTCTCCTTTTCTTTAACAATTCTATAAATTTCCCAACTATGTAGAAATCAAAAGCAAGTGTTCAAATGACACTACAGCATGCTTTTATATAATGAATACAAATATAATTCAATTACAAATGTCATTCCCCTTTGAAAAGAGAATTGAATTTTCAAAATTCTTTACAAAATTAAAGACATCTTATTCTATTTTTACTTCATTAGATGAATCAAAAAGGTAACTAACCAGTCTTTGCATAAAGCAGTAGAGATTATAACTGAACAACTAATAACTATATGTATTCGATTATTTGCTCTTTCCCTGGAGTTATATTTAATAATATATTTGGTCCACAAACCTAAATTTACTTGATACTTCATGTTTTGCTTTATATAAATAAATAGATTTTTATTTATTTTTTAAATACATTAAAATCACAAGTTTATAGCCAGTTCCCAGCAATAAAAATAGTCCTATATATAATAGACTAAGTTAAAAAAAACACGTTAGACACTATTAAGAAGAGATTCATTCTTTCTGAAGAAAATCCACTTATTGTAGAAGATGAGAAGCTGTCACAAAAATATGAATGTAACTATATAGATATAGATAGCGTATGAGAAAGAGAAGAAAAGAGAGGCAGAGACAGAGATACAGAGATGTCTCTCAGGCTGCATCTGTTGGACTATTCATCATGTGAACCATGGATTTCTAATAACCTCGTGGACCCTGGGTAATAAAAAACCCTGCAATTTATTAAGTCCTTATTATGTGTGAGGTTTATTTTTCTTCTATGGCCTATATTCCCACTATAACCATGTGAGGTATGTATTATAAATGTTGGTTTGTGTATTTAATTTTATATGAAAAAAAAGATGCAGAAAAGTAAAAGTGGCTTATCTCCCAAGCTAATAAAAAGCAGTTCAAGCCTTAGTGCCCAGGTTAGCTTTGTCATCAAAGTACGTAACTATACTTCTTATACCATAATTCCTTTGCCTATACTGTGATTTCTTTACTACTTGGAATTTAATTATACTTAACAATCTGTGTCTGCATCTTCCTCAAAGATTAGGTCTCGCTTACAAGTCCAAATGTCCCATTGCCTGGCATTGATCTGATTCTGTGACTTGACTTGAACCTTGACTTGAACCCTGAAAAATGTTCTTGAATCTTTGTTCTTCCCAAGCCCCAAATCAAATACAAACAGACACATAGCCAACATAGATTCAGCCATCTTTTCCATGAGCCCTAGTAGAAAAAAATTTTAACTGAAAAATATTCCTCTTTCAAATAACATTGTTATCCAGAAGGCTCTAGTTACTAGAGTCTAATAAAAAGAGTACTTTGGAACTAACACACTAAAATTTAGTTTCCTTCACTACAATTCCCATCCCAACTACAACTCCTCTTCTGGAAGCTACCTGTCTGTCCCATATCCTTAAAGTG
The DNA here is from genome assembly GCA_008086735.1 of Cheirogaleus medius. NCBI lineage: Eukaryota > Metazoa > Chordata > Mammalia > Primates > Cheirogaleidae > Cheirogaleus > Cheirogaleus medius. Next base: position 79,921,217 of record VBSM01000272.1, on the reverse strand, counting down.
TCAGGTATTGAATGTCCTGTCCCAGCTTGTCATTCACGTTGTTTTCCTTACTAAACCCAATAAGATCATTTTTATTTAGGCTTTCAACAAAGGGCACAGCTCACATATATACACACATGAAACTGCTAAATGGGATACAACCAGTTCTAATAAATAAAAAAAATTAAATGTTTATGATTTTATTAACTAAGTTACTTCTCTGTTAAAATCTACTACTCAAAAGCGTGTTCAAATGCTTAGAATCATGCCATCCTCTTGATTTCATCAATCTATAGTTCTTCTCAGACTCTGACATCTAGGACTGAAATAACTTCTTGGCTATATCATCAATCATATTTTTAAAATCCTCCTTATTTGGCTCTAGAGCAATATTTTTTAACAGAAGTCAACTTTCTATACTAGTTTTACTTAGTAATATCAGAAATTTTTTTCCTAGGGGAACATTCTAGGGACTATGTCCAGAGTCCAGAAAATGCAATATAATCATGCCTTTTGCACAAGGAAGTAACTCCTCCTTTTTAAGAGAACTTCAATAGTAGGGCATGAGTTGGAGAAATCATTTTCAGAGTCTACCCTCTCTATCCTCTCAGGGACTCCTCTTAGATTCAACAGCCTAGGACACCACCTAAAAGTATCCAAGAGTCACTATCTTCCTAGTGCATCAGTCCCAAACAATAGTTATTTTGATGTGTACTTAGTCTCCAGATTTCTCTTGGCCCTGATCATATTTTACAGAATCATAACACATTTTTTTTCAAAAATAAAAGCAAAAAGTGACATCACCAAGATAACAAAATGTAAAGCTCTAAACCCTCTGTCCCCGCTGTCACACTTATTCAACAATACATAGGCCAATTCCCTTTGTGAGATTTTGAGAAACCAGTTAAGAGGCTCTACATCCCAGGTAAGCTCAAACCACACTGAAGCCACCTAAAAATCTGAGACACTCTGTCATCATAATCCTTTCCCCTATAGTAACATATGATTTGTAAGAAATCCAGAGTTTCCAGCTTCTCCTCTGGGAGAAAAGGAGAGGCCTAGGCTGTATGTCCAATGTTCTTATTTTTACAGGGGCTCCCCAAGAGACTCGTTTCTGTCTTACCAGTATCTGAGCACTGACAGGAAAGGATCCCAGGTTGGGAACCACTGAGGACACAGACAGCAAGGTGGACTGGCACTTGAGCATTCACCACAGACCTCTCCCTAGCTCAGCACAGAGTAAAATCAGATGAAAAATCCCAAGTCCAAGCTTTTTCCTGGGGAGAGAAAAAGTAACACTATGTGTCCAACATTGCAATTCTTGCAGGGTCTGCTGGAGAGACTAGCTTCTGTCTCACCTGTCTTGGAGCACTGATGGGGCTCAGCATACTCTAGACACAAGAGGGCCACTATAAATAAAACAGTGGTTGAGACTAGTACATAATCACTCACTATACCTCTTTCTCCCCAGTTTGGTGCAATATGGTTGGCAAGACTTCCAGTCCATGGCTTACCTGGCTTATCCCTGGGGGAAAATAACAAAAGACTAAAATAAATATATGTCCAAAATTGATATTTTTCATGTGGCTGCCCAAGAGACTGACTTCAGTCTCACCAGTCATAGAGTATAGGTGAGATCCAGCATACTCTAGATGCCTGGGAGCCACTGAGAATAGAAACAGAACTTGAGGAATACTGCTGCCCCAGAATACCCATGACAATAGCAGACAGACACCAGAGGGAGCAAGAGATTATAAACTCCTAAAAAAAGAGAGAAAAGAAAGAAACTGACAAATATCTAATTAGAAATTTACACATACAAAGCCAGAGAAAATGGATACACAGAGAAGGTTTTAGAGGTACCAGAATATCTGGCTGGGCTGATTGGCATGTGTCTTCTGTATGAGGCCAGTCAGTGAAGATTGGGAGAGGTAGCATTTTTTGTTTTTGTTTGTTTCTGATGTGCATATACCAACACAAAGGGACATGGGAAATTTTAAAATGGCCCCAAAACAGGAAAATGATAAAACTCCAGAAACTGACTCTAATGAAAGGGAGATATATGAACTACCTCACAGAAAATTCAAAATAACCATCATGAAGATGCTCAAAAAACTCAGAAGAGAAACGCATGAACAAGGTGAGAATTTCAAAAAAAGAGACTATATATATATATATATATGCACACACACACACAGCATTTCAATTGGTTCTTATATATATATATAAGCTGAAGAATATAACAACAGTACTGGAAAATTCACTAGAAAAATTTAACAGTAGAACAGATCAAACAGAAGAAAGAATCAGCAAACTTAAGATATCATGGGAAATTATCCAGTCAGAGGAGTAAAAAGAAAACAGAATGAAAGAGTGAAGAAAGCTTAAAATACTCATGGGATACTATCAAGCTGGCCAATATATGGATTATGGGAAAGGAAATGGGCATCAGATCCAGAAGGCCTAATGAATGTAAAATAACATGAACACAAAGAAATCCAAACCAAGAGACATTTTTATCAAATCGTCACAAGTTAAAAAGAGAATTTTGAAGACAGCAATACAAAACCAACTTGTCATTCATAGGATAATCTCCATAAGACTATACACAGATTTCTCAGTAGACACATTGCAGCCTAGAAAGGAGTGGGATGATATTTTCAAAGTGCTAAAAAGAAAAATACATATACATGACAACCAAGAATCCTATACCTGGCAAAACTATTCTTCAAACTTAAGAGATAAAGACTTTCTCAGACAAATAAAAGCTGGGAAAGTTCATCACCACTAGCTGTTCTAAATGTTTGTTACCAAAACTAACAAAAAAAATGAAATTGAGATCTTGAATAATCATAGAAGTAGTAGAGAAATTAAATCAGTAATTATAAATTATCTCACAAGAAAATTCCTTGTCCATATGCTTTTATAGAAGGAATCTATAAAAGGTTCAAGAAAAAAAATCATTTCAATCTCATGAAAATATTTCTATGGATGCAACAATGGTATAATATTAAAAAACATACTGGTCCATATCATCACAGAAATCAATTAAAGGAAAAAATCCATATGATAATCCTAAAAGATATAATAAATGTATTTGATATTTGGTTATATCCATTCAATTTAATACAATTCTGTTTTTTTCAAGACTTTAAAAAATTTATTCTACAATTTATACAAAAGCATAAAGGCTCAAAAATAATAACATCTGAAGAAGAAGAAGTAGTTAAATATATGTTTGGTGGTACAGTAGAGGTGTGCTCTACATGACTTCAAGACTGAAATGCAGTGCTATTGTAATTAAAATAGTGGTTTGGTATAAGAAGAAATAAATTTATTCAAAAAATAAGTAGAGAATTCATATACCAATCCATGTATATAGGTAAATCTAAAATATGACCTAAGTAACATTACAATTTACTGGGAACAAAGAGCCAATTCAATAAGTGGAATTGAGACATTTTGTTACTGACATGAATATAGTAGATTGAGTAGCACAATAGCTGTTCTCATTACTTCCTAGTATACCTTCCTATACCTCAGTATGTAGAAAGCCAAATGCTACAATTCGTAAACTCTCTTGCAGCTTCTAGTATAGTTCAGTTTTTGCCAATGATTGGATTGACATGATATTTAAATTCAAAGCCAAGTGAGGCCAGGCGCGGTGGTTCAGGCTTATAATCCTAGCACTCTGAGAGGCCAAGGCAGGAGGATCGTTTGAGCTCAGGAGTTCCAGACCAGCCTGGGCAAGAGTGAGACCTCATTTCTACTAAAAAATATAGAAAGAAATTATTAGCTGGACAACTAAAAATATATGGAAAAAATTAGCTAGGCATGGTGGCGTATGCCTGTCATCCCAGCTACTTGGGAGGCTGAGGCAGTAGGATTGCTCAAGCCCAGGAGTTTGAGGTTGCTGTGAACTAGGCTGACAACACAGCACTCTAGCCTTAAGGCATTCAGTATGATGGTGGACCAGAGAGTTCGAGGCAGCATCTTACTCCTAGAGTGCAGCTAATATGTAATATTCTGGAGTCAAGAGTTGGCACAGAAGCTTCCTATTTCTGTCACTTCCTGTCTGTAGCAGAGGTAGCAATTTCCTTAGCCACTGATGCATTAGTTGTTTGAGAATCATTCTTCTAAACTCAGCCTAGAGCCTTTTTTTACAATCCTCTCTAGATTTTTGAAAGCACATAATTCACTGTATTACATCTCTTTCTTATTAATATATTAATAGTATGTTATAGATAATCTTATTTATACAATTTTGTAAATGTAATCATATGCCACTGGATTCTTACTTCATGATATACTAAGTAAATTTCATAGAGATTAGAACCTAAAAGTAAAAGGCAAAACTTTATAAGTACAAGAAAAAAATACAGGATAGGACCTTAATGTCCTCAGGATGCAAAGAGTTTTATTATTTTTTTAAAAATACTAACTATAAAAGTAAAAATTGACAAATTTGAGCATTTAAAATTAAGAACTCTAGTCCATTAAAAAATAGAGAAAAATACAAGATAAAAACTAAGAGAAAATATTTGAAAATCAGATAAATAAAAAGAGAAAATGTTGTATAAATTACATTTTTTTAAAAAGGCAGCCTGTTTAAATGTGAGAAGGCATTTCATGGAAGAAAAAAACACAAATGGGCAATATGCATATGAAAAGATGCTTAACATATTTAGCAATTAAGGAAATGCTAAGTAAAATCACAGTGAGATACCATTTTGTATGTACCCTATGGTCCAAACTTACAAAATCTGATAGTATTAATTGTTGGCAAGGGTATAAAACAAGAGAAACACTTCAATACTATTGGTATTATAAAATGTTTGTTGGGAGGAAAGGCTAGAAAGAAGAAATGAAAAAGGAAAATGTATTAAGAATCACTTTTTGAGAACACAATGTATATGCAATGGGAGTTCTGAAAATGGGGTGGTCAAAGAGGCTTATTAACAAGGGAAAATTGCATTAATACCTGGCTTCCAAACTGAAGAATATTAGCATGCCCTCAGGTATTGGTTGAAAAATGAAACCAGTTGATATATTTTGTAAGGCTAATTAGAATTCAGAAACTCAGATGAGAAAAAAAGAAAAGTGAAGCTGAGCATAGATGTTTTTATAATGTAGCATTCAGGAAACTGAAGGAAGCTGAAGCAAAAGGCAGAATGATGCCTTGCAACCACATTGCCACCCTACAGGGTCGAAAACAGGTGACCTTTAAGCAAGAAATTAGAACCATCAGCATTCTAAATGTTCTAATAAGAGGTTATCCTAGGTGAAGGGAGCAGAGTCAGAATATGAGGTTTTTGACCCATTTAAATATGGCTTGGGGAGAAGGATCAAGTAGAAAAACAGAGTTATTTCTATCTTCCATGCTCAAATAATTCTGTGTCTTCAAAACCACCCTTAGCGGATTAGGGAAGCAAGATCTACTGCACATTAAAATTTTCATACTGAAATTAACAGGCCAGATAAAAATTACAGAAAAAAAGGTTTTAATCTTCTCCATGAATAAGGTAAAATAATACCTGAGACAGTATTAAAAGCCATTATTTTATTCTTCTGAACTTCATGTATTAAAAATAATATGAAACCCTCTTTCAAAGCACCACATTCAGTCAATTGAAAATAAAACTACTCTAACTTTGATTTTAACAAAGCCAATTACAAATGTTAGGCATTGAGAACAAGACTGCTGAAGACTAGACTGATAAGAGAAGAAAGGTCCAATCCCTCAAGTAGTCTATTCCTTTTATTTGAGAGAGTAAGGACCATTTGACTCTTTAAACAAACGAGTAGATTAGTTGTGTTCTTTCTCTCTCACTCTCTCTTTACTTCAGATAAATTATCTCTTCATGCTTCGTGATTGATAAATTTGACAAATCATATCCTGATCTTTATTGGGTAAATTTCTGCCTTAAAGAATCATTAAAGATAGCCTAATCACCAAGAGAAAAGTGGTTTCTTTCGACCAATAATTACCTAAATTTTTGATGAAGTTTACCCAGCAGCTATTCCTGTAACTCCCATTAAAAAACTGTCTGCCTCTTCCCAAACAATTCCTTTTTATTCTGAAGTACATGCCTATGTCTAGGAACTTACAACGTTCTCATTCTAGTAGGCATCTCTTTCTGCAAAGTGGGAGAAAGCAGCAGTCTTATCTTAACCTCTAAAACTATACATTTAATATAAATATAACAGAATCTTTTCTGGGTGCACAAATTAACATTCATTACCAGATTCCAAATAAGGAAGTTTTAATAGCTTGGAATTGGAAAATAAATTCTGTAGTAGGTTGGGTTTCCTAGAAACAAACACAGACACTACTCACGTGTTCTTCAGGATAATCCTGAAAGTGAGGAAACGAAGATAGGAATAGGGAAAGAGCTAACATGTGATCTAGCCTTGGGCAGATCCTACGGAAAGGATAAGGGCCTGCCGGATCACAAAATTCACCCCAGAGTGGGCCTCCCTTCAGGCAAGAAACCAGCCTTTTATTCCCCATGAATAATCATTGTCTACACCTGGGGTTGAAAAGGATAACTTCTCAGGTGGTTTCATCAAGGCTACTGTTATCAACCAAACTGCACCACTTGCTCTAAGTTAGGGCTGGCTTTATGACCATTCGACCAGTGCAATTGCACAGGGCCTGCACTGAGAAGGGCTCCATGCTTGGTTTAGAGCTCTCCTGTCCCTGCCTGGAAATTCTTTATAGTATTGTCTTTGAACTTGTTAACTCCAATGAAACAATGGAGTATGTGTGTGAACACAGGAGTTACATGTAATATGTGTGTACATCATTTCTTGCTGCTCTTATATAGCCCAGACAGTACCTCATGAGTACAGAACTCCAGTGGACCCATGACATGGGGGTTCAGTGAAAGTCAAAATGAGTCCAAGATAAGTGTGTTATATATACCACTGAGTAAGTGGTGTGGGAAAGGGGGTAGGCAGTTGCTGATATCCCCAGAGGCGCTACACTTCCCATTCCAAACAGAACATGTTTAAACAAAGAATGAGGGTAACTATGTGCTTAGAAACAGGAATGACCAAGAAAATCCTATTGTATCCTTTTTAACTCCATGCTTTTTAACTTCATGCTTCATGACTTCATATTCCTACTTCCCTGTGATTAGCCAACTATTACTCAGAAAAGGTTGAAAGAAGAAAAAGGAAAGAGCCACCAGTAGTTCCTTTACTTTCAGTTCTTTCTTACTCAGGAGTAAGGTAGAGTGTGCAAATCAAGAATTATAATAAATAGCTGAGTAAGTTTTCTGCAGCATTTCTACTTTTCTGGTAAAAATGAGATATATATGATGCACGAATTATGAAATTTGAATTGAATAACTTTGATTCTCTATGTGAATTAAATGTTCTAAATTTACATTCTAAACTGGTATTATACAATATAAAGATGAATGGTAAAATTTATGTTAATAATGTAAAATTATGTTAATAATATAAAACTTATGTTAATAATTTAAAATTTTAATTTCAAGTAGCAAATACAAAAACCTCAGAACAAGACAAGAGAATGACCCTGAGAAAAAGGAAAAGCTTTGTAGGTAGTAGTTACAGTGACACTTTTTTTGAGCAAGTGGTTCCACATTTGTATTTTTTAGTGGGTCTTGAAAATTATAAAGCTGGCCTAGGCCAAAGGCAGTTTCATTTAGAAGGTATATACCATAAGCTTCAGCATCTCAGCACACTCAGCAGCTGGGGAAGAAGGTATAGCAATTAATAATGGCAACAGCAACTAGTCCAATCTGCTCATTGCCCCACATGTTTGAATCTACTTGCTTCTCAAATTAAGTTCACTCCAGGAAAACATAGAATCTCAAGGATTATGGTTGATCACAATTTCTGGGAAAACTTATGAGAATGATTGGTTCCTACAACCCTGATGTTACAGTTGGTTTGGAGGCTTTAAGTGACAACCATCACCCCCCTCCCCACCTCTCATTATTGATTTCCCTCTCTTTCAGTTAGTACTTCTTGTCTAAGTGGCTACCCTGAGTTGACCTAGATCTCCACTTTGAGACACCTGAACAAAAAATTAAAATATCATATGTACACTTTGTATAAAATAATGCATTAAAAGTGACACTTAAAGTAAAGTGGGAAATAACCAGGGTCTGTAGACTCAGTGAACTTATTGTAAGGTAAACTTGGCCAAGGACTCCACTTATTACCTGACTCCCATGTAACTCTATCTAGGATGTTTGCTTTGATGATTTTACACAGCTGGCTTTAGTGTAAATTCAGAAACTGTGTTCAAAAAGCCTTGAAAGTTTTAAGTATTCCCTTTTTCAGTGAAATGTTACCCAAATCAATGGACATAGGTCCCTTTGGAAAACAACTCAGGAAATGATTACTACACATACTGGCAGTGATGATCCAGGTCCTTCCTCATGGGAACCCCATCTGTCCTTCAGCTAATAAATTCCAGGTGTGAAAAGTAGCTTTAATTCTGGAACCTGGGAAAGGGATGATGAACTTTCTCTAAGGGGTGGCTGACCTAGCCCTGCTGCTCATCCATTCTCAAACACCTTTGATAATATATATTAAGCAGTAGCCTGGTGGACTGGCTATCTCGTCTGTAAGAAAAGTTTGTCAGATATAGCAAATGAAAACACACAACAGCACTTAAATTTGAGTTCAAGATAAATAATTTTTTAGTATAAAAATATTCTATGCAATATTTAGGACATATCAAAAAATTAAGCAAAATTTATATGAAATTCAAATTTAACTAGATGTCCTGTATTTTATCTGGTAACACTTCTCTAGGAAAAACATAATTTGTTCATCATTGTTCTAGATCCCTGCCAGTCATATCACCCTGGCTGACATTCACATATTGATGGTCATTAGGATAATTATGCCCATCTTACTGCTGACTGTTAAGTGTTGCCACCTGGCTTCCCTTTTTTGGGAATTGATGATCACAATTATGGGCCAGAATTTCCTATCATAAGTTCCAGCCTATAGAATCTCTCACTATTCATTGCTGTACCCCTTAACGTGTGCATACTTACTGATTTAGCAAATGAAAATTTCTCCCAAGAACCACATCCAGCTGGGGGTCAGGGGGGAAGTGAAGTGTCTCATGGTCTGATCTAATGGATTCACTCTAACAAATTACTTCTTTGAGCTGTTTTACCACTCCTCTATAGTTTCCAGGGTAAGTTTTGCTGTTTCTACTCTTATAATGCTGACTGTTGTCCCCACTACAACCAAGTCTCATCACAGCAGTAAATTGGAACTAGTCCTTCTGTGATGCTGGCCATAGTGTTAAATTGTTTGATGAGAAAGTGTCCTCATATCACAAACATTACCAATGCAGTGTTATATTTTACTTAATCTAATACCATCAGCAGGTTCTCCTAGGCACATTCTCCTAGTCCTTGCCAATAAAACATAGCCAAATTCCTCAATTTATAATTCCTCAGCCTATAAATACTTCTCTCCTTCTCTTTTCTTAATAGTCTCAGCTTTTCACCAGTTGGGTCATGCTGAAATTTATTCCTAGTTATGTTTTTGGTTTCCTATACAGGAAATGGGATCAGACCCTGCCTAGAAAAGTATTAAGGCAAGTACCTGATTTGAGACATCTGCAAGAACGACAAGCAAAGGAAACAGAAGATGGAAAGGGAGCTGCTCCCTCTAACATGGGAGAGTGAGCCTATCTGGAGTCCCAGGGGACCAAGGGAAACTGAGTGCTCAATGTTCTCCAGTGGATATATCCAGATTTCCCAATTTTTTAATCTCAGAGTTCTACTTCTCCCCTAAAAGGCATAGAAGACTTGTTGGGCTCAGAATACAATTTGTTCTGGAGTTTTGATGCTTTTATGTGTAGTTTCTGAGCCTAATCTTCAGTATGATCAGCCCTCCAACTAAAATGAATATTTATTTAAACATTGCCATTGAGGCCCTCTGATTTTCATGCTTTGTATTAAATTGGCTAATAATTATCCTGAACTCATCATCTTTTCTCTTGAAAGCATCATTGGTGCTCAGCAACAGCCACCCAGTTTCACTGTCCTTATAATTAATATATTCCCAGTTCTTTTTTGGACGCCAGAGTTATTGAACATTGCACGAACCACTGAATCTATTTCCACCTCTACCTTTCCTAACTTACCACAAGGAAAGTTTTAGGGACAAACTTCTAAAGAATGCTAAGGACTATTAATATTCCAACTACTTTCAGTGATGAGTGCTCATGGTCAGGTAGCCAGGTGATACATCTATAGAATCAAATCCTTAGTGTTCTTCCCTCACCCACTTCTGGTATCAACTATCTAAGGTCAGGCTCTGCAGAAGCAAAGCCAGAGTCATGGATTCAAGTGTACAAGATTAATCAAGGGAGTTCTCATCAGGAAAACCTGTGACTGAGGGCAGCTGAACAGGGAAGAGGAAGGAGCTGGACAAGAGCATAGTCTCACATAAATTCTAGCCTTGATCTGATTCATGAAAATGCTTTGGAGCATAAATGACATGGCAGAGTCATTTCTATTAGCAAGACAAATAGAACATATTGTCTCCATATCATTAAGTCACTAAGTACAGTGGGATGGAGAAATGTAACATCCATTCCAGGTATAAGCTGTTAACGTAGCTTCTCACTGCTGGGAAATGGGTGTACCAGGGAGTAAATTGGATATGGACATGACACCATGAGCACCTACTATAATTGCTTTATATAGGGAATTATAACTACATTTATACTTTCATTTACATTTTGAAGATCACTATGATACATTAAAATTTGCTTACTTTGCCTACATTTGCATAATGCTTTTTCTCTACATAAATTATTTTTTTAATCTAAGTGACAACTCTGCTTGTCCTATCCTCTCAATTGCCCAAAACTTCTCTTCACCTTCTAGATTTATCAACCTAAGACATAAAGGTCAAAAAGATATAGTTGCCTACCTTCCAACAGCTTCCCTTAAGTGAATAAAGTCTGTCTCTAATTTGGGATTTTATCTTATCTAATATTTATCCTATGGTCTATTTAAAGTCTCATTTTCTGTCTTGTACTTTGGGCCAATTCTTTATTCTTTTTTTTTTTCCTGAATGTTAGTGGCAGGTTTCCCATTGGCCACTATTCTGACTGTTGCTCCCTACTCCTCATCTAGAGGTTATGCTTACAAATATAATCTAATGTAATTACTTCCTCCAACTCTAAAGTAAATCATTAACCCTTTTTAACCAAGAGGCACACACAAGCAGTAGAATAAATAAAACATGTGTTCTTTTTACCTTGCCCCTTATAAATTTCTATTCCTCTGGGAAGTAGGTTACTGTATGACTAAATTATCTTCTTTTCAGAAGTACAACGTGCATATATTGTGGCAACACATCCCAGGTTTTTTGGAACCAGGTGACCTGCTAAGATTTACATATTAAATTTAAACAGACAGATAATCTCCATAAAGAAAACCTCTTTTTAAATGACAAATGATAATAATAATGATGTCAAGGGAATGTAAGATAATTGATTTGCTTTTGTTTGGGTTTAATGTTGGCTCACTTGCTGGAACAAATGTTTTCTTCAAAATACTTCTTCATATTGAATTTCATTTAAGTGACATAATCTTAGCATAGTTGAATATAATAAAAAATAAACACAGTGTTATTTATGCTATTACACAGTGTAGTTAAATATTGCAATTAAATTATGTAATCAACTAGGTATTCATTTTTATGTTAAAAATTCAAAAACAATGCTGCCTAAAACATATTGATCTTTTCATATATTTTTCATTGTCGATTCTCTCTCTCTTTAATTGTGCATTTAATGCTATATCATACCTATGAAACTAGCCATCAGGAAATAAACTATGCAGAGTAAATGTCTTTTGTGCCCAAGTATCTGGGATATTTTTATGAGCATTTATCAAAAACATATGTGCATATATTAAGTGCAATAAAATCCTCAAGAGGACACAATATCTTCAAGAGTGTAAAAAGTTATACTGGCACAAACAGGCAAAATGAAAAGGAGATTACTATCTCATAATCTCTATTATATTGCTAAATGAAAAAATCTAAACTTGTATAAGATGGCCAAAACAAATTCTACCTATGGATAAATCAAATGAAAACATTTCCAAACTACTAAGAACTTGTAAATAGACAATTAGCTCAGATCAGCCATATGATTTTAATGATTAATCTTTCAAAGGCAAGTAGGTAGTTTATTCAAAGGAATATAGCACATGTGACTCAATCCTACTAGACAATGCCCTTCCAAAACTCTGAGAATCACTAAAAATCTAAGGAAATTGTATTTCACATTTCCTACTGTTAGGTAGATAGTGAGGGATTCCGGGTCTCCTAGGGACGAAAGTAGGTGCTGTTGCCTATATCTTGATCTTGCCCAACCCTAATTCTCCATACCTGTGGGAGGAGGGAATACTCTTTGAATCTGCCAATCACAACTTGGCACACCAGCTGCAAAGAATGCAGAGAACTCTAGCCCATGGGCCAAGCCACATGGTTACCATAAAATCTGGGAAGTTACCTAGAATCCACATGTGTAGTTAAGGTTTAAGTCATGCAGATCCCCAACTGTCCGATCAAAGTGGGGCCATGCTGACCTCTGAATCATGAGGGAGGTTCCTATCCAGGCATTATAAAATAAGACACAGACCATAGCCAAGTTCTCTCTCTCTTTTTGCTCTTCCTTTTGCTTGTCCTGCTGTGACAGTGGGTCCAGTGGGCACCTGTGACATATGCACCATGCTCTGTAAACTTATGTCTTGCTCTTGCCCTATAATTCTATCTTTCTCTCTTGAATAAACCTCATTTTCATCCTTGCCTAACTTTGGCATGGTTGGTCATTCTTAAGCCATGAGTGCACCAAGAACCAGCAATTTCAGACTGAAACATAACACTACCTTGTTCTATGAGGACCTCCTTTTCCCAAACTTCAACTACTAGATATGTTTTCCATAGCTCTATGGAGGAGAGGATAAGTGTGGAATAAAAACCAGTAGGTGAAAGGTGATGGGACTTACCTAAAAATGATAAAGGCCAAACAAACCCACAACCAACATCATACTGACAAGGGAAAAATTGAAAACATTCCCACTTAGAACCGGAACCAGACAAGGTTGCCTTCAGTCACCACTTCTATTCAATATAGTGCTGGAAGTCCTAGTCAGAGCAATCAGACAAGAGAAGGACATCAATGGCATCCAAATGGGGGAAGAAAGGTCAAACTATCGCTCTTGGCTGACAATATGATCTTATATTTAGAAAACCCCAAAGATTCTGCCATGAGACTACCAGGATTGATAAACAAATTCAGCAAAGTCTCAGGTTACAAAATTAATGTATACAACTCAATAACATTTCTATATGCCAACAACAAACTGAGAACCAAATCAAAAATTCAATACCCTTCAAAATAGCAACAAAGAAAATAAAATACCTAGGAATATATTTAACTAAGGAGGTGAAAAACCTCTAAAGGGAGAACTAAAAAACACTGAAGAAAGAGATAACAGAGGACATAAACAGGTGGAAAACCATACCATACATATGGGTTGACAGAATAAACATTGTTAAAATGCCCATACTACCCAATGTGATCTACAGACTCAATGCAATCCCTACTAAAATACCAACATCATTTTTTGCAGATCTAGAAAAAATAATTCTATGCTTTGTATGAAATCAGAGAAGACCCTGGATAGCAAAAACAATCTTACGCAAAAAGAACAAATTGAGAGGCATCAATTTACCAGACTTCAAGCTATACTACAAGGCTATAGTAACTAAAACAGCATGATAGATTGTTACTGGCACAAGAGCAGAGACATAGACCAAGGTAACAGAACTGAGGACCCAGATATAAAACCATCTCCATATAGCCACCTAATCTTTGACAAAGCAGACAAAAACATACACTGGGGAAAAGCATCCTTATTCAATAAATGGTGCTGGGAAAATTGGGTGGCCACATGTAGAAGACTGAAACAGGATCCACACCTTTCACTTCTCACAAAAATCAACTCACAGTGGATAACAGAATTAAACCTAAGGCATGAAACTATAATAATTCTAGAAGAAAATGTGGAAAAACTCTTATAGACATTGGCCTAGGGAAAGAATTTATTAAGATCCCAAAGGCAATCACAGCAACAACAAAAATAAATACATGGGACCTGATCAAATTAAAAAGTTTCTGCATGGCCAAGGAAACTATGATCAGAGCAAACAGATAACCTGCAGAATTGGAGGAAATATTGTCATATTACACATCTGATAAAGGGCTGATAAATAGCATCTATATAGAACTCGTGAAAATCAACAAGAAAAAATTAAACAACCCTATCAAAAAGTAGGCAATGGACATGAACAGAAACTTTTCAAAAGAAGGCAGAATAATGGCCAGCAAACATATGAAAAAATGATCAAGATCTCTAATCATCAGGGAAATGCAAATCAAACCACCATGAGATATCACTTAACTCCAGTAAGAATGGCCTTTATCAAAAAATCCCAAAACAATAAATGTTGGCATGAATGCAGAGAGATAGGAACACTCATACACTGCTGGTAGGACTGCAAACTAGTACAACCTCTTTGGAAAGTAATATGGAGATACTTCAAAGAGCTACAAGTAGAACTACCATTTGATCCCAGAATCCTATTACTGGGCATCTACCCAATGGAAAAAAGACATCTGCACTCAAATGTTTATAGCAGCACAATTCACAATAGCAAAGATGTGGAAACAACGCAAGTGCCCATCAATACATGAGTGGATTAATAAAATGTGATATGTGTATACCATGGAGTTCTACTCAGCCACAAAAAAAACAATGGTGATCTAGCACCTCTTGTATTATCCTGGATAGAGCTGGAGCCCACTATACTAAGTGAAGTATCCCAAGAATGGAAAAACAAGTACCACGTGTACTCACCATCTATTGGTATTAACTAACTTAACTGACCACCACTGAAGTATAAATATAGTAGTAACATTCATCAGGTGTTTGGCAGATAGGAAGGGGGAGGAGGGGATGGATATATACACACCTAATGGGTGCAGTGCTCACTCTCTGGGGGATGGTCACACTTGAAGTCTGACTCGGGTGGGGCAAAAGCAATATATGTAACCTAAACATTTATACCCCCATAATATGCTGAAATAAAAAAAAGCAAAAAAAAAAAAAGATAAAATAAATAAATAAAATAAAATAAAAACTCAAAAAACTCAAAGCTTTAGATAAAAACAATCATTATTAGTTTCATTGTCCTTAGAGAAAAGCCAAAATAAAAGCCATTATAGACTAGTTAAAAAGAAGTTACAATGGAAGAGGAGCAGCATAAGGTTTTAAAAAATGATAAGCCTGTACCTGCATAACCATCATTCATTTTGTCAGCACCATGGTACCACAAGGCAGATAAGTCAGTCTGTAGTTATCATCCAGTCTGAACTACCAGTTGAATGCAGTCAGCACATGCGTGGTTGACTGACAATGTAAGAATGACTCAGTTTTGGTAAGTCCTCATGCATATATGATGATCTTGGCTTTATTTCTTAAGAAAATGAGCAGGCAAACATGTTGCTAGGACTTTTCTGAGCAATTTGAAGGGGCTCATGCTAGTAAGCCTTCCCCAAAGTTAAGTAAGCTTGATTAGCTTTATGGTAAATCCACCTCTGAGCCAGAGTCATACACACTGCTTCACACAGACTATGCCCAATTCCCACCCCAACATTACACTCTCATTGAGACTCTAGGACACACATAGCATTTTCTTCCCTCCATGAGTACAAAAGGGAGCAATGGAAACTGACAACAGTGAGAGTGGTAAGAGAGAAACTATACCTATCCAAGAAAGAACCAACTAGAGACCTCCCACTCCAACCCTAAGTCAGGGTAATTTCTGAAGTGTCATCCATGTCCATGGAAGAAGTAGGCAACAGAATCAGAGAAAGAAGGAGAAAGTGAACCATTAAATTATATTTGTGAATATTAATGATATTTATTATCTTATCAAATGCAAAAAGACTTTTCTCATTTAAATATTTGTGACTATACTAACAATGTCCTATGCTTTTATGTTCTAAGTATTCAACAAACCAAAAGAGTTATTACTTGGTTGAAGTCATAAGAGGAACAGAGAATTACAAAGCTGGATGGTGTCTTAGAGATTGCCAAAACCAATCTTGATTGTCTAGTTGAGGAAAGTGGAGGTCCAGAGAAGTTTAGTGACTTCATAAAGGTTTTGTAGCCAGAGTGCATCAAGATTAGTTTTAGAGCTGAAATCTTAACTCCAAAGCAAGTTACCTGTATAAATTCTAATTGAAGATGTCTTTTCTCAAATTCCTGAGCTCTCTTCCTTCTTAAGTTTTAATAAAAGAACAACACATGTGAACAAATTGACGATAGGAAAAGACAGAATGATAAACTGAAAGAAGACCAGAATTAGAGTCTTGGCTCTGCCAAGTAACATTGGAAAAGACAGACATGTACAAGTTTTAAGCCTCTGTTATCTTACTTATTAATGAGAGTAATAATATTCTCCCTGTAGGATCCCCAAAGCTCTTGTAAGTGTCAAATAAAATAGCTGTGCAAATACATTGTAAACTATGAAGCTGGTTTTAGAACTGTAAAAAAAAATTGTAAGAAACAATATACTGGGATTTTGCAGCCATACTTTTCAGATATCTTCACTTTGGTTTTTATTTGCCTTAACTCAATGTTCTGTGACTTTTTTACTATATAAAAACAAATTCAAAGCATATCATATTTCTACAAATGACTGTTGAATAGAATCCAAATTAAAATTTAAATGAGTTTGTAGCAGCAAGAGGAGTGCTCACTTTAATCTTCCTTAGTGGCTTTTTCAAATCTTATCCCTTCTCCTCCTTCCAATCGCTCTCAGCAGATGATCTCAATGTGTAATTCATTGAGCAAACATAATTAATGAAATGGATCTTCCAATTTATGTCACAAACTCATGTGTTTCTTTGGATTTCTACCCAAGCTTACCTTTTTCTCTTCAGTTATAATAAAAATGATGTTCTTCCTTCTTTTTGAGATTCATTCCCCTACCTGTGTTTCATATTATGTTTCTCTCATCCTCTACAAAGTCAGCCTTCTAAAAATGGTTCTGCATACTCATTGTCTGCATTTCTTCATGGCCCTTTCAATCCTCAG
Organism: Cheirogaleus medius; assembly: GCA_008086735.1. Classification (NCBI taxonomy): domain Eukaryota; kingdom Metazoa; phylum Chordata; class Mammalia; order Primates; family Cheirogaleidae; genus Cheirogaleus; species Cheirogaleus medius. The sequence continues at coordinate 79,904,046 of VBSM01000272.1, read as the reverse complement.
CTTCCTTCAATCTAGATATAGTCCTCATAACGCCGTTGAATGCTTCTCTTCATGGTCACCAATCCTTGTTGATAATCCAGGGACAGTCACCAGTTCTTATTTTATCTGACCTCACCATTAATTATTTCCTTTTCATAGAATATTTTATTACTTTCTGGCCACTCCTCCACAGTATTGTATTTTTAAAAATTTATCTTTTAAATACTGTATTATCCAAGTTCCTGTCTTAGCTTATTTATTGTCTCCCTCCAGTCATACTTCCTGGGCTATCTCACCATATTCTATTGTTTCAAGTGTCATCTGTATGCTTTTGATGTTTCCCAAACCTGGTTCTCCACCTCATAACTGATTGATTATTGAAACATGACTCATATATCATATATGTTGACATTTATTTGTCTCTGCTAATGGCATCTCAGACTCAACACATCCAAAAGTGAATGCTCCTCCTCAGCTTGCAATATTTTCTTCTGCTCTCTTTCTATCTTGAAGAATGACACAAATTTCTACCCAATAATCAATGATGAGATGACACTTTCATATCATCCCTGACTCCTTCTTCTGCTGTATTCCCCATACCTACTTGATCACCAATTCCCTGGATTCTACCTCCAAACACACCTTATTTCCAATCACTTCTCACTATCTATACTACAGCTTCCAATAATTCAAACCCCATTATTTCTCACCTGGATAACTGCAACTACATTCTAACTCCCCTTTGCTTCCTTTTCCCAATATACCCCTCCTCTAATCCATTTTCCAGGCCCCAGGCTGAATTATATTGCTAACATGGAAACCTGATAATATTTTAATTCAAAACTAAAATTTATCAATAACTTCCCATGCCTTTATGTATAGTTCTACACTTAATATGGTCTGCAAGCTTCATTAACTGGCTTCTGCCAACATCACCAGCAATAGTGAATTTTCTCCACTTTCACAAAAGTTAATATTCTCCTTGTCTCTAAACTGTTAATTTTCCTGAAATACCCTTCATAAATCCTCCAGGATCATGACAATTTTCACCTGACTAATTCTAATTCTTCACTCAATTTCAAATCTACTGAAAAGGATCCCTTTTCTGATTTTTGAACTCTTTTCCAAAGTGCTCTCTAGAGAAAACTGTAATTCCCTCATTAAAACACTCTCACACCATATTTATTTACCTATATGTCTGTATCTACTATTATAATATTGGTAAGAATCATATCTGTCTCATTTGCCATTTCTTTAAACCAGTTATGGCAAGTAGAAAGTAATTGATAAAACAATTGTGGAACATAAAAGATATCTGTAAGGACAAAATAGTACTATCAAATTACCAATGTTATTAACAAAATTAACTGGCAAAAAGCACGATTTAGTTATTATCACAGACTCACACAGAGATATGTGTCTGATTTAAACCAAAATTTTCAGTTCCTATTGAAATACATGTAGAACCACTTCAAATTAAATATACTGTTGATCATGAGCTTTTGGAATTGCAGATCAAATAATGACATGAGTATTGGTTCTAATGACCCTCTCAGAATTCCATAGAAATGGCAAAGAAAAAAGAGGAAATTTTTCTATTGATGTTAGAAATAAATTAAAAATATACAGTCCATATTGCAATAAATCACCACAGGCAGTGCTGTGATACTGACATTTTCACAACATAGGAAAAATGAATATTAGTACACATGTCAAGGCCATAAAAATGTTCACACTTTTTTACAGTCATCCCAAATCTAATAAGATATATTAAAATCATGAGAGTTATGTACAAAGATTTACATATAAAGACATTCTGTCTTAAGTTTCCTCAAAGCCAAACTTTAAGTCTTAAAATTCATCGATGATGTATTCAGAGAAAATACTCTGAGAAGAAATCATTAAGAAAGTGCATTCATAGGACAGGGAAAGGAAAATAAGTCAAGCAAGGCAAGATTTCAGGCAACATATCAGCTTTGAACTAATCCCACATGTTTTCTCTGGACTAGGATCTACAACATGAATAGAATTTGGCCCTGTTTGCTGCAAAGAAGCTGGGCTTTTATACTTTAGCACCCCATATTGCTTGAGGGAATAATCTACTAGACCTATTATCCCTTCTGCTTTTAGCCAAATGTCTCCTGTAGCTCTGGAGATTTTATAAGAGTGGGCTATTAGAAGCAAAGAAAAAAAAGTTTTGAAAGGGATAATGGGCATACAAAAATGATAAATTATGTCTGATGGATTCTAAACGAAATATAAACAGTTGATTGAACATAAACATTGGCTAAAGTATTTTTAGTCATAGTAAGATGGAAGAAATGTGGTAATGATAACTTAATGTTTATGTAAATCATTCTTAAGATGGATTTCTAGGCAGTCTTAAATCATGTTTCTGTTTTTAATAATATTTAATGATATGGAATGCTTATTTAATTTTATGAAATAGGAAAAGAAAGAATATTTTTTAAATTTTATATATAGTATGGTCTCTAAATGTTCACACCATAACATATATTTGTATGTTATATATCCACACATAATCTCTATAAAAGCCTATGCTTTAAAGTGTGAAATCTAAAGAAATCTCTAAAATAAGGTAACAAGATAAATTATGACTCAAAATAATATACTATGAACCTATCTCTATGAGGATATTGGTTCACCCAAGTAAATATAGTAAATGGAAAGCCAGTTAACAAACACTGAAACACAGTGTTCTCTGGAGCCAGACTGTCTTTGTTCAAATCTCTGTCTGCCACTTACTTAATATGTGCCCTTGGCAAGTTACTTTATATTTTCAAGTCCAAGTTTCTTTATCCATAAAGTAGGGGTAATAATAGTACTTGTTTTAGAATATTGTTGTGAGAATTAAATGAGTTCCATGGGAAAATAACTTAGAATTGTGGTTGGTACATAGAAAACACTCAATAGGTATTAGAAATTATTGTTAATATATGAGTAATATCTAGTATTTTACTGCATTTTATCCAATCGTCAGAAAAAGAAACATCTCTTTCACAGACAGACAAGCAGTCAAAAAGCAGAGAAAAATGCCCGTGTAAGTTTTACTATTTTTAGGTAATGACTAGAGAAATAAAGAATTCTTGCCTTTTATCAATGCTAATATAGAAAGGCTTCCCCAAAGTAATGAGTTTTGTGGGAACAAAGATGCTTAAAAGAAATGTGAAATCATGAGAACATTTATGTGGGTGGGAAGTGTGGTAATTTAATGTTCTGTGGTAAAATATCAAGTGTTTGTCTGGAACACCTGTTGTAAAAATCTACAGCCAGAAGAGTGGAAAGGTAGAAAAATGATTATAGAAGAAGCAGATGCTTCCTTTGAAAATTGTCTAACAAAAGATTTTGACCTAAATGGCATAACTGCATCATCAGATAAAGTTATTCATTAGGGAATCAATGGGTGTCTAATTGAAGGAGAAAAGAAATTTCAATTTTAAATTTGCCCATGTCTCTACACTTTTGAATACTTGCTAATGAATAATTTGTAGGAGTGGTTTCTTGATCCCTTCAATATTTTCTCCTCCCTGTCACAGTTGTCTCCTTTGACTTTTTATGAACAATTACACAAATGTTCTTGTCTTATTCTAGTTAAGCAAAATGCATAAAGTATACTTAAGTCATCCTTTGGAGCACCCATATGAACATTAAAATACATCTTTAGCAATTTATGTTTTAAAAGCTCATGTAAAAAAATTCCTTAGAGTGTTATTTAAGAGCTTAAAAGTTTAAAGAACTTAAACCTACCAGCAGCTTGATCCACATGGTGAAACACAATCCCACTATTAGAAACACTGACAAACAATAAATTGAAGTAAATCAAAATGGAAAAGTAGGAAAAATTTTGAAATGGGATTGAGGGTAACTAATAGTCTTGAGTTAGCAATTAATAATCTACATAATCAAAAATGCCACACAATCTCATGAGTAAGGCTATTGATCTATATGATCACAGGATTTCCTTCTATTCCTATTTTATAACATATTTTTAACATAATTTTCTTCATTTTCTCTGTTTTTGTCACAGTACTGTTGGTTACAAATGGTCCAGAACCATGTCTTATTTACACTGAAATATCATAAGTATGATAAGTCCTCAAAAATATTTATTTAATAAGTAAACTATGTCAGGAATATGACAAGTTAGGTATTCAGATATACTTTCCAACTAAAAGTAAAAAAAAAAAAAAAATGCTGATGCGACATCACCAAAATAGCAGAGTAAAAGCAAACTGGCTTCACACTCACTCACAGAAAACCAAGCACAAATTATACAGTACCAAGATTATCACCAGAAATATCCTGAAACTCAAATAAAAGGATGAAACAGCTACTGGGGAACATAGAAAAGTGAAAAAATTCCATGCAGGTGGTAAGAGAATCAAACTTCTATCAGTAATCACCAGCCCCCAATTTGCCACTCGTGTACAGAAAATTCCCCCTAAACGGATGGTTTCCACATTGGAAAACTCACATAAGGTGGATGATCACCTTCCCTGCCATCTTGACCTCTTTGGCAGGAGAACTATCCCTGCTTCAACCCACAGGAAGCATCTACAGTGCCTGAAGTGAGAAAAACCACTGAGGGCAGACAGAGAAAAAGAAAGGGGGTGGGACTAACATCCCCAGCCCACAAATCTGCCCTGTATCTTGGCCAAAGGAGACACCAAATTAGAGTAGCTATTCAAAAACACCATGATGTAGAAGGCATATTCCACAAGTCCGCAGGGCATGAAACCCTAGCCATGCCAGGGTGTTTGTTTTGGGACCTCCCTCATTTGAGATGGTGGGACACCAAACTTTTGCTACAGCCAAGGCAAATATGGGCTCAAGGCTCCATCTAGTGCCATAAAGTAGACAATGACCAAGTGTAAAAGATATTCAAGAGGTAAATTGCAAAGACTCTAAGCAAACATATCCAAGAATAAACAAAATAAACCAAACAGAGGAGACTGGAATAAATAACTAATCATTCAATATGAAGATAGACATATGTCCACAAGAAATGTACACTCACAAGAAACAACAGCAAACAGGAAACTATGACCTCCCCAAAGTAAGGAATTAGTGACTGACTCTAACTAGACAGCAATGTTTGAGCTCTCTGATCAAGAATTCAAATAAAGTTATAAAAACCCAGAGATCTCCATGATAATACAGAAAATAATCAATTCAGAAATTTATCAGAAAATTTAACACAGAGAATGAAATAATAATTTAAAGAATCAAACAAATCTTTGAACTGAGAAGTACATTTGCTAAACTGAAAAATGTATTAGAGGCTGTTGGGAACAGAATGGATCAAGTACAGCAAAGAAACTGTGAGCTCAAAGACAGGCTATTTGAAAATGCACAGTTAGAGGAGGAAAAAAAAGGAATAAAAAACACCTACAAGCTATAGAAAATTACCTCAAAAGATCAAATCTAAGAAGTATTGGTATTCAGGAGGGAGTTGATAATGTGAAAAACATAAAGAGTATATTCAAAGAAATAATAACAGAATACTTTTCAAAACTTGAGAAATATATAAATATACAGTTACAGGAAGGTCAGAGATTACCAAACAGATTCAACCCAAATAAGACTGTTACAAGGCATATGACATTCACACTCTCTAAGTGGAAGGAAAAAGAGAAGATTCTAAATGCAACAAGATAAAGAAAGCAAATAACTTATAAAGGAGCTCCAATTTGTCTGGCAATAGATTTCTCAATGGAAATTATACAGGCTAGGAGAAAATGGGACAACATATTCAAAGTGCTAAGAGAATAGGGTTGCCAAATGAGGAAATAGTGTCCAGCAAGTTTATTCCTCAAACATGAAAGAGAGATAAAGTGTTTCCCATATCAATCCTGAGGGAGTTCGTCACCACCAGACCTGTCTTACATAAAATACTAGAGAGAGTTCTTCAATCTGAAAGGAAATAAAAAACACCAATAACATGCAAAAAGAAAACATTTCAAGGTGTAAAACCCACTGGTAAAAGTAAGTACACAGACAAACTCAGAATACTCTAAACCTGTAATTGTGATGTACAATCCACACAAAACTTTAGTGTGAGGACTAAAAGAAAAATATATCAAAAAAATGACAGCCAAAGCAATCTATTAAGAGAGAGAAAATATAAAAAGCTATAAACTGAGAAAACAAAAAGTCAAAATATGGGGAGAATAGAATTATAATATAGTTTTTCAAGTCTTTCTTTTATTTCTATTTTTTTCTTTATGGTGAAAGATAAGTTTTTATCTATTTTTAAAAACTTATATCTATGTTATTTTCTATAAACCTCAAGGTAACCACAAATATATATAAATATATAATACATTTATAATCTATAATCTATAATTTATCTATAATAAATACAAAAAGCAATGAATTCAAATATACTACCAGAGAAAATCAGTTAACCACAAAAAAGAAAGAAAAGAAGGAAGAGAGGAGTTACAAAACAAGAAAATGAGTAACAAAATGGTAATAGTAAGTCCTTACTTTTCAATAATAACCTTGAATGAAATGGACTAAATTCTTTTAAAAATATAAAGTAGCTAAAAAAGTAAAAATCAAGACTCAAAAAAAAAAAAAAAAAGACTCAACTATATGATGCCTACAAGAAACTGACTTCACCTATAACACACATAGACTGAAAGTAAGGGATGGGAAAATATATTCCATGCAAATGGAAACCAAAAAAGAGCAGGAGTAGCTATATGTATATCAGATATAAGAGACTACAAGTCAAAGCCTGCAAAAAGACACAGAGGTCTGTCTATAATGGTAAATAGTCAATTCAAGATGAGGATATAACAATTATTGATATTTATACACCCAATTCCAGAGCACCCAAATATATAAAGCACATATTAATAGATCTAAAGAGAGAGATAAACTGCAATGTGATAATAGTAAGGGACTTCAACACAGCGCTGTTAGTAATGGACAGATTATAAGACAGAAAGTCAACAAAGAAACATGAAACTTAAACTGTACGATAGACCAAAGGGCCCTAATTGACATTTACAGAACACTGCACCCAGTTGCTGCAGAATATACATTCTTCTCATCAACACATAGAACATTCTCCAGGATAGACCACATGTTAGGCCACAAAACTAGTCTCAACAAATTTTAAAAAGTCAGAATCATATCAAGTAACAAGACAGCAATGGAATAAAACTAGAAATAAATAACAAGTGGAGCCTTGGAAAATAAACAGTACATGGAAATTAAACAACATCCTCCTGAATGATTAATGGGTCAATAGAAAAAAATAAGAAGGAATTTTTAAGTATCTTGAAACAAATGAAATGGGAATACAACATAACAAAATCTATGGGATACAAAAAAAAGCAATAAGAGGGAAGCTTATAACAATAAAGGTCTATTTCAAAAAAAGTAGAAAGACTTTTAAAAATCGACCTGAGAATACATCTCAAGGAACTAGAAAAGCAAGAACAAACTAAGTCCAAAATTAGTAGAAGGAAAGAAATAATAAAAATCTGAGCTGAAGTAAATGAAATTGAGACAAAAATTGCAAAAGATAAGCAAACAAAAAGTTGATTTTTTAAAAAGATGAACAAAATCAAAACTTTTTGGCTAGATTAAAAAAAAGAGGGAAGATCCAAATAAAATCAGAAATAAGAAAGGAGACATAACAACTGATTCCACAGATATATAAAAGAAAATTAGAATCTATTATGAACAACTATACACCAACAAATTACAAAAACCTAGAGGAAATGAATACATTCCTGGACACATATAACCTACCAATACTGAACCATGAAGAAACAGAAAATCTGAAGAAACCAATCATGAGTAATGTGATCAAACTTGGGAGAAATAGTAAATCCATCAAAAAAAAAAGTCCAGGGCCTGATGGCTTCACTGCTAAATTCTACCAAACATTGAAAGAAAAATTAATAACAATTCTGCTCCTACTATTCAAAAAAATGAATAGAAAGGAATACTTCCAAACTTATCCTATGAGGCCAGCATTACCTTGTTACTAAAACCATATAAGTACACCACCAACACTACAACAAAAATTACAGGCCAATATCCCTAATGAACATTGGATGCAAAAGTTCTCAACAAAAAACAAACTGAATTCAATAACACATTAAAAAGATCATTTAACATGATCAAGTGGGATTCATGCCAGGAATATAAGGATTATTTAAAATATGCAAATCCATAAACATGATACATCATATTAATAGAACCAAGCCAAAAAACTTTATGATCATTTTAATAGATGCTGAAAAAGTATGCAATAAAATTCAACATCCTTTTACAATAAAAATTCTCAACAAACTGGATATAGATGGGACATACCTTAAAATAATGCAGGCCATATATGACATGTTATAATTATATATATCATCCTAAATTGGAAAAAATTGAAAGTCTTTCCTCTTGGATCTCACACAAGATAGAAAAGCCCAATTTTGCACTTTTATTGAACATAAGACTGGAATTCCTATATAGAGGAATTAGGCAAGAGAAAGAAATAAACATCATCCAAATTAAAAAGATGTCAAATTATTCTCATTTGCAGATGACATGACCTTATATTTAGAAAAACCTAAATATTTCACCAAAATACTGTAACTAATGAATATATTTAGTAAAGTTGCAAGATACAAAATCAACACACAAAAATAAGCAGCATTTATATATGCCAACAATGAACAATCTGAAAAAGTATCATGGAAGCAATCCCATTTACAATAGCTGCAAAAATTATAAAATACCTAAGAATAAATTTAATTAAAGAAATAAAAGACCTAGACAAGGAAAATAGAACACTGATGAAAGAAATTCAAGAAGACACAAAAAAGAAAGAGATATTTCATGCTCATGGATTGGAAGAATTAATACTGTTAAAATATCAATACTATATGAGGCAATCTGCATATTCAATAAAATCCCTAAAATAATGCCAATAACATTCTTTACAAAAATAGAAAAAAATTTAAATTTATATGGACCCAAAATAGACTCCATATAGCCAAAGCAATCATGAGTAAAAAGAACAAAGTTGGAGGCATCACATCACCTGACTTCAAAATACACTACAAAGCTATAGTAATCAAATCAGCATGGTAACAGCATAAAAAGACACATAGACCACCCATCATCTCAGAGATTAAGCTGGGGGACTCAACTCAATTCACATGCGGGGAAGAGGTGAAGACAGTAGGTCAGAGGCACCCTGAGAGGTTCATCAAACCTGCTTGAACACCCTATAGGAAACTTAGGACCAGCACTTCTTTCCCAGCCACAGTTAGGGATCAATATTTGAGACCCAGAAACAGGCCCTTAAACAAGGCCTCGTGACCCCAGGTCTCAACTGAGAAGTCAATGAGAAGGATTCACCAAAAGAGATCTCCAGAAATATGAAAAATCAGCACAAAAGGACACCCCCAAAAGAAAACAATAAATCCTTACCAATGGATACCAACCAAAATAAAAAATATTGAAATGAATGATAAAGAATTCCAAATATGCATTCTGAGGAAGCTCAATGAAATACAAGAGAAAATGGAAACCCAACACAAACCAAATAAACAATACAAGAAATGAATGCAAAATTCAGTAAAGAAATCAAATTATTTAACAAAAGCAAATAGAAATTCTGGAAATGAAAAATACATTCAAGGAAACATAAAACACAGTAGAAAGTTTTAAGAATATACTAGCACAGGCAGAAGACAGAATCTCAGAGCTTGAAGACAACACCTTTGCATAAAACAACCCAGTCAAAGAAAAAGATCAGAGAAATAAGAGGAATAAACAAAACCTACAAGATATATGGGATTATGTAAAGAGGCCTAATATAGGAATCATAGAAATACCTAAGGGTGAAGAAGAAAATACACAAATATACAAATATTGGAAAACTTACTTGAGGGAATAATTGAGGAAAACTTCCCTGAACTTGCTAGAAATTTAGATATCCAGATACAAGAAGCTCAACAAAGGGAAATTCATCACAAAGAGGCAATAGCTGCAACACATAATCATCAGACTGGCCAAAGTTAACATGAAGAAGGAACGGTTGCAAGCCAAAGGTGAAAAAATCAGGTACTTTACAAAGGAAAACCCATCAGGCTAACTGCAGACTTCTCAACTGAGACCTTCCAAGCTAGAAGGGATAGGGGCCCATTATCAAACTTCTAAAAGAGCACAGTGGCCAGCCTGTAATTTTGTATCCCACAAAACTAAGCTTCCTATATGAGGGAGAAATAAAGACTTTCTTAGACAAGAAAACATTGAGGGAATTTGTCAAGACCAGATCTACCCTGTAGGAAGTACTCAGATATAGCCTAAAATCCTTCCATATCTTTTCAACATTACACATACAAGAAAAATTCAAGAACAATTGAAGTTTTCTGAGATAATGATAATATTAACTCTTATCTTCTGTGGTTGTTACATAGTTCTTCTAATTGTTCTTTACATTGTACAGTTTTACAAACTCATCTGTATTTTGCTATATTTCATAATAAAATTTCATAAAAAATGAAATTAATGATTGACTGCATGAATGAATAAACACATAATAATAATTGTGCAATAGCCTAGTAGGGCATATGAGCTTCATTTCCTTTTCCAGAGTAAAATTTTAATAGTAAGAGCCATGTCACATGCTTTTTTGTACTTCTCCATAGCTTTTGGCTTGGATTTAAATACAACACGTATTAGGGAGTGATACACCAGGAATGTTTAATGACAGTCTCTCTCTATGGTGGAGAAAAAGATCAAATTTGTAACATTGGCCAATTCTGTGGTGTAAATAATCCTATTATGTGTAGAATATTCATGATATATACAATATATTCAATAAACTTTATTTGTATATGCTAAACATAAAATATCTCATTTTTAGAGCAAAAAAGAAAAGAAGAAAAATCAGTACTATGGAGTTAGTTCTACCTACGAAGTATTTTAACAATAATTCTAGAAGTACATTTTCCATATCAAAATTAATGGATTAGCTGTCATGTCACTGTTGGTGTTTGTATGATGCCATGCCACAAGTACAAGTCAATCATTAATTTTACTCTGAATTGGATATTTTCTACCAATCTATAACAAATCAGAAGAAGAAAATGATCTAATATATACTAAATCTGGCTGGGTTGTGAGATGTCTGCATCCAGTCACTGGTTACGTACTTTATTAGTCTTATCAGGTTGGCATAACAAAGTACCACAGTCTAGGTGGCTTAAACAACTGAAATTTGTTTTCTTGTAGCTGTGGAGGCTAGAAGCCCAAGATCAAGGTACTGACAAATTTAATTCCTGGTAAGATCTCTCTTCCTGACTTGCAGATAGTTGCTTATTCTCTGTGTCTTCACATGGTCTTTCCTCTATAGTTGGGCAGAGAGAGAGAGAGAGAAATGTCCAGTATCTCTTCCTCTTCTTATAAGAACACCAGTCCTATCAATTAGGGCCCTACCTTTATGACCTCATTTAACCTTAATTATTTCCCTAATTGCCCTATCTCCAAACACAGTCACATTGGGGATTTGGGTTTCAAAATTTGAATTTTGAGGGGACAAAATTCAGTTCATTACCTTTGCACAGTAAGTTTCTCATTGAAAGATTTCTTCTCTCAAAGATATCTATTATAATGTGTGTTTTTGTGCAAAGTAGAGTGAGGTATTTGAAGCATAGTTATGCAATGTATAAAAAGCAGTTTTGCCCCAGTGTAAAATATTTAATTTTTTAAAGTGATCTTAAGTGCCATATAGGTATTTCCTTATAGAAATCTTTTTATATTTTTCCTCTGGAAATTTCAGATAAAATTTCAATTTGGGCAAAACAAAATAAAATATTTTCTTAGGCCTTGGGAAAATTTCAAAATGCTTCATCAGGTGATATTAAGTTTAAAATCCAGAAAGAAAGAGGCTAAACTTCAAACAATTCTTCTCATTAAAAGCTTCACAAAGTACATACTTTAAATTATGAATGAAAAATTAACTTAGTATTAATATTACCTAGAAAATGAAAAGCCTTCAGAAGTACTAAGGGGATGTTCTCCTTAATAATACAATTCTCATCTCCTAAATAAAAATGTAAGGGACAGATAATCACTTTTTTGAAATACTAAACATAAGTTTAAATGTATTAATGAATTAAATAGGAACATGGAGACATGATGGCCTAATGTCCTATGGCAATGTCTTCATTCTATGAATTGCCTTATTTTCTTTACAGGCCAAGATAACATTGTACAAGTATTTCTTTCTTTCGAAAATGGTATTTTGGATTAGTGATGTAAATCTCCATATTTAAAAGTAAAAAAAGTTTAGTAGAGTGTGTAATCCCAAATTAAATTTAAAAATTAAAAAAAAATCAGCTTTAATATGTTTTCAGTATCTAACTGTGACATCCCACTACTCTCCAGAAGCAAAAAGACAATCACATTTTCGTGGATAAAAGAAATACTGTCAAATCAGATCAACTACCTTTAAGTGAGCAGAAACCACAGAGATTAAATGAAAACACAATTTCATTATTCATCACAACTTGGAAAAGTGGCTAAAATCATTTGGTTGGTCTTGTATGAACAATGGGGCGTGACACTCTTCATCTGAGCCACCTGATTTTTAGCTTTTCATCTAAATTGTTTGATGTCGTGTAGAAAAACCAATCCCACTCAGGTAGAGACAAATATACTGAAGCTGAAACCTGGCTTTTATCAATTTAAACAGGTAAATTGATTCAAGTAAGAAAAGAAAAGCCAATTTAGGGCCCAAGATATCTACCCTGGATGATCCAAATAACAGGATAATAACCACATCTTCATTTCACACATATAATATGAACAACGCTCATATATAGGATTTCACAGCCCAAAGGGAGGGCAGACACTCATCTGAGTCATTTATAGTGTGAATATTCTATCTGAACAATGAAAACCAAACAAGATTACATAGGATACCTTTGTTTATCTGAACATTGTATTAAATTGATGTTGTAATACAGATCTGGGAGACTGAGATTCAAAATAAAGATTAATCATACATGTAAAATTTTTCATGGAGAATGCTGTTGATGTTACATTCATATTCCCCTAATCTAGCCAGTGTGCCCATTTCCCCCGGAGCTGTGAGTTTTGGCCAATAAGGGCTCACAACTGCTGCCTTCCCCAGAAAATTGTCCTCAGCAAAACTGGAGCCATTTCTCCTGGAATGACTCTACAAATTCTTCCCTAACCACCTGGGCTAGTGGCTAACTGTTAAGAAGCTATAAAACAGATTCCCTTGCCTTGAGGTGGATTACCTCTGTGGTACATTTTGTGCTTCATTGCTTCCCTCTGGGATCCTATTGAAGTTGGTTGCTTAACTGAGACAGGAATTTGAGTTAGCTTTTCTACTCTACCCTACCCTGTTTGCTTGACTTTTCTTTATCTGAGCGTACTCCCCCAATAGATCATTTGGAGATTATCTCATATCCTGGCCTCTGCTTTTAGGAAATCTGACCTAAAATAGGTCGTGTTAATGCAAGAAGTCAAGCTAAGAAGTAGGCTTTAAAAAATGAGATTCTTTAGTCAGATTATTCACCACCTGGATGGGAAAGAACACTCTAATACTAGTAGTAGGTCAATATTTTTAGTCTCTGGCATGTTGTACCACTGAGACTGCTAAAACTTTCACCCTGATAAATTGGAAAGATATGGGTGGATAGAAAAGCACTAGTTTATGCATTATCCTGGACATTTGACAGGTTTAGGGTATATAACAACTGTGGCATTGAGTGACTGTTACTGAGTACCAACCATGTCTTTATAAGAGAAAACATAGTTCAAATCTGTTTATCAATGAGTTAAAGCTACCTGTATGAGTAAGAGGTCTTCTTGGCACCATTTAAGGAGATTCTTGTCTCCTGCCTCTGAAAGTCAGAGACACCTAAAAATCAAGCACAAAACTTAATTCTAACTGTGCCAAAATTTCAGAGAATGCAGAATTCACATGGTATGCAGATCTCCTATGCCTAAATAACAACCCTGATAGGATTGGAATGAGATTATGAGACTTGAGATGGAGATATAAAAGACCTATCCTAGGCATTCAATTATGAAATGCTAATTTGGCATACCTGTAGTAAAGAACATCTGGGTTGAAATGGCATCCAGGGAACCCAAACCATTGGGGTCCATGGAGAAATCTCAAGACTTCTCAGGACTTGTGTTTTTACGGGCAAGTTAGATGAGCAGCCAAGGAAGATGTTGTTTAATGCATATAATTAAAAAAATCAAAGAATGGAGCATAAGAAAGCTGAGGTAAGCTGCAATGGAAAGTTATAATCAATTACCAGTTTTAAGCTAGTTCTCAGACCCAGAATTCATTGGCTAAAAGAGATATTGGATCTCTAGGAGAAAGAACCCTACAATACCACCCCAAGGGGGGAAGCAATTATTCAAGGTCTCCAAAGAGACCTAAAGCTATTACTCCTATATCTGTACATATAAATATAAAGACAAATATGCAGACTTTCAAAGCTTTTTGAAAACAAGATCCAAGTTGACTTTCAACATAGTAATTCATGGTGTTATTACGGCATCCTTGTTGAGTAACATGTAGGTGGGTGTTAGGTAATGTGGTAGGATGAATGATGGCCTCGAAAATATGTTCAGCTCTTAATCCCCAGAACTTTTGAATGTTAATTTATATGCCAGAAAAGGACTTTGCTGATGTGTTTCAGTTAAGGGTCTTGAAATGAAGATTATCAAGGTGGGCAGGATATAATAACAATGGTCCTCAAAGAACTCAGGAGAAGTCAAGAGTCAGAGGAGATGGTGTGATAATTGACGCAGAGATTGAAGCAATTTCACTTTGAAGATGGAGGAAGGAACCACAAGCCACAATGGCCACTAAAATCCAAAAAAGACAAGGAAACAGGTTCTTCCTAGATCTTCCAGAAGCAAGTAGCCCTGCTGACACTTTAACTTTAGCCCTGTGAAATTCATGTACTTCTGACCTCTACAGATAATAAATTTGTGCTGCTTTAAGCTACTAAGTTTATGGTAACTTGTAGGAATCTAATGTGGATAATACAGGGTATCCTGGCCTTGGTCTGTCTGACTTTGAGTGCACTGAGTCCATTTCCTTACATAGTAGTCATTTATACTTGCTTCCAAATTTATATTTGGAATAGACATACTTAGCAGTGAGCAAATCCTTCATATCAGTTCCTTAGCCTATGAAATAAAAAATATAATTATAAAAAAGACCAGGTAGATTTTCATGAAAACTCACCACCACTACCACCAATGAAGAGAGCAGAGTTGTCCTTTGATACTCATGGGGAATTGGTTTCAGGCAACCCCTCAATGGATTCCAAAATCCATCAGTGCTCAAGGGCCTTCTATAAAATAATGTAGTAATTTTATGTAACCTACACACATCTTTCTGTATACTTTAAATCATCTCTAGATTTCTTATAATACCTAATACAATGTAAATGCTATGTAAATAGTTATACTGTATTTTTATTTGTATTATTTTTATCTATTGTTTTTCTATTTCAAAATATTAAGTGTGTACAAATGTTTTAGGTTACATGGATGGTTTTGTAATGCTTGAGTACCAGCTATAGGTGTGTCCATCACTCAAATAGTGTTCATAATATCCATTAGGGAGTTTTTTTCCCCCTCTCCTCCTCCCCATGCCCCCTGGTTGATTTCCACTGAGTTTTACTTCCCTCTGTGCACACGTGTGTTCATCAGTTAGTTCTAATTTAATAGTGAGTACGGTATTTGTTTTTCCATTCTTGATATGCTTCATTTAGGAGAATGGTCTCCAGTTCCATCCAGATTGTTGCAAAAGATATTAATTCATCCTTTTATATGACAGAGTAGTACTCCATGGCGCACATATACCACATTTCATTAATTCACTCATGAATTAATGGGCACTTTGGTTGATTCCACATCTTTGAAATTGTTATTTTTATTGTTTTTTCTGCAAATATTTTCAATTTGAGGTTGATTGAATTCACAGATGCAGAACTCATGGATATGCAGGGCCAACAGAATGTTGCATTTTGGAGGAAATGGAAGAGGCTAGTGACATTCTCAAAGGATTAAAAGGTGCAGGGATGTTGGTCTCCATCATATTTCCCATTCTGCTCACCAGTTTGACTCCTACAAAATTGTATTGATCATAACATGTGACAGTGATCTACTGCAAACCAACCAAGTAAAGGTGCCAATTGCAACTATTACACAAGATGTAGCATTTTGGTTAGAGCAAACTAACCCAAACTCTTATACATTAACAGGGTATGAGGCTGTTCTAATAAATGCATTTGTCTTCATATCCATCAGAATCAGAAGTGGTTTGTGTTCATATGGGAAGGACTACAGTAAACATTAACCATCTGGTCCCAGGGATACAATAATTCTCCTTTTTTTCTGCCATACTAAAGTCAGAAGAGACTTAGTCCATTGAGATATTCTGAAGAACAGATCACATTGATCCTTTTGTTGATGATCTCATATGAATCAATCCTGATGAACAAGAAGTGGCAAGTTTTCTGGATTCCTTGATAAGACACATGAACCCCACTGTATGGAAAATAAACCTATACAATTTTAGGCCCTACCACCTAAAATTATCAGTTTGGGGGAGGTTCTAGGGGTCTGGAGCATGCCAAAAATTTAGAAGATGATGTATTGTACCTTACAACTCCTACCACTAAGTCCTCTGGGTTTCAGAGGCAATGAATCCTGTATTTGAAACTACCACTCAGATACATTTATTGGATGTGTAATATTCAGAACAAGAAAGAGCTCTAAATCAGCGACAGACTGTTGTACAAACAGGCCTGATTAAAACATTTGAGTTGGAGGATCACATGTTATTAGACATATCTGTGTTGGAGAAAGATGGGATGCCTCTGCCAAGTCCCAGTAAGAAAGTCACAATACAGAACTCTATAGTTTGGGAACATGGTGATATGGCTTTTATCCAAGAAGCATAGAATATACAAAATCTAGCTTCTAGCATGTTACTGAGCTCTGCTATCTATAGAGTATTTTACAATGGGACACCAAGTGCTCATGGATGCAGAACTGTCCTGAATGACTTAAATATTATTATATGCACCAAAGTCCAGCAGCAATATGTTCTCAAATAGGAATGGTAAATCTGAAATGAAACTGAACAGATCTAAAAGGCCCAATAAACCACATGAACATGGGAAATTTCACAAATTTCTGTGTCACCATTTCCTATTGCCTAAATAATTCGTCCTTTGTTTAGACCAACAGCCTCATGGAATGGTTCACTAAGCTGACAGAGGGGGAAAAATCATGTTTAGTTCAAAGATATGTCTGGTCGGTAAGTAAATGTGAGGTGATAATTGACTGCCTGATTGGCCACAAGCCACATTCAGGGATTGATCCAAAAGATATTGGTGAGAGAAAATTCTTCCAATAAGGACTGTCTGGCAGAGCATCTAGACATTTTCTTTGTATGGACAGAGAAGTAACCATAATCTGAAAACAGACCTCACCTTCCTGCCTCGCTATGTGCTGTCGCTTCTTCTCACCTCAGCTTATCACTGAATGACATGAAGGTACCTGAGACAGTCTTCCTTGACTTAAGATGGGACTAAATTTGTGAGCAATTTATGCTCCAGACTGTTCTGTGAGGTCACCCGGAAGCCAGTCTCTGAGATGATACTTCAGCTTTTTCTCCCTGTCATAGCTTGCTTCCCATATTCCCCTTTTGAAAGCACACAACAGAAATTTTTCTTCTCGGGCTCTACTTCCAGGGAACCCAAACCAAGACATTATGATTCTGAACCATACTGATGATTTATTAAGTCATTATAAAACTCTTCCCTCACCATATTTTTAAAAATCTGCTATCTCTAATGACAAAAGCACAATAACAAAGAAATAATTAAAAGTCAATATTATAGCCAGGCTTAGCTATTTAAATAAACTAATATAAATAATCTAAAATAAGAATTTTTCTATTCCATTTTGCTGTCTAAAGAAAATGTTTCAACATTATATTTTCATTATGGCTCCCTATAGTTCTAAAGTGATTCAAAAATTAAAACGGCAAAACAAGAGGACTGATGGATCAATAGATCCCAACATATTTTATACATGGGAAACATCTATCTTATAAAAAGTCAAATCAGTTTGTCCAGTATCTCTTACCTTCTAATCAATTTTTTGTGTGAACTGCCTAGTTGGCAAATCAACACAAATTAAGAAAAATGAAAAGAGCATCAAGCAGGAAAGTTCTTTATAAGGAAATTTATGACTATGCCAACATCATGTCTAATTTACTAAAATAACTAAAATAACCATCCAGGCATCTCTTTTGACTCCACAATGTACAAAACTGAACAAGATGGGTTCTCAAACTAATTCATTACCTACTGAGTATTTTATACATCCAGGGAAATAAATGGAAATCAAAACATATAAATAAACTTTTTAATCAGAGTTTTGTGAATCTTCAGCTAAGAAGGAGAAAATAAGAAAGTCCGCTTTTAAAAAAAATATTTCCAGTGAAAGTAAATGTGCTTCACCACCTGACTTCGAGTCAGATGAATGAACAGTGCCACTAGAGTGTCAAAGGCCTTCAAATAAATGGATTGCAGCAACTAACCCTGTATTTATTTGTGGCTTTTGACATATAATAAAGACCTTATCTTTTCCCATTCCAATAAATATGAATGTTCAAAATCATCAGAGATTAACCAGTTGCTTTGTCAAAGATCACTGTAGAAATAATGTCTATCCTTAACCTTTTGATCTCTGGCTTCTGCCATCAGTACATTACTCAAACTCTGCTCTGAAAATCACTGACAACTTTCTAATCACCAAATCCCATGAATCCTAAGAGTCCAGAGAGCCAAAATTTTAGAGTACAATTAAATTGAAATATTTTTTGTGTTTACACTACCAACAGCATCTAATAAATACTAAAACTGTCTGGACAAATAAACTTCTCCAACTGCTAATGTCTTCTGTTGGTGTGGGAATAAATGATATAGTCAAAAGATGCCTATAAAGAAGTCCATCACCTTGAAGATACAAATATGAAAGTATATTATAGAAAAACACATTCAATTTTTCTTAAGGTCACAGGAGAATTTTATCTCTGCTTTCATTTGAAGATCAGGTATTTAAATTTTTAAATATTTTAATTGAAAAAATGATACATATTTATGGGATACATAGTGATATTTGATACATATCATTTTCATGTATAGTGTTTCAGAGCAGGATAATTAGCATATCTATAATCTCAAACATTTATCATTTCTTTATGTTGGGAACATTCAGGACACACCTGGAACTCAAGACATAAAACCAAAATTCAAATGTGACTCAGCATGTAAAATTAAGAGAAAGACTGAGACCTGGCGGGTGGGAGGGAGGAGGAGGGGATGGGTATATACAAACATAATGAGTAAGATGTGCAACGTATGGGGGATGGTCATGCTTGAGGCTATGCCTCGAGGGGGAGGGGGGCATGGGCAATATACATAACCGTAATATTTGTACCCCCATAATATGCTGAAATAAAAAAATAAAAATTAAAAAAAAAAAAGTAAAGGTCAGTTATTCCAAGAGCAGTAACATGGAGTATCTATCTAAAAGTAGATTGGAAACCAGGAGATTAATATTTTTTTTGGTGGAGTGAAAAAATAAAGAAATAGATACAACTCTATTAATAGGAGCTTCTAGTCCAAGATCTTAAGAGTTTAACTTAAATCAATGTATATTAAGACAGTTGACAAAAGATATGCTTGAAAGAGATGGGGAATAAAGCTTTCATTGGGATTTCCACATAAAGTGAGTCTCTTCAAGAACTTGCCATTCTCACACAATACAGAGTTTTAAATTTCCTAAATTTCAAGGCATTTTGCAGACATTTCATTGAGTAATGAGATAGAAAGAGTGTGTAAAATAGCTAGGCCACAAAAGTAGATGCAAACAGCTGATTCTTCCCATTTTTTCTGACCCTCTATTAGCAGTGAAGTGTTTAAATTCCTTGAAAACATCACAAGCATTAAAGTTAAAATTAAACCCACAATTTAGCTCATAACCACTCCTTCTTCATATTTTTACTCAATTTCATATTTGGAAACAATAGTAAAACCAGTTACATTTTAGAAATCAAAGAAGCATTCTGCAACTTGTCTTATTTCATGCTTTTCAGCCAAGCACACCCATAAAATCACTAAATATTATAACATCTATGGTCTAGTAGATATTTATATAAGTAAAATTCTAAGATAACCTTCAGGATCCACGACCCCTGTTACACACATTCTATATTTTTTTCCTTGAGTATGAGCAAGACTGATGAATATAATGGGAAATAACCCTTGTGTTACATTATATCATATGGCATAGTTGCCCTTAAGAAAAGGAGATTATCTTAGGTGGATCTGACCTAGTTTGTAAAAGAGACTGTGCTGCTGTTCTAAGAGAAAGAGATTCCAAACCTGAGAGGAATTTGATATGAGGGAGATTCTCCAATACAGTCTTTGAAGATGGAGGGGCCCAGATGACAAGGAATGTGGGTAGCCTCTAGGAGCTGAGAGCAGTCCCCAGCTGATGGCAGGAAAACAGGATTTTTCAGTCCTGCAGCCACAAGAAAGTGAATTCTATCAATAACTTAAGTGAGCTTGTAAGAGGATTCCATGTTCCAGATGAGAACACAGCCTGCCAATGCCTTGATATCAGCTCTTTGAGAACTTCAACAGAGAATTCAGCCATGCTTGCCCAGACTTCTGACCTTTAGAAATGATGATATAATAAATGAGTACTGTTTTAAGGCACTAAATCTGTTACATAGCAACATAAAAATAATACAATATTTCTTGCAACAACCTCATCTGCTTTTCTAAATCAATTACAATAATACTTTGCCAGAAAATACTTCAATAACCCAGCCATAGGCCATTAATTCCTTGGCAACAGTTATTGGTCAAAGGTTGCACATACGATTTAAGTTGACCTGGTAAGACTGAATGAGTGGCTTTTATTCTGCTGTTTGAAAGAGAAATACACATACCCAGCATATAAATGAAGAAACGTGTTGCCATAGACATTGCTATTCTGAGACCATAAAGGAAGCCACCTAAAGAGATAGCTGACAAGCAAAAAGGAAACATACCTTAGAAAATGACAGAAAAATGGTCCCAGATTCCTGATCATAGTATGCATGTAGTCCAGCTTAACTCTCTACTTCTTGATTGTGTGAAATAATGAATTGGTTTTCATTGATCAAGCTGAGTTGGGCCAGATTTTTGTTAGAACTAAAAGCATCACATGTGATACAATATACAAATGACCCAGTCAGAAAGAAGTTACAGAGACTAGCTACTTCATTTGTATTCTAAACATGTTTGCATGGAAAAGACAGAGTAATAATGAGGTTGAAAATTTTGGTAAGCAGGGAAACAGGCCAGGAGGGTGGTTCCTAGGGAAAGAGAAGTAGGGAGGAGAGGGGGAGGGCCTGCAGGAAAACACAGCTAACAACAGCAAAGAGAAGGAACTTGAGGTTTTGAGGTACACACACCTGTGGAGCTGTAACTTTGTTATAAGAACACCTGTCAATCATGTATATCAATCATCTGGTAATATCCCACACCTCCTGTAAGCCCTCCCTGAGACTAGGCCAACAAAAGGAAACCACCTGCAATTCCTTAACATCTTTCTCCACTCATTGAGAATGACCTGTTTCTCTGGAATATACTCTTGCTTTGTATAGCTCCCTTCTTTTCTGCAATAAAAGCTGTTTGTGTGGAATTGCTTCCTGTTGAGGTTACTCCTTCGCATTGGCCTTGTTTGTGAATTTTCCAAGCAAGGAGCCAAAGAACCAGAACAACAGTCCTCCAAGAGGCTGGACCTGACACTAGCTACTTCATTTGAATGCTAAACATGTTCACATGGAAAAGACACAGGAATAGTGAGGTTGAAAAATTATCTATAAATAATACAATTCTATTTATACTAAAAGCCTAATATGTAATAATTGCTGGCTTTGCTGACAACTCAAGAACATAATAAAATGAAATCTATTCTTCATTTAACATTAACCAAGAAATAGTTAACTATGATTTTGTTGTTACAGAAACCTTGATAAAAATGTGTGAATGTCTTCCTAGAATTAATGATATTTGATCAAAGGGGCACTTTTAAATGCATTCTAGACTTAATAACCTCAAGAATGCTTAGTAGAAATATGGCTCAAGAATGAGTCACTAATATAAAGAACTAAATTCTGACTACAAACCCCACAAATGATTCTAATAAGAAACTGAAGAATATTCATAAAAGCATATCATAATCTGATTGATTTCTTTTTGAGTTCAGATATGCTAGAGGGTGTGTTAAAAAAAACTCTCCATTTATTTAGTTCTTGTAATTGTCTGAGATTTAAAGATAATCTGATCCCCTTAGTGAAATCCTGGCCAACCATTTTGGAATTCACCAGAATGAAATCTTGATGAAATAGGGGTTTTATGGATTTTGATTACTGCTGGATACATGGTAGAGGTTCAATAAATATTTGTTGGAAGTATTTAGTTTCTGTTCAAATTAGTAGATTAGTAGATTGTGTCTTTATGTTTGCCCTTCATGTTCCCAATACCCAGATTAAGAAAGAAAACAAACTGACATACAAAATGACATACACTTATAACAGAGAAGCGATTGGAAGGGATTCCGAAAAAGAAAGATATCAGAACAAGCAACTACCCAGAACATGGTATGAGGGGCTGCAAAAATAATTACTTTTTTCATGTGAATTTAATAAAGTAAAACATCTGATGGGATCTAAAAATTCCACCTTGATTTTGACAATCCAGAAAAATACTCTCCTTATATTGGCATTCGGTGGGTGTTTTATAAATGAGCCAAAGATGGCCTTTATATATTGGCTCCTGGGTTGTTTACTTCTTCACAACATACGGAGCCCAGTCAGCTCAAAAGCCAGCCTGTGATGAATGCAAATTTTTACATACCCATTTGATTTAAACACAGCCCAAATAAGCAGATTCTTAGCCACTTAGAGCCTGCCTGCTTTGCATAATCCTCAAAACTGCCATAGATAAGATTAATCCTAGAGATATAAAGACCCCAGACCATTATTTCCATTTAGAACTCTCTGACCCAAATACTCCCTACTGTGCTGCTGAGTGACATCATCTAGATTTGTAAGGCCCCCTTCTGACTCCTATTCTCCCCTCCAGCTCCCTTGGCTCTCTCCCCTTCTCAATACTGAATCCCTCGCCATAGCCTCTGGATAGTTTCATGCTGTGAGGGACATCCCCTGCATCCGAAACTGTCAAAGGTCACGCAGACAAAACTTGTGTGTGATACTGCCACATTGTGGTTATATCTTTGTGGTTATATCTTGATTAGACCTCCCTACTATCCCTCAAACCCCATACAGTGGGGACATGGGGATGAGGAGGGTCCAGACTAAGAGTTGGCAGCCAGTGAGATAATCTTAAAATACACTCTGTCAGTTCACAAGCCTCATCTCTGTGAACAGTGTTGCTTGGAGAATTACCATCCAGGAAAAAAGTCTTTTAAGAAACAGATGCAAAGAGTAGGAGAAAGCCATATAGCTATTCTTTTTTTTTTTTTTTCATTTTAAATATAATTGTTAAATGCATGCACAGAAAATTTGGAACACAACAAAATAATCAGAAATTTATAGTTAGAATGAACAATATTTGATAGCACAACAAAATGACTATAATCAATGATAGGTTGAGATATACATTAAAATAACTAAAAGACTGGAATTGGAATTTTTTAACACAAAGAAATTATAAATACCTGAGGTGATGGATACCCCAATTATCCTGGTTTGATTAATATCAATGCACATTTTATGCCTGTGTCAAAACATCACATCTTCCCTATAAATATATACCACTATTATGTACCTATAAAAATTTTAAAAAATAACAATCAGAATTTAAACTTCATAACACTTTTTAAGGCATCACCACCCTGATTTCTCTGTTAAACTACTGCTTCCCAAATTTTAGTCTTTGTGAATTTGGTGCAACTTTTCCTCAATCTATTTTTTTAGTTGTACACATGTGTCCACAGCCCATTCAGTTAGGATAATTCAACATCCTGGCTAGAATGAGTGACAATAAACACAAAGGGACTGGTCATCATCCAGCCAACTCAAGCAGAAAACCTAGTTTAGAGAAAAACAGACAAAGAAAAGCAGAAATCTGAAATATAGTGGAGGTGAGAGAAAGAAAGAGAGAGAAAATGAGTGACATCAGTTGAAATCTTGGATCCATTTATGCCTATAACCAGTTCTATTGTTATGAACTTTTTATAAAATATGATTGTATTAATAATTTTCCCTTTTTGCCTGGAACTGTTTTAATTGAGTTTCCTATACTTGCAACATAAAAAAGCACTGTCAAATACAGAAATTGGCACTATTAAATGTACTAGAAACAAGAAATCAGGGAAACATGTACTATTTAGAATTCCTCATTAGGCTAAGTTGAAATGAAAGTAAGGTTCATATTATAGGATAAGTTTCTGGCTGTCCATAAGACTCAGTGATAAACCTGCCAATGAAGTTTTTGCTGTGGTCACCTAGAACCAAGTACTCATTGAGGACGTAGCAGAAGAAGTCTTTATACTCTATTTGACAAAAATCCCAACTCCAACTGCCTTAATAATATGTATTTTGGAATGGAATAAAGGGTTGTATCTGTAAAAATCAAAAGTGACAGATCAATTATATACACAGTTTGATTAGGCTCCAGGTGCCATTCATCTGAGATTTTTTTTCCTTTTGGTCCTATCCTATATGTAGCCTTTTCCCTTACTTTAGCTTCTCTTATTGTACAAAAAGGATGGAGCAGTTCTAACCATATAAGTATATTACTTTCCCAGTATGCCAAAATTAATCTTTGCATTCAGCCTAAATGGACAAACTAGGTGACATATTCACCCATGATTGTGGCTAGGGGAATAAAAAGTACTGATTACCTAAAAAAATCATGGTCTTCCTTTAGAACTGGAATGGAGTAATGCATTCTCTATGTAATGCAAGAACACAATGAAATAATAAATTGTTCATATATTTAGGGAAAAAAAAGAGGGGAATGGATGCTAGGATGGCAAACAGCAATTGCTACTAATTAGAATGAAACTCTGGGGAACAAGATTACCTTTACTATGGAGAAATTAAAATTACTGTTTCATGGGTCATATGGATGCTTCAGACAGCATTTAACAAAACTAAATAAAGGACAAATCAAATTCCTAAATTTTTTCCCAAAGAATATAATAACATTCAAATTTCTTGTGACCTAGTTGAAAGAAGAAGCCATTACTAAGAACAGAAATCACTGAAAACCAAACCTAAATATTGACATTGCAGCATGCAGACTTACAGTGCCAGTTGATTTA
This sequence comes from Cheirogaleus medius, assembly GCA_008086735.1. Taxonomy (NCBI): domain Eukaryota; kingdom Metazoa; phylum Chordata; class Mammalia; order Primates; family Cheirogaleidae; genus Cheirogaleus; species Cheirogaleus medius. The sequence continues at coordinate 79,878,594 of VBSM01000272.1, read as the reverse complement.
CAGCTTGACCATCTCTAGTGTGAAACTTGGGTAATTGATCAGAGAAGACTGGACTCTTGCTAATTGCTGTGAATATACTACAGATTAATTGAAACATATGAAATAGGCCAATCTCCAAAGTTCCAGAGAAACATAACTCACTGTGCATCTCTTTTAGAAATTCAGTATCATCCTTGACTGAAGAAACTATCCCTAGGTAAATAAGAAAGCTAAAATTTCTCTTGCCCAATAGTTGAATATTGAATGGTAAGTAAAAGGAATATGAATTTTACATGGCTTGGGTGGAATGGGAGATTATATTAAAACAGATATAGAAAATTGGTAGAAATGAAATATGAAAGATGCTTAACAAAGATGAGTGAGACCCAATTTTAAAGCATCTTGAATTCATTAATATAGAGAGAGTCTATGACGTTATGTGCCGATCTTGGACACGGATCTGAACTGCTTGATGGGCCCACTGCTGATGCATACAAAATGGCATTGAGAAGACAAAAACTCTTAAATTAGAGTCCATGAACTACAGGAGTTTATGTAGTTGCCAGTAGTCTTACCAGATGGTGCAGAGCATGAATGGAAGCAGCAAGTGTGGCAACCAGTTAGTAAGTAGCTCTGTAGGAGTTTAGGATAAAGTAAGTTGAGGTTAAACATTTCAGAATGGGCAAAAAGCATGAGAAAATTGTATTCCACATAAATTTTCCTCAAAATGAGCCCACTGCAGATGAGTGGAGTTTAGATGAATGGTGCTGTCAATATCAGTCAGCCTTTTACTACAGGTGCCCTGAATTTCCTCCATTGGTCTCATAAATAAATTTGCCATGATGCCAGGAATAAAGGCTATGCAAGAGTTTCACAATATGGACTTGGACTTACTTGGTTAGTCTGAGTAAGTCCTAGCTATGTCATTGATAATTACTTAATTTTCTAGGAGTGTCAACAAACTCTGAGCCTATATATATATATGTATTTTTTTTTTTCTTTTGAGACAGAGTCTAACTCTGTTGCCGCCTGGGCGTGAGTGCTGTGGCATCAGCCTAGCTCACAGCAACCTCAAACTCCTGGGCTCAAGCAACCCTTCTGCCTCAGCCTCCCAAGTAACTGGGACTACAGGCATGCACCACCATGCCCGGCTAATTTATATATATATATATATATATACATATATATATATATATATTTTAGTTGTCCAGCTAATTTCTTTCTATTCTTTTAGTAGAGACAGGGTCTCGCTCTTGCTCAGGCTGGTCTCAAACTCCTGAGCTCAAACGATCCTCCCACCTCAGCCTCCCAGAGTGCTAAGATTACAGGCGTGAGCCACCATGCCCAGTCAATTCTGAGCCTATTTATATGGAACCATTACACTGACAGGAGCAGGTTGATTATTTTCAATCTTACAAAATTGGCAATGACTGATGGAAACAGACCAATGTGGGCAAAGACAACTTGCATATATAATGTAAGTAATGGATATAATATTTAACTGCATGAAGATTACTGTACAGAGCATGAGAGCATAACTTCCCATCATGAGAGAATGATTTCTTGAAGTCCCCAAAAAGGCACCCTGATGCCTTTGACATTGCTCATCACCTCCATTGAGAACTTGTTTGCAATCTGTATATGCCTTCTGTCTGAGGACTCTAGCTATATGCTTGGTACCCAGGAACTAGTAACAAACCGAGTAAAATTTTTTCTAAGAAAACAAAAAGATAATGTGATCAACAACCAATCTTCCAAAATCAGTTTAGCAGGTGCACCATCCACATAGTAGTTCCCAGCTATCCCTACATGCTTTTCTGTAGAAGATGTTGCCAGAGTTCCATCCATATTTTACCAGCTTTCCAGTACACTCTGACAGAGTTCCAACTGTTTGTATGTGCATCTTTGTTACTGAGTGCTTCTGCCACCATCACCCAGCTCCCACTCCCAGTTGGGTTGCTTGGCCTGCATCTGCAGGCCAGAAGTACTGGAGGAATTAATACTCCATGGTAATACTTAACTAACAATTCTCAGGATTTCATGTATGAATACCCCATTTTTTTCACCCTTCTTGTGGGATCATTTTGAGGCATCCATGTTTGCAGTTTCCCTATGGGATTAAGTATAGATGCCCATAGTTGCCTTGTCTTGCATGTGTCACTTTCCTTGTTCCACACTTGTGCTCCCTGCCTTTTCTAATACACTGTGTGCCTTTCAATTCTTGTCTCAAGATCTGCTTCTGGGAAAACCTAAAATCTTCCCTTCATGAAGGAGACAGAGATCTATTATCACTGAAAAAGATAATTTATTTGCATTTAGATTTGTTTTCTCTCCCTTCCTTCTAGCACTATCCATATACCAACTAAATGCCATATACACTGCCATAATAACTCACACAGCCTGGCTTCCAATAAAATTTTTTACTGCCTAGGAAAAGAAGGCTGTGGATTGATGTCAATTGGATTCACTGGTTGTATCATGCTCTCCATCAACCAGAGCCCCTGACATTGTAGAATAATGGCATCACCCAAGCACCAGATGGGATACAACACTTACAAGGTAAATAAATATGTGCCATAAACAAGAGACCAACACACATTGCTATTCTTCAATTTATAGTTCTTTATTTCTATACCTCATTTTCTTATCTCTAACATAAGAATAATAATAGCCCTATCTCACAGGGTTGTTAAGATTAGATGAGATAATATATATAGAGAATAAGATTGTGTAATGGGATTCTGTTATCTCTGGCAAGGTTTGACTGAAAATACAAAGCCAGAAACAATGAATACTAATCACATCCACATTTTAAAGCAAAATGCCAGCATGTTTACATACAATATAATATAAATAAACTAAGAAAATTCTTTTCCTGGCCATAACATACAACACATTTTGAAGTATATGAGAAGAGGCTTAAAGATTGAAGAGAATAAGATAAAAACATAAGGATTTCTTTAGAAAGTTGTGTAGATGTTTTTTTCTGCCACCTTCAGGGAACTTCTGAGGATGAAGTTGCTTCAAGAAAATTAGTAGAATAGTTTAACATGTGGAATGCCAGGACTAATACTTGACTCATGCATGCCTAAGAAAGCTAATGGCAAGAGGCTGGCGGGAGGTGCCTGTCTAAGGCAGCATGCACATGACTGCGCCATGAGCACCAGTAGGGCAAATGTTGATGTTTTTCAATAGGCAATGAGGACTTTGCAAAAGCATGTCAGTCCTAAGTGATCTTGAAAGACACTTCCCCCTTGAGTACTACCTACAGGACCAAAGTGATCATCACAGAATGCTAAAACCCATGGCCTGAAAAAGAGGTCCGTTGGCAGATAACCAGAGGAGGTAAATGGAAACTACAAATGGGAAATCAAGAAACTACAAATGGGAAATCCTCAATAATGAGGTTTTTTTGAAAAGCCCACAGTTAGAATGAAAATTTAGACAGCCGGCAAATATCATATTATACATATCAAGTAAGCATTTTTCTCCTACTTCCTTTTCTCCCCCTATTATCTTGAAGGCATTCTTCTGTTGCTTCCCTACATTGTTGTCTCTAACTCTGCTCAACCTGACTGAAGAAGCTGACACCAAGATGCCCCCACAACACCACTTTAAGTTTCTGAGGCTGAATCAGAACTGAGCTGTGAGAGGAAAACTGCTTAATCAGGTAAGAAATAGCTTTGAACTTCAGTAGATTTTTCAAAACCTAAAACTTACCAAAAAAACCAGTGAGATGTGCAAGGGTCATATACAGGAGCAAAGAGGAATTATTTACAACTGTACTCATTTACAACTGTGTTCCTCAAATCACGGTTCACACTTCAACAGCAGCAACATCCAGGAATTTGTTTGGAATAGAGAATCTTACGACCTACTCTGATCCTTGTCAATCAGAATACTCATTTGAACGCCTTTGCCAGATGGTGCACATTAAAGTGCACTGGTTTATAGGACAATGATAAGAAAGAGTAGGGTTGATTTTTTTCAAGCAAACTTTTGATTCTAGATCATTCTATAACCTTATGACATGTGCAAAGCATTTGGAAGAATTTACTCGACTGTTATAGAACTGAAGGAAAAGTCTTAAGTCATCATTAGACTGAATCAGCAAAGCAACTTTTTTTTTTTAAAGACAAGTGAGACTGCCTGTAAAGACCAAAAATTTTAAAAATGTAAGACATATTTGCCTACTGAAGAACCAACTCTAACAAGAAAGATATCCTATGTAAATAGCTTTCAATGCCTGCCTGGCATGTTATGAATTCTCTCTCTGTCTCTGATTCTCACTATATACTATTAATATATATATACATAAATGTAGATACATACTATAGTCATACACACATATCTCTATAAATGTGCATAGTTACAGACACTTATGTCATATGTGAGTATGTATGTCCATATAGAAATGATTATATTTATATATTAGGGAAGCTATTGTTATTAATCACTTTTAAATTATAATGTATCTATAGATATCTCTTCTGATAAATCTAGATACATAATGTCAAATTATACTCTTTGAATGATTGATTCAATGATCATATATCTTTTTTAAATCACTATGTAGCTAACAAGAAAGAGTTTTCCAAGTTTTAAAAGTAAATGTTTTATAAAGTAGTATAATAGAGACAAAAGATCCTCTGGGGAAAAGAAAAAGAGTAGCGTAATTGAAGGGGCAAAGAGGATGTCTCTGCATCCAAAAGATTGAAAGGAACTGAGATAGGCAGCTCTTGGCTGATCCAGAGTAGTGGGGGGTAGACAAGGCTTGCCTGATTAAGGCAGGCAATTTAGTGGCTTGGGATTTTGAGTTTTGACATTGCAGTGCCAATCATAACCAGGGTGTATGTACCCCAACAGCTGGGATCCTTATAATACCTTCATGGAACAAACTTTTTTTATTTTTTGTGCAAGAACTTAATCCCTACTCAACTACTTTCTAGGCCAAAGGTTTCTCTAAGGCTTTACAGAAAAACTCATCCCTAAAAAAAAAAAAAAAAAGACATTTAACCGTATTGCCCATCCACTCCTTTTTCAATTCCCTGTGACCTTTAAAAAGTTGGTTGCACATTCAGTTATTTTATAAGTCACAGTAGGTTCAAATTAATCTTAGTGATAGGCTATTTTATAACTAGTTAAAAGGGACAGCAGAGAATTTTAAAACCCTTGTCACTGTCTTTGTCATATCAAAAGTGTTATTTTTGGAGCATACTATATTTACTATCATTCCATAAATTCACCACATGATTTATAGAAATATGGTAAAACAAAAAATTTCTAGTTATATAATGTGGAAATATAAGCTAAGTGTAAATTAATAAAAATTAACATACAAAGTAGATTTTTTGGCTATAATTTCACATTAAATAAAAAAGTGCCAAGTACTCTCTATATACCCAGTAAAATAATTATTATGAACTTTTTACATCACAAGTATTGTAATGAATGCTCACTTACCAGAAGGTAAAATATGTTTCTATTTCAAATTCTTTCTCAGTGCTTGAACATTTGTCTTAGAGTGTCTTAACACTCATAAATGTACCTATCTGTACAACTACCTCCCAAAGGTCTATGAGTTGTTTGAGAGGTTTTTGTTTGTTTATTTGTTTATAAATGATACCAAATATCCAGGTAGTATAAAAGTAATCTTCCACTACCAAATATTTTCAACTTTATTTATTTTCTGTATCTGAAGAAGAATACAGCTTAACATAAGATATTGACCAAGTCTACTAGTCAAATAAACATATTTCAAAGTCAGATAAAATACAATATCTTGTATAGGTTTACCTAGATAAATGACCTAATGACTAAATTTTTTATTTCTCCAAAATTCTTTTAAATCTATTTTTAGAGCCATTAGGTTTTGTCAATTTAAAGAACTAAGATTAGCTAAAATAATTGATAATATTCTTCAGTTAGCCATTTGGCCTACACTGATGGAAAAAAACATTAAATGACATACCCTCATTTTTAATATACTCTCCAATAAACCATACCATTTTCTGAAAATACATGGTGCTTCCTAATTCACATTTCAAATTACTGAGTAGGCTGAGGAAAGAGGAAGAGAAAAGAGGAAGCTGCCACTTCACGTAGCCAGAGTACATTAAGTGGTAAGTGAGTGAGGTAGATGTCTTAGCTCCTAATCTTCATGAGTGGGACAAACATCACTGGAATTCCCTCGACAAATATGATCTCTCTACCAACAAAATAGAAAACCATAACTAGAAATAAAAGAAAATATTTATTACTAGTACAGTTTATTTCTTTGGGGAATTTTTAACAACCGCTCGGTTAATCATAGGCAACTAAAAGTGACCAGTCACATGCAGCAGCAATTTTCAAATCAAATAATGTATGGTGTAATGCTGTTTATTAAAAATTCATTATTTTATTATGTTAATTTAAAATACTTTTAATATACTCTAAAGAAGTTATATAAATATAATAACTACAAAAGGGAAAACATATCTCCAAAGAAATGGAAATTTGGCCTGTTTTTTAACGCAGACTTTGTGTTAGTCAAAAATGGTAATTGATAAGTACATTGGTGTCTACATATATAATAAATTGACAGCAATGTATATTTATTATAAGGTATTGACTCACACAATTATGAAGCCTAAAGTCCCATAATCTGGCATCTGCAACTGGAGATCCAGGAAATCCTAGGATGTAGGTAGCCTGAGAGCCAGAGAACTGATGGCATAGAATCCAGTCCAAGTCTGAAGGCCCACGAATCAAGAGCACTCAGGGCTCAAACGTTCTGCAGAAAGCAAATTCAACCTTTTCGTTCTATTTACACCCTCAGCAGTTTGGATGATGCCCACTCACATTGGGGAGGGCCATCTGCTTTACTTAGTACCAATTCAAATGCTAATTTCTTTTGAAGACATCCTTACAGACACACTCAAAAATAATGTCTAATCAAATTACTGGGCATCCCTTAGCCCAGTCCAGTCGACACATAAAATTAGCCATTGCAATTTAGAAATACAATTTATTTTGTATATTGATCTTATATGCTACTACCTTGCTGAACTCATTTATTATTTATAATAGTTTTTTTAACAGATTTCCTAGGATTTCCTATATAAAATATCACATCATTTGCTAATAATGATAGTTTTACTTTTTTCTTTCAAATCTGAATGCTTTTTTTTTTAATTACATAATTGCCCTGACTAGCCCTAGCTAAAACCTCCAGTAGAGTATTAAATATAAGTAGTGAGAGCAAACATCTTGCTTGCTCCTGATGTTATGGAAAGAGCATTCAGTGTTTCACCATTAAGTATGATGTTAGCTATGGATTTTTTGTATCTGCTTTTCTTTGTAATGAGAAAGCTATGAGAAGAACTATGGTTTGTTTTTATCATGAAAGAGTGTTTGATTTTGTCAAATGCTTTTCTTGCATCTGTTGAAATAATCATGTGGTTTTTGTTTTTTAATCTATTAATATGATACATTATATTACTTGATTACTAAATAAGCCAATCTTCCATTTCTTAGATAAATCCAACTTGGTTATGGTGTACAATCCTTTCTATGGGTTGCTGGATTTGGTTTGCTACTATTTTATTAAAGATTTTTGTGTCCATATTTATAAGAGATGTTGGTCTAAAGTTTTCTTTTCTTGAGAATTTTTTTCTGATTTTGGTATGCCAATCCTCAAAATAAATTGGAAATGTTCCCTCCTCTTTTACTATTTGAAAGATTTTTGAAGAATTTGTATTCATTCTTCTTTATATATTTGAAATAATTCCACAATGAAGCATCTGGACCCAAGTTTTTTCTTTGTGGCTAACTTTTGGATTACTGACTCAAACACTTTGTTATAGGCCTACTCATATTGTATTTACTCAAGTCAGTTTTATTAGTTTGTGTCTTTCTGGGAATTTGTCCAATTCATCTAAGTTATCTAGTTTTTCAACATACAAGTATTTCTTTAGGGTCTGAGGTAATATCTCTCTGACTTTTATTTCTGATTCTAGTACTCTAGTATTCTCCTTCATTTTGTTTCTTTTGTTTGGTCAATCTAGCTAAAAGCTTGTCATTTTTTGTCGCTTAAAAGAAACAATTTTGGCTTTACTAATTTTGTTTGTTTTTCTATTTTCTATTTCACTAATTTCTGCTCTAATATTTCTTCTTTCCATTTGCTTTAGATTTAGTTTGTTTTTCTTTTTTAAGAGTCTTAAGGTGGAAGTTTAGATTACTGATTTGAGACCTTTTCTTCATTCTGAATATAATTATTAACAGCTATCAATTTTTTCTCTAAGCACTGCTTTAATTACATTTGATCTTTTGCTATCTTCTGTCTTCTTTCTTATTTATATCAAAATATTATCTAATTTCTTTTTGATTTGGGAAATTTTGAACCATTATTTTTTCTATTTTTTTTTGAGTTTTTCCTTCTCTTTATGGCACTGCCACATGTATATTATATGTATATTGGTATACTTAAATGTTTTCCACATTTCTACAAGTCTCTGTTCATTTTTCCCCATTCTTTTTTCTCTCCATTCTTTGGATTGCATGATATCTATTGATTTGTCTTCAAGTTTGCTAATTCTTTCTTCTGCCACTTCAAATCTTTTATTAATTCACACTAGTAAATATTTCATTTTAGTTATTGTACTTTTCAATTGTAGAATTTTAGATTTTTTCTAATAATTTCTATTTCTTTATTGTTATTTTCTATCTGTGGTATAGTCATCATGTATTTCTTTGCTTTTTTAATCATCATTTCTTTTAGTTATTTGAACATATTTATAATGGCTAGAAATCGCTGCCTGTTAAATCTCACATCTGGTTGCTTTCACCAACACCCTATATTTCCTGCTTTTTGTAATGTATGAATTACACTTTTGCGGCTTAGTTGCATGTCTCACAATTTTGGGTTAGAAAGTGAGCATTTTAGATAATATATTGTAGCAAACTTTGGTTATCCCCTCTATCTCCTGAGGGGGAGGGGGCTTGCTGTTTGTCTATTTGTTTAGTGACTGGCTAGATTAGTCTATTACCTCTCCACCCCCATCTTCACCTACCCCACCCCTCAACATGGCTATGCTAAACTTGGAATAATGCTCCTTGGGAAAGTACAGCTTAGTCACCCTGGAATGACAATTTTTTGGCAGGGCTTTTTTATCTTCTTTCTTGATCACAGCCAGCTGTGAAGCTCCACTAATTACTGAGTGATTTGTTCTATTGTTTTCAACAATTCCCTGAGGCCTTAATTGCTCTACAAATTAATCCAATCAAATTCAGTCTCCCTTGAACGAACAACTCCGAAGGTCCATACTGGGTCTTTGTTCTCTTACCAAATGAGCTCCTCCCAGCAGATTTCTTACCCATATCTTTCCTGCAAACTAGCTAACACACAATTAAGACTACCACTTCACTAAATGTACTAATATTCCAATTGCCCCCAACCGCAATCTCTATGATTCTTGGGCGTGCCCATAGACCTTTATATCTTATTGCAAAAAAAGTCAGTCCTTTGGGAATAGATTAGGAGCTATCTGTTCTAAATTCTGCTTCTCCCTTCAGGCAAAATCTCTGAGTCAGGATTTTAAAGTTGGGGGTGGGGACAATGCCACACTTCAGTCTAAGTGATACCCCTCCTTTAGGAGCTGAGCACTTTGTGGGTGTGGGCGATAGCCTGAGGTCTTCTTTTCTTGTTTCTCCTAGCATAGAATCATCACTTTACAAGCTAGGACTAGTATGATCAGGTCTGCAGTGTTCTTAGTGACCCTATGCCCAAGGTAGAGACTTCATTCCATGAGTAAGGGCTGGTTGTAGGACAGGAGTCCCCACTTTTCAATTGCACCTGTCTAAAACCTTTCTGGCTGGGATCTGGGGACAGAGAGAGCATTGAGATCTTCAATATGTTAGTGTGGAGTGCACTTTCTACCTTAATCAGCTGGGGCAGATTGAAAGGAAGTGATTTCGTTTCAAATATCATTGACTCTGGCTTAACACATTTTCATAGATTTTCTTGAATAGATATTTCTTCATTTATTGTAGGCTCTTAGGATCATATCCCTGGGCTTTAAATAGTTTTATATTTTGTAAACAATTTTTATCATTTTCTGTGGAGCTAGTCCACAGAACTCACAACACCATGTCAGAAGTTGATTTGTGTCCACTGTTTCTTGATACACACTTTCAGTCCTCAGCAAGCAGATTAGTCTGTTAAGTAGATAGCAAGGGATTCTAGGTTTCCTAGGGACGAAAGTGGGTGCCTTTCCTTGGTGCTGCCTTGAGCAATTGCCCCACCTGGGAAGAATGACAAGGGTAGGCCCAAGGCCCCCATCTTGGTGCTGCCCTACTATAATCCTGTCCCCAGCAACTGCTACACCTGGGAGAGGAGGGAATGCCCTACCGATCTACCAATCAGAACTTAGCACATCAACTACAAACAAATGCAGAGGACTCTCTAGCCCACAGATCAAGTGGCATAGGTACAATAGAGTCTGGAGGGTGACTTAGGACAACCTAAGGATAATTATCATGCCATTAGCTTAAATCTACATTGCAGTTTACCTCCCCCGCCATGGGCTTTCAGAGAGGCTCATGGGAGATCCGCATGTGTAGTAAGACCCAGGTCATATAACTCCCAACTGTCCATCAAAGTGGTTCCATGATGACATCTGAATCATGGGGAGGGCCCTATGCAGACACTATAAAACAAGACCCAGACCATAACCAAGGTCTCTTTTGCAAGGGGTCCAGTTTCTACAATAAGGGGTCCAGTCATCATCTGTGGTATATGTATCTTGCTCTGTAAACCTATATCTTGTTGTTGCCCTATAATCTTATCTTGCTCCCCCTCAATAAATTTATCCTCATGTTTGCCTTGCTTTGGTGTGTCTGGTCATTTTTCGGCCAAGAGCATACCAATAACTAAGAACACAGAACAAGACTGTCAAACCTGACAAGTCTAGATATTATTTCTTGTATCTATACATTTAATTCTTGACTCTTTTTCTTTGTTTATCTAGTCCTTTTACCCAATGTTTATGTTTACTTCTTTACAATTTTATTATCTACCTAGATGTCAGCTATCCTTAAAATAGAGCCTCTTCCTCCAGCAAAACTTTTGTTGGGAGGAAGAATATAAAGAATATAATATCTTTATTATATTCCATTCCACATAACATTATAGTTTTGTTATGTAATGTTCTGTATTATTCACTAATTGTTTTATATATGAACTTGTTACCTGAATTAAATTATTGCTTGTCACCTGCCTTTTGCAGGTGAGATGACGATCGAAACTTCTTTTGAATCATCTTATGAGCAAACATATAGAAGTGAATGGCTTTGTCAGACATCACTGATCTACTCAAAGTGACTCAAGTCAACTGCAATACTTGAGCCCTAGAATGTTAAACACATGATTAAAAACATGGATATGAATATCTATCAATATCTATTTATGTATATGCTTATATCTATATATGTACAGATCCAAGAAAAGAAAGAAATATGATATTTTCTGGAAAATAGAAATTGTCCACAGAGATTAGTTAAAAATAAATCAAATGGAGTAGTTTAAGTACTTGAACTGTAGAACATGTTCAGGAATTATATTAAACTCCTATACACAGAATAATAAACATATCCATATAGAGAAACAGAAAATTAGATAAACAAAATAAGGATTAGAGAGAATCGTCTTTGTCCTTAATTAATTCAGCTTAGATGAAATAGAAAGATAGAAATTATTTGTTTTAAAATGCATGCTTTTTTTAATTTAATTTTTTTTCAGCATATTATGGGGGTACAAATATTACGGTTATGTATATTGCCCATGCCCCCCTCCCCCCTCGAGGTAGAGCCTCAAGCATGACCATCCCCGATACATTGCACATCTCACTCATTATGTTTGTATATACCCATGCTTTTTAAAAAAAACAATTTTATAAGTTTTAATCAAAATATATATTTTATATATATATTTATTTTACTTGGCAACTCATCATTTAGTTGTTTCTCATAAAGTAGAGATTTTCTTTCTGACATGATACAAAACCAGAAGCCATAAAAGTAAATGTTAAATAAAGTTTATGTTTTTAAAATTATATATAGTATAAAAATAACTGTAAAAGCCAAAGGCAAGTGAAAATTTCTTTGAAAAATATTTGTTACAAAAAAAATATTTGTTACAAATATGACAAAGGAATATTTTCCTTAATATACGAATATTTTTTTCATAAATATAAAGCAAGAAAATTAAACCAATAGAAAAATAGCAAAGAACATAATGGTAGATTGCATTATGTGTTCACAATATTTTTTTTTCTCTCCATGTTCTTTATATGTCTTTATACCCAATTGAATTTGGTCTTGGCCACGTGACCCACTTTTTCAATCTAATGTAAAGGGATATGTTGTCACACGTCTGATGTCCCACATCTGAACAGAAGCTTTAGATGTTACTGTATGTCTTCATAGGAGTCCTTTTGCTCTGCAACCCAACCATGAGAACTACAAATTATAGATAGTGACTATGCCTGTAGCCTGAGTTTCAAAATGAGAAGATTTACAGAGCTGAGCCCAGCAAAGCCAGAGTAGACCCATGTATTTATATGCCATGAGGAAGAAATAAATGCATTTTGTTAAAAAGCACTGAGATGTGGGACTGTTATAACAATAAAATCTGCCTTATATAAAAACAAACTCCAAGTTCAAAGAAAAATAAATACAAATACCATGTTAACACAGGAAAATATGCTCAACTTCACTCAAGTTTACAAAGTACAAATTACAATAACAGTGAGATATATACATTTTAAAATAATCAATCAAAAAAGCTAAGATTTATAATCAATGTTGACAATGCTCTAGAAGAATTAAACATCACAAACACTATTGGTGGAAGTTTAAATTTGTTCCACCTCTTCCTTCCATAAAAATTTTAAAAGCACATACCATAGAGCTAGCAATTCCATAGGAATTTATCCACCTATAAATTCAAGCATATATGCACAAAGATGTATGTGAACTGGTACTCATTACATAGTCCTTTCAGTAAAAAAGAAAGAAAATTAAAAGAATAGTGGATTGGTTAAATAAATTAATGGACAGCCATACCATGGAATAAGAAGTAGCATATAATAACATAACTGAAAGAACATGGATGAAACACTGTTAATTTTAAAAATCAAGTTGCACAACAGTGTGACAATATAATCTCATTTATTTTTGAAACATTCTGATATATGCATAGAAATTATCTGGAAAGATACTTAAGAAATAGTGTAAAAGTTTTTATATCCAGGGAATGGTTTTATGAATCTGCTAGTGTCATAGTGAAGCAACTTCTACTTATCACTACTTGCTATTCTATATGAATATTTATTTTATATTATGTATTATTTTCATGATTAGAAAGCCTAGTTTAAAAGTAAAATTGAATTAAATGAAAATGTGTTTTAAAAAGATGTGTGAGCTGAGTTGATAAATTTGGATCTCACATCAGCATGCTCACTATTCTGGACCCATGAGACTCTGCCGCCACCTGTGGCAGAAAACATAAATTGAAGATGAAGGCATTAAAACGTGGAAAATAACAGAGAAAAGGTTCTGTAGCTAAAAATGTGTAGTTGTTATTAGGGCAAATCACCTGGAAGCATGTGACAACTTATATCACCTAACTTGGTGCTGAATACACAATAAAATAGGGATTTATTGAGAGATTCATAGAGCATTAGGGAAACAGAGAAAGCAAGCACTGTCTCCAAGATTCTTTTTCTTTAACTTTCAAATACCATGTATCTCTCACAGCAAAAAACAAAACAAAACAAAAAACAGGCAAATTGTAACTCACAGGTGGCCTCATATTAATGGGTCTCACTTTTTTCTAGGCCAGAGTTTGCCCATATTATTTATTTAAAATCAAATAAGACAGTCTCAGGACTTTCTTTGCTTCTTAGGGTGTGATTTTACATGCAAATGGCTTTCAATGTTTTACAGGACCAAAGTCAGTTAAGAAAAGACTTTCAAACAGGTGTTTCCCTATAGGCATATGGAGTCCCCTGCCTTTTCCCTTTTATCCCTCATGGCTAGATTCCCCAAGTCCTGCTGAGTCAGGTTTAGTTAGCTTAGAAAATTTTAATTCCATGTACCCATCACTGACAGAATCATTGAGTAATGAATAAAGGGAACCACAGGTAGTAGTTTCAGGCTTCAGTTTCTGTCATAGGGAAAAATTAATCACAAATTGTTAGATACAGAAATATCATTTTTTAAACTATGATTTAAAAGGGTACAATCAACTAATTGAAGCCAGAACAGAAATGCTTAAATAATGTATAGAGTGGATATCTTGGTGGAAAGTATATTTTAAACATTTTAAAAGATTTTTTTCTTTCTATGGCTTGAAACATTCCCAGGAATTAATGACACAGGAAAATAAGAATCTGAATAAATCTGATTAGGAAAATTGAGGCAAAAATTTTCAAAAAAACACAAAAACACAAATTAGCCAAGGACAGTGATAATTACATGAAACTCATATTTATCATATAATTCATACTATTAATTTATGAAAGGAAATATGGCATTGTAGATATTTGTCCTGGGTCTATTCTAAATAATAGTGATTATACTTACACAGCAGGACCTAGACAGATTTGATGTAACCCCTCTCCCAAACAAAGAGGAGAATGGAACTAAAATTTGAATCAAACTTCTGCTGGATTTAGGGATGTTCTGTTGGGAGGTTGATCTTTGCCTTCAAGATTTTTAATGTGAGTGCTCTGGAGAAATAATTTATACGACAAGGGCTATATTACGTGTTTCCCTGAAAATAAGACAGGGTCTTATATTTATTTTTCCTCAAGAAGACACCCTAGGGCTTATTTTCAGAGGATATGCTGTTATTTTTTTTAAGTATGGTATAACAATCTACATTTATTCAAAGATAGTTAAGTCATCTTCTTCTGGAACATCCTCGTAACTCTCCAAACCCTGAATTCTATCCTGAATTTCTTGCGACTCTATTTCCTTTAGAACCATTGGCCCCAATCTCTCATGTCGAGCAACAGAGCTCTCATGGGGCAGATGAGAAGGGCTGCTCATCTTCTTTACCGCTCCGCGACAAAATACATGGGTTGTGCAGATCCGCTGCGTAGCCATGCCCATCACTAGGTCTTATTTAGTATTAATTACTTGACATTTTGGGTTGATTCCCAGAAATGGTGGATTTTCTGCAAAGTTGAAGTTCTGAAGGCCCATGATCAGAATCCATTATGCCAAGACTCACAGTTCTCCCTGACCTGCCACAAGGTACATCGCCCTTCCTTAACACATTGACTGCTACCCTAGAAAAAAATGTTTTTTCCTTGGGGCCACAGTGTTTTTCACTAAAATAAAATAAAAACTTTGAAAACAAAATGATCCTTACTAATTTAATGAAAAAATTGTTATTTTTATTGTTTTCTGTGTTTTCTTCAATAAAAAAGTAATACAAAACCTTGAAAATTAGTCATGTGAAAACTTGAAAAATAGTTCAAAAGAGTAAAGCGTTTATCTTGACTTGTCAGGCTTAAGTGTAATTTAAGGATAAGTGTAAATAGAAAAATAAAATTTATTGATTTCTATTCATTTAATCTACATTTTTAGAATGAAATTATCAATATTAATTATAACAATAAGAACATCAACAAATAAGATTTTCATGAACCAACTGTTGGATTTTGCCCAGTTTTGCTTCATAAGGCCCTGAGCTCAAAACTAGCATGAGTTAAATACAACTAACATGGCAGTTAATGTGTTCAAAAGCCCATGATCTCCATTGGTCAGGGAGATGGATTTGAGAGAGCTTCTCTTATTCTTTTTCATATCTTAGATATGAAAGACAAGATGTCTTTCACGTCTAAAAAAATATTCCTTTCTTTCTTGGCAATCCTCATTGTCTCAATAATTGGATCTTTGTGTGATGAGCAATTGCACCTAGGCTGAAATCCCCTTGCAGTTCTAATAAAAATTATGGAGGCAACGTTTGCCTCCAGACAGGTGAGTGCTATTTGAAGGTACCTTCACAGTGGGGGATGCCCCTCTCAATTTGGGGAATTCCTGCTTGTTTTGAGTTGGATAAGCCCCAAACCATTTGTGAGAGTAGGAACTAATCTGTTTTGATTTGGCACTCCTCAAGTTCATTAGTTTGTTTGGAACTGCAGTCTTTTTGGAACCTATTACTGGGTTTTTCTTTATGTTGAGTGTTTACCTGTATTGGTGTGTCACATGTAAATGTGGAATCTGTTAAGCTCTCTGTCTCTATTATCTTTTCTGCCTACTTAGAATTCGCTATTGATGGTATTACAAGCATAGTCCAAGCTCTGGGAGGTTGATAGACACCTCCGTCCTCAGGTCTGGGAGATTAAAAAACACCTCTGTCTTAAGGTCTAGAAGATTGAAAGACATTTCCATCCATGAAGGCAACCTGGCCAAGAAGTGGAGCTGTCTGATTTGGAAAAGGAAAGAGAGGAATTGAAATATAATGTGTATAAATCTCTGTGGAACTTCAGAGGATCTCATGGCTAGAATTCTGAGATAAAAGCTATTGAAACTTTGTATGCAGGCCTATGTGTTTAGGTGTGTTTTGTGTATATACATGTATTATATGTTATGTCCACAAGGTACCAAAATTGGCTTATAAATAAAAGGAACGTTCATAAATGAAGTAAATAAGCCCAAGGACTTTTCAAATTCATGTGAATTTAGTAATCTTTGGTAAATAAGCTGGTTTTAAAAAAATTATTGGTAAAAGAAAAATAAAAATGTCTTCAAAATTTTCAGCATGTATCTTGCTTGGGTTTACTGGTCATTTTTGTATTAAAAGGTGTCAGAGTGTGACACAAAATTTATAAAAGTATATATAAACCCAGCCAAAACAAAATAATCTATTTTTGTATGATTTTTGATAAGTAAGACTAATTTAATATAGTTGGTATAATGTAAACAGCTAAATCTCCTGAGTTAATAACAAAGTTACCCATATATTTAACTTTAAGGTTCTTGTTTAGGTAAAAAGTAGGCATGTCTAAACAACAATAAGTAGCAGTATTAGAATTAGTAAAACTCTAAGTAAATGATAGCACAAAACAGAAACTTATGGTAAAGGTTTATGAAGATATTTTAGTTTTGGTCTCTTAAACGTAGTTGCAGATGTACTTTCTTCCATTGACTTTACTGTCTATGCAAAAGTAAACACAAAATCTGTTTCTGACTCACTCTATCATCCAATATTAACAGTACTGTTAAGAATTTAAAGCTATCCTAAAAGTTGTAGTTATTATATAAGAGCTTAAATAAAATTGGAGGCTTCAGTTGTCCCTTTGGTCTGGCTCACTCTTGATTTGTTCTGGATACTGGTTGCAAGATACCCCATTATGTGCATATTGTGTTGCCATAGAAAAGGATGTTGCCTAAAAGATTTTGAAAAAGAATGAACTATTCATTTTTGTATAGTAATTATTCTTAGAATCCAAAGAGAATCGCAAAACAATTTTACCGTTTAGAAGTATTACATGTACTCAAATTTACACCTAAGTAGGAAAATGATTTGAGACCATTTGGATTGTTTTTAAAATAGCTTGATCTTGACCCTTATGTAAAAATATTATGACTTTGTGTCATTATTTGAGATGCTAAGGATTGATGCTAGAGGTTTATTCAGTTTACAATTAGGTGATGTCATATCAATAAACTTTATTTTGGAATGTTGGTATTTCAGAAAAATCTAATTAGTCAATATCTTTAAACAAGATGTGTTCTAAAACTTCTGTGTTTATAGAACTTAAAGATGTTACATTATACAGATTAACAAGTCTTACTAAAATACTTATTTTTTCTATCTTCTTAGGATTTTTAAATATAAAAATAATAATTAAAACTATATTTTGTGATTATTTCTTAGTCTATGTTTTAAAATTATTTCCCTTCTCCTTTCCCCCAATTTTGTTTATAAAAATATGTTTAGATATTAAATTTGATTAGACATTGAATGACTTTGTTGAGGGCAAAATTAATTACATTGCTGATATATTTAATATTCACAGGCTATGAAAAATGTTTAATAGGAAAATAACTTAAAATGATAATGAGAATCTAAGTAAATTACTTAAATAAATTAGGTAAATGTAAATGAGATAAATTCTTTTGACAGACAATTCAAGATATCTTGCTTCTTAGGTTTTCACTAAGGTTTAGGTTACTGGGAGTTAAAATATCTGATTAATGTATGTGATACCATATAAAGTGAGGCAAAAATAAAATATAAGATGTTTTTATAGAAAAATTATAAAATGGGTATAAAATGCTGCTCTTTATTAAAAAGAATAATTTTGTTTAATTTGAAGGTATTTAAATGTTTTTATAAAACAAGATTTAAAAAACCACTAATTGGGAGAGATATAAAGAAAGTTATAAATATAAAAATATATTTTGATAAATATAAGATTAAGCAGGAAAAAATATAACTTTATATGAAAAAGATCCTATAGGGTAAATTTGTGATCCTACAATAAATGATTGATTATTTAAGAAAAATTTAGGACAAAACAAAATGTCAAAACATGTCATAACTGCTCTCTGTAAGTTGTAAAAATTCATAAAGAAATTTCAAGTTGGCTATAATTAAAAAGAAAATACAAGATTATCTTAAAATATTACTTTGTTCTTAGTAAAATTACAAAAGCTTTTAATTCTAATTCTATAATCTGCTTCTTTTGAAACTTCTCAGATTTATATCTTAGAAGTTCAACTATTTTGTTTCTTACTGCTTTCAGCTTATCTTCCCCTTGAGAAAGCCTTAGATGATATCCCTCTCCTTCAACCTTTTCATCACTTCTTGTAACTTTTTCCCCATTCTGATTCTAAGTCTGCTGGCAAAGTCTGATGCTGAAATGTTTACCTTAAAGGTCTAAAAAGCAATTTTTTTTCTAGCTTCTTAATATATCTGAATTATTCAATATGATCAAAAAATCTTCCTATGTTGTTACTAAGCGCAGTGCATTCCCCTTCTCAGAGTATTAGTTTTGTATTAATAGTCTCTTATTTCCTTTACAATATGATGTTCACTGATGACCCTGGACAGTCTTCTTCTGTATGATAAATTCCAGTACTCTTTTAATGAGGCTTGACTTCCAAGTTGTCTAAATGGGTTTCCCATAAGAAAATCAATTGCACTAAAAAAGGGTTTTCTTTACCATTTGGTAACTCTCCTAACAAACAAAGATTTTAGGTTTTATCAAAATAATTCTTATGTTATCCTCATTAGGTTTTTGATTACTTGGGGAAATTGAGCTTTAAAAAGTTAAGTTTTTTTCTGTATTGATAAGTCTTCTGATTATCACTTTTGGTTAAATGAATTGCTGTTATTTTACAATAACCTGTGGTTCTGTTTTGATCAAATAAATGTTCTGAGGCTTTTAAAATCTTTGAAAAACATTTTAAAAATCCAGATAGTTTAAATGTTTAGCTACCTGTAACCTTTCTTTTCCCTGTCATTGTCAGAACTAGGCAGGCCTTAAAAATTTTTTCATTAAAATGTTGTTAATTCATTAAAGAGATCACACACACAAAAAAATTCTGATACAAAAGTCTCCAAATCCTTAGCTCAACTGGTTTTAACAAAATATTTATGTTTTGTATAGTAAATTGCCATAAATCTGACGGTAGCTCAATGCATACAGTTAAGTTAATTTTATAACTTTTTTTTTTGGTGTTTGGTTTGTTTGCTCTTATGTTGCTTAAATGGGTTTAAAGGTTGATAAATGCCTGTCCACCTGCATTCCCATCTAGCCTAGAACATTTAATTGGCTATAAGTTTTTTGACTTTAAGTCCTTTGGTCACAGGGTCCCACTGAAGGACAGGATGGAAATAGAGCAGGTAGCCACACCATCTTGGCAACGATGTGATAAAATAAAAGTTCAGCCATCATGTCGCCTTTGGCAAATATTGGCCAAAAGGGGGGATATGTAAACTAAAATAAAATCCTAGGCACTTTCTCCACACCACATAAATGGACCTCCTCTTGCCAAGAGGAACTCCCCCCAAAAAACCTTAAAACTGAGTTCCTGGCTATGAGAGGAAGGGACTTTGGACAGGCCTCATTATAGTCCCATCTGTCAGCCAAAAAAAAACCAAAAAAAACTGGGACACAGGAATGCTGATTTGTTCAAGATGAAAGGGCAATAAACCAAAGAGTGGAGAATATTCATCCTGTGGTACCTAATACTTACACTCTCCATACCACTTTATCTGGAAATTTTGCCTGGTTTTCAGCAATAGACTTAAAATATGTTTTCTTTTGCATTCCTCTTGTTCCTGAATCCCAAGAACTATTTGCTTTTGAATGAGACGACTCGAAGTCTAAAACCAAATGCCTGTACTGCTAGGCTGTCCTTCCTCAGGGGTTTAAACCACATCACCCCACCCCCACCAAAAAAACAATCTTTGGAACAATTCTGGCCAGAGATTTGAGGGAAATAGTTTTAGACAAGGGAGTGATTTTGCAGCATGTAAATAATATCCTGATAGCCAGTGAGACTGAAGCTGAATCAATTCAACATTAATTGAATTAAATTTATTGGCTGACAAATGATATAAAACATAGCGAAAAAGCTCAGATCTCACCTCCCACTGTTTTTAATAAATACTTGGGCTTTGAATTGTCTCTTGGCTTGGAACTTTCTCACAGATAGGTAAGGCTATAAATTGAATATCAGTCCTTACTACCCACAAACAGTTGCAAGGATTCTTGGGTATGGCTGGATTCTTAGATATGGCTGGCTTTTTCTAGATTTAGATTCCTAATTTAGGCTAATAGCAAAAACCCTTCTATGAAACCTTAAAAGAGGAAGAAAAAGAACTACTTACTTGGACCAGAGAATGCCACAAGTCTTTCTTGATTATTAAAAAAAATGACTGTCCCTGCATTGGGCCCCACAAATTTAAATAAGCCTTTTCATTTATTCATTCAAGAAAGACAAGGAATTGGACTCAGGGTACTGATGCAAATTTTGGAGGATCATAAGCAACCTGTATTTTATTTCTCTAGGTAATGGGAGGTGGTAAAAAGAGGATGCCACACTTGTTTCAGAGTGATGGCCACTATTTATGACATATTACAGGAAACTGAAAAGTTTACCCTTGGGCAGCTGGTGACTGTCCACATCATACATTATGTATAACACCCTTACTAAAACATAAGGGAGGCTTTTGGTTAATGGCCAGTGGCCAGATGGGTAAATTTCATATCAGGCTGTATGTGAGACAATCCTAATGTAATTCTGAAAGTGGCGTCCACCTTAAATCTAGCCACCTTGCTGCCTGTGGACTGTTGCTCCCCATTCTATAATTACATTCAGATTGTTGACCAAGAGTATTCTAGTCTCCTGGATTTGACTGAGCAGCCCCTGTTGGACCCAAATGAGAAACTCTTCTTGGATGGAAGCAGCCTTATTGAACAAGGACAATGCAAAGCTAGGTATGCTGTGATTACTAACCAACATGTAATTGAGCCACAAGTCACAGGACACCTGCTCAAAAAATTTTTTTTCTTTATTTCAGCATATTATGGGGGCACAAATGTTTAGGTTACATATATTACCTTTGCCCCCCCCCCCCGAGTCAGAGTTTAAAGAGTGTCCGTCCCCCAGATGGTGTGCACTACACCCATTAGGTATGAATATACCCATCCTTCCTCCCCTCTCTCATCTGCCCAACACCCAATGAATGGAAATTGACCTAGAACAACCCACATGCAAATCCCGGCTGTCCAATCAAAGTGGTTCTACGGTGAAGTCTGAGCCTGGATTGGAGGTCCCAATCCAGGCACTATAAAACAAGAGACAGATCATAACCAGGCCCCTTTTATGCACCCTTCCCTTTGCTTTCACTTTGCTGTGACAATGGGACTACTTGTCATCTGTGGCATATGTTTCACACTCTGTAAACTTATATCTTGCTCTGGCCCTGTAATCCTATCTTTCTGTCCTCCATAAATGTCATTTTTGTGCTTGTATTACTTTGGTGCATCTGGTCATTTTTCAACCATGAGTGTGCCAAGAACTGACATTTCAGACTGAAACCAGAAATGCATATCTCAGAAACTGAGACTTTAAGCTGATTAATAATTGTGTATGTTTGGGGAGAGGCAAGATGGCAGTCTAGAAGCAGCTCTCATGCACTGCTGTCAAAGAAAGGATCAAAAGTTGCAGGTAGATGCCCACTTATGGGCGGGCTTTCTTGGAAAGAGCAGTGTAAAACACCATAGAAGTGACAGAGGACATTCAGAGTGAAGGAGAAGGTGATGGGATGATTCATTCTTTATGATTGTAAGGTACCTGGGGGAGGCATCCACACCTGGGGATGTACCGGAAGACAGAGCCCTGGGTCTCCATGCTCCCTGCAGGGAGGCAGGGTGATGAGGAGATTACTTCTCCTCAAGAAACCAGGTCCCTTAGATAGGAGTCGCCACAGAGGGTAAGAAAATTGATAGGAAATAGAGAAAATAAAAGAATACACAGAGACTAAGGTATAGTTTTATATAAGGAGATCAGATAACAGCAGGGGTACTCAGGAGTCTGGACCATATCTCCATAAATGGTCCAGCCCTGAAGTTAGATTCACATAGGTTTTTAGAATCACAGATATCAATTACCAGTTGCCATAGTGACACATTTACATGTCAGATAGTGCAGTTGCTATGGGAACAGGATTACATAGTAACAGGTAGTGGGTTAGGGTAAAAAGTCCTTTCAAAGGGCTTCTAACAATTTCTAATCTATCTAGGTGAACAAACAGACACAATGTCTTTCAGGAGCTAACTTCTAAGTTCTAAGAGATAGTTTTCAATTAACAGAGGAATAACAAAGAGGTATAGTGGCCCTATATTTCTTTGATCTAGTTATTGTGGGCTTAAGGCAGATAGTCAGGAGATATCAGAAGCCAATCTCTACAAAACAAGTTGTTTATAACCACAGGGGCATGTCTCTGGGCAAAGGGCACTCATTGTCTCTGGCTGTCATCCTGTGAGCCAGATATTTACCTGTTTTGCCTTTCAAAAACAGGAAGGTTCCATAGATGAGATAACCTGGAAGCCTCTTAGAAAACATCCTTAATGGAACCCTAAGAGCCCTCCCAAGGCAGAGGCAGCCCTTGATAAGTGAACTAATAAGTTCACATATTCCTTCAGGGCAAAACCCTGCAAACTCCTGTTTCTGTTTTTAACATAACAATATTAGACAATGCAATAAAATAATGATCTTATGAGCCAAATTTCATTAATTCCTCAATCATCTTTACCCAACAGCTCCCTCCACAGGCACTATGGCCTGAGCTGCAAGGGGGACCTCAATACCACCATAGACCTGTGGTCTCATTGCAGAGCTGCTTGGAGTCTGTACAGTGACATTGCACTGGAGAGTGGACATAGCAGGGATGTGGTGCCTACCGTTCCCAGGTTACTGCAACTGTCACCATTCTGAGCTCTCAGGTACAAGGTGCTAAGTCTATACTGGGCTCAGCTTTGCTCTGCATCACCCCTGCTGCAACAGGAAAAGAGCAAGGAGAGCAGACACTCTCCTGTGCCATGCCCAGAGACTGGGAGCCAAACACAAGAGGGGTTTTGAGTAGAACAGGTGTCATAAATGCCACACACACCACCTAAGAAGCCTTGCAATGACTGCCTTTGTGGGATCTTAGCACAGTGAGAGCCCCAGCTACCTGGTAGCCCTAGTCCTGCAGCCCCAGCATTGTGACTCCCACACTGCTGCGTGGTGGGGCTCTACCTCCACAGTTCACATGCTGCTGTTGGACTCCATGGTCCCACAATGCAGCTCCTGCACTGCATGAAGGCTGCAACTCTGCCCCTCAGGCTTCACCCCCAAGGCATCACTGAAGCCTAGCCCAAAGCTCTGCCCACTGAAGCTCCAGTGTTCCTATCTCTCTGAGGCTCAAAAGAAGATATAAAAATAACTGAGAAACAAATGAAAAATGCTCAACATCACTAATAATCAGGGAAAACCAAATTAAAACCACTGTGAGATACATCACCTTATCCCTGTCCGAAGGGCCATTATGAAAAAGTCAAAAAAAACAATAGAAGTTAGAGTGCATGCAGAGAGAAAGGCATGCTTATACACTGTTTGTGGAACTTCAAATTAGTAAAACCTCTGTGAAAAACATTATGTAAACTCCTCAAAGAAATAAATGTAGAGACTTACCTTTAGACCCAGCATTCCCACTCCTGGGTATCTGCCCAAAAGATAAGTCATTTTATCAAAAGATATCTGCACTGAAATGTTTATGGCACCACAATTCACAATCACAGAGATGTGGAATCAACATAAGTGCCCATCAATTCATGAGCAGATTTTAAAAATGTGGGCTATACATACACACACACACACACACACACACACATACACACTTTTGAGTACTACTCAGCCATAGAAAGGAATGAAGTAATGTCTTTTTTTTTTTTAGACAGAGTCTCACTCTGTTGTTCCGGTTAGAGTGCTCTGGCATCAGCCTAGCTCACAGCAACCTCAAACTCCTGGGCTCAAGCGATCCTTCTGCCTCAGGCTCCCACGTAGCTGGGACTACAGACATGTGCCACCATGCCCGGCTAATTTTTTCTATATATTTTTTGTTGGCCAATTAATTTGTTTCTATTTTTAGTAGAGACAGGGTCTTGCTCTTGCTCAGGCTGGTTTCAAACTCCTGACCTTGAGCGATCCTCCTGCCTCGGTCTCCCAAGGTGCTAGGATTACAGGTGTGAGCCACTGCGCCTGGCCTGAAGTAATGTCTTTTGCAGTAACTTGGGTGGAACCAGAGACCACTAACCCAAGTATGCAAACTATCTCAGGAATGGAAAACAAACACCTCATATACTCCCTAACAAGTGAGGGCCAGTCTATGGGCATACATGGGCACAAAGAGAAGTAAAGGTTATTGCAAATCAAAAAGGGGGAAGGGACAAGAAAAGGGTAAAAATCTACCTATCAGGTACAATTAACACTATTCAGGTGATGAGAACACTAAAAGCCCTGACTCAAACATTAGAAAATGTATACATGTAACAAATACATTTGTACCCCCATAATATTTTGAAATGAAAAAGAAAATGACAAAATTACCTCTGATTAATCAAAATATTTAAAGAAAGCTAAAGCTACTATATATATATATATATGTTTATGTATTCATGCATTCAACAATGTTAAAATCCATGTGGATATTTACAAATATTTGCCACATACAAAGTTGCAAGGGAAATTTAAGCAAATCTAAAAGAATTGAAATCATACAGACTGTACTGAATATTTAATTATTTTTTAAATAATTAAAACACTGTAGAAATGAAATAAAAAATAAATAGCAATTGAAAATTGAAAATGCTTATACTTAAATGATAAGAAAATTCTGCATCAAAGAACCTGTGGAAAGGTATAAAGTTAAATTAATAGTTAGAAAGACATTTCCAGTCATTCTTAAAAAAAAAAAAAGATGACTTATTTGGTCAGTACTCAAGAGTACTCTAGATTAATTACATAAAAGTAAACCAAAGGAACATAAAATGAAGAAAATGCACAAAAAGCTATTACTAATATCATATGCAACAACCAGAAGAGTGAGAGAGATAAAAATACTCAAAGATGATTATTTGAAAAGTCTAACAAAATATACAAACTTTACAAATTGAATTCAACATAAGAATAGAGAGATTAATACATTAGTGTTTTTAAAAGATGAGTAAATAATGAACACTTTTATATCAATAATTTTAAACTTTAGACAAAATAAATGATTTTCCAAAATGGCAGTTTTCATACATCTTGTTCTCTGGAACTCTATGATCTTAATATTATTATAGACCCCCCAAATAGCATGCATTTATGCAGGACTTATTTACTATTATTTATCATTTAAAAATAAAACAATGTTAAAATATGCATTTATTGCTACACTTTCTAATATAGCAATAATAAACTCATTTCTTTTTAATATAATTAACATATTTTAACTATACATAGTTATATATAAACTATATAAGATAACTATACTTTGATGAACTAAACAAAAAGAGTATGTAGGATAGTGTCTATGTTTATTTAAAATTTGGCTTAATATTACATGATATCTGCCAAGATATCACGGTTTAAGCTCTGAAATTCTGAAAAATTTCATTGCACACTTCTGAGAGAATAAGAGCAAAATGTTAAGAATATTTAAGTATATTGTAATAATAAAAACATTTTTTACTTCATGGACCCCCTGAAAGTTTCTTCAGGAACCACAGGGGTTCCCAGATCACAATTTGATACAAGCTGTTCTATAAAAACATAAACACATCTGAATCAAGAAGAAATAGGAAACATGACTAAATTTTTCACCATTAAAGTAAAAAATCAGCAGTCAAAAACTTGGGCCAATTCTCTCCCTAAACAAAGGGAAAGGGGACAGGGCTAATACTATATATAGATAAATTTTATTATTCTGTTAAGAACAGGTAATCATAAATTTTCAGAAAATAGAAAAAAGAAGGTAAGTACCCTGTGTGGTCAGCATAAGGCAGGCAAGCTATTTGTAAAGAAAGCAAATTTCAGCTATCTCACTACTAGAATTGATGAGAGAATTCATTGAGATTACTGTATATAAGATCAGCATATAAAAATGTATAATATTCATATATACAACCTCTTTCACTATTGAGTCATTAAGACAGGAAAAAGATTACCATTCATAAAGGCAATGTAGAGATTATCTGGGTAAAAATCCTACAAAAGGGTACCCCTTTATAAAGAAAATTTTAACAAATTATTGAAGAATATCAAAATTAAGTGTGAAAAAATTATCATGTTCCATTATGGAAGGACTAGATAATATTTTAAATTAAAAGCAATTATCACGAGATTATTTTGTGAATTAATTCATTTACCATTAGTATTCCAACTTAATTTTTTAAATGAAACTTGGCAAGCTATTTCTAAAAGCATACTGCTCAATGTCAAAATCCAGAAGATTTAGAGAAAATGGAGCATTTCTTGTCCAATTCTAGGACCAGACTGAATCACCCAGAACTTGGATGGTTTGCATGCACATCAAAGTTTTAGAAGCACTGTTTTTTGCAGAATTTAAGAATGGCCAAACACTCCTAAAGAACAAAAATTGGAGGGCCCTTGCCATACCATGTATCAAGACTTACTATTACTAGGATGTTATTTAAGGCCAAGTGGCCTTGATACAGGGATAGATGAACAATAAATAAAATAGAATATAGGAATAGAGCCTATTTTACATAGCATCATGTTATGGCATCATATAAAAGATAGATGAATTATTGCAAATCAGTGGTGACAGGGTCATCTGTATAGTAAATGTCTCCAGGACATTGTGTTTTCACTTCATATATATATTTATATATACTATATTGGTCAAATGCCCTACATGTAAAAAGCAAGATTTTACAGATATTTAAAGTAATTATAAGTCATCACATTAATAATAGTAATTATTTATGAGTTTGGTAGAAGGAAAAATTTACTATATGTCTTAGCTCAGGCTGCCATAACAAAAAAACATAGACCAGGTTGTTTAAATAATGGAAATCTTCTCACAGTTCTGGAGGCTAGAAGTCCAAGATCAAAGTTCTAGCTGATTCAGTTTATGGCAGTGGCTCTTTTCCTGGGTTGCATATAGCTACTTTGCCTTCACATGGCCTTTTCTCTTAGCATATGTGGAAAGAGAGAGAAACAGACAGAAAGACAAAGAAATCTCTTCTTATTTTTATAGGCCACCAATCCCATCAAATTATGGTGCAACTTGTTATGGACTGAATTTTTGTGTCTCCCCCAAATTTATCTTTGAAGCCCTAACCCCCAATGTGGTTGTTATTTAAAAATGGGGCTTTTACAGAAGTAATCAAGGTTAAATAACGCCATAAGGACTCAGCCTTGATCTGATAGATTTGTTTCCTTAAAAGAGAGATATCAGGGTTCTTTTACCAAAACTGGATTTTTACAAGGAAATACACAGAAGGGCCTAGGAAAAGTTTCAGAAGCCTTACTAAAGCTTGGTCAAGCAAAAAGTCTTTATCACTACAAGTCAAGACAAGAGATATCAGAATGACACTTACCTTGCTTCCACCTTGATCTTGGGCTTCACAGCTTCCAAAATTCTGGTAAGTTTCTATTGTTTAAGCCACCCAGTCCATAGTATTTTGTTATGGCAGCCCGAGCAGATTAATGTACTACTGTTATGACCTCATTTAACCTTAATTACCTCCTAAAGGCCTTATCTCCAAATACAGTAACATTAAAGTTTAGGGCTTCAACATATGAATTTCAGGAGAAAACAATTCAGTCCATAGCACCATACAAGATGCAAAAAATTGGAAGATTGAGTAATATGATTGTATTGAATAAAAATCTTCTGTATGACAAATATACTATAAATAAACTTAGAGTACTATCCATAGACTTACAGGAGATATTTTTAACCCTTATAATAAATAAAAAGTACTGAGAAAGTGTAAATAACTGCTACAAATCAATAAAAGATAAATATCCCAAAAGGAAATATGTGCAAAGGATATAAACAGGAATTAGTAAACAAGGAAATGCAATGCCCAATAAACATATGAAAAGACTTTCAACCATTTTGCATTTCTGTAGGGAAATGCAAATTTTGAAAAATGAGATTCTTTTCATATGCAGGTGATTAGCAAAATAAAAATGAATCTGGCAATATTATTTGTAGGATGTTGGGAAAAGAAAACCCCCATACACCTTTTGTTGAATGGTATATTGGTAAAATTATTTGGGATAGAAGTTTCAGTCTTTCTAGGATAATTGAAAACATGCATAGTCTGTGATGCAGCCATTACACTTTTATTTTATAACCTACAGAAATTCTCTCATCTATAAAGAAGAAGACATGCAAATCTATGAGCACTGAAATATTGTTTGCAGGGGAGAATAATTAGAACTAATCCAAATATTTCCATTAATAGAGAAATAATTAACATAAATTTTGGTCTATTTATATAAAAGAATACTACAGAACATTTAAAAGGAGTGAACTAGACTCTATATAAACCATACAAATAGACTTGAATATAGAATGTTGAATGGAAAACAAAGCCACAGGATGTTTCCCAGAACAAGATAAATTTTATGTAACTTCCATGATGATGGAAGGCATAAGGATCATGAAAACTAACAATGTTAATCACCATCCCATTCCTGCTTTCAGGGACAATTTTGAAATTTTACCTTTTATTTAATTAGGAGAAAAGTTTTCTGGACTCGCACAATAAGAGTAGTGGAGGTGAGTGTAATACCTACGATGCTGGTCTCAGATTAGCTTTTCTTGGCTTTCTGAGATTTAACCACAGCACAAATGCATAATAGTGGTATGTAGGTAGTCCAACTGTTGACCTCAGGACTAATGGAATTCTGAGAGCAAAGGCCAAGGGGGTGTGCTGGCCCCTACCCTTTTGTTAGATGCATTTAATCACACTTAAGGCATGCTCTGATAGGTATTACCGTCCATAAATCCCATCCCTAATTATGTCTATAATGGTCTGATCCTTCCAAATGGGCCATCTCATACATTATGCTTGACCGTCATGATTTAATGAGGTGTTCCCTGAATATAAAGTGTTTTCAGAGAGGCATTGATTCTTCAAAACCCTAGAAAATCCTTGAAATGTAGGCTAGGATTGATTGGTTTGTGGTTGGCCAGGTGGGTGAGCAAGAGGGATAATTCCATGGGGGTCAGGTAAACAGATCAGATCTGTTCTCAGCAGCTGCAGCAGCAAGGAAAGTGGCTATATAACAGCTTCTTCAACCTGCTGCTCTGGCTCCCTGCCAACTCTAGGGAAAGAGAACGACGTGCAAGCAGTGGTAATCTCCCCAGCTTGTTGAAGGAGCAGTTTACATTTTAAAGGTCTACGCTATGCTCTCCAACCAGTACCTCTGTAGACAAGAAAGAGTCTGAAGGAAGCCAGTGAGAAAAAGATGAGTGTTTCCACTGATAGGTATTGCCTTTATGTCAAGTTACAGATCTGTTCCAGTAAATATTACTGGGAATTACTCTTCTAATGCAAAAGTTTTATCATAGACACCTGTATAACTAAAACACCTTTAAAATTTCCTAATTTAAGCCCAGCATCCTGCATACCACCTGGTAGCATAACTCATTTTTAGTCTGCCACTATATTCCTGAATCTGTTCATCAACCCTGATTCCTCTTACAGCACTGATAAGAACACATTATGCAGATGTCTTGAATTAGTTTAAGTTCTAATTGACAGAACACTTGAACTTGACTGAGAAGATAATCACTAGATAAACTGTATTTATACCTTTGTTTATCTGCTGTTGCCACTTCTGTAAATGTTTAGAAGAGAAAAATTTCAACCATTGAATAGCTTTTTATGTAAATCATGAAGGCTAGTTATTTAATTTACAAATGTTTGAAAAGTTTTACACCAAAAGATATTCAAACTTTCATACTAAGCCAACTATACTATCAATCTTAAATAATGAATTCAGAAAATATGATTAAGCATAGGATTTATTTGAGCACAAAACTTGAGTATAGTGACCTGGGAAATACCAACTCCAAATGAATAGGGTCCATATTCCAAAGTGGAGAAGTTGGGTTTCATTTATATCGGTAGAGACAGAGAAATTTTAGCAGGATTACATTTTTTGTACAAGACTAATGAAAACATTACAGAAATTTGATTGGTTACAGATGGAATATGCCAAGGAAGATAACTTTGTTACTCTGTGAAGAGGAGTAATGATATTGGCTGGGAGAGGGTCTTATCTCAGACTTTGCCTGGTCTTCCTAATTATTTACAGGAAAAAAAAAGCAGAAGTTGCAGCTGCATGCCAGGTGACTTGGATCACATAGCCACATTCCTCTCAAGGCTCAGAATAATTTAAAGTTCCAACAGTTTTAAGTTTGAATATTTAATTCCACGAAGCTTATTTTGCTTAATAATTGACTATAAAATATTTGTAACATTGTTTTCTAAATTATATTAAATATTTGAAAAATTTAGCAGACAAAAGACTCTTGAAATTTGTTTTGCCTATATAATAATGAACAGTTTTGTGTTGCTTAGTTGTCATATATTGTTTATCCATAATTTTAGACTCTTCTGTCAAATCTTACTATAATTACTCCATCACATTTAAGAAATCATAGTCAAATCATCAATTTTCTGGTTTCTGAAGATTATTTCATAAAAAGAAACACTGTTTTGTGATGGTGCCATTGATAGGAAATATCAATAAAATTTGTATAAACTTTTACATTGTCTATACCTTAAGAAATTTTCAAAACAGTTATATGTTTGTTTTATTCACTTTTTCTAACATTTATCAGCTAAATATTTTTATTTAACATCATGTGTGGTTGTTGCTATTAGCATTTTTTAAGCATAATAATGTTTTATTTTTGCTTTAATTAAAGATTATCTACCTTGCTTTTCTATTTAATATTACCATATTTCTGTAATTTTTCTCTGCTCTGCCTTCTCTGTTTTAATAATTTTGTACTAGATTAAACTAAAGTGAAAGCAACATTTTTCTACATTGTGAAACTTTAACAGAATTCTTTTTTGACAAATGTATTGTCTCTAAATATAAACCTTAAATGTTTTACTTTTATGTTACTGATCAGCAGATTACAAAGAACTTAAAATGTCATACCCTACTGCTGCCAGACTCATTTGTTTTGAACATATTACTATTAGAGATGCATTTGCACATTTGAAACTTTATATGCTATTTTTGTTTGTTTGTTTGTTTGTTTTCAAATGTTGAGGGCTTTTTAAAATTACTGACCATCATTAATAGTTTAAAAAATCTACTTTACGTTTAGCACAATTATAGGAACCTCTCTTCTTAATAATATTGTAGTCTAATAGGAGAACTATTTTATATACATAAGAAAGACATTTTTAATAGAATTAAATGATATAAGCTTATAGTTCAAAATAGGGATGGGCCTATGAATCTATATGCTGGTTTTAGCCTGAAGCCCTCTTTTGCAAACAATTCAGAATCTGTTTTATAAGATCATTGAGAAAACTGCCGTAATTATAGAAGCAGGACTATGTTCAAGGTGGCAAAATTAGTTAAGCCTTTTCCATTACTAACAAAAAACATGAGGAACCGAAATATACATAGATGAAATAAACATTAATTTGACAGAGTAGGGGATGAAGTCTTTATAGAAAAACATTACTGGATAGATCTTAAAAGGTTAGTAGTATAGATGAAAAGAAAGTGACTCAGGGGAGGGAATGGTAAATCTTTTGTGACTCTAATAAGCATAGTTGATTTGAAGAGATGTGGGCTAGAGAACTGGTTAAAGTAGATTTGCACTGGGAAGCACTAAAAGATAGACTCTTTATTCTTTGGAAAAGATTAAAAGCTATACTTAGGCATTTTAATCTATTCTATCTAAAAGGGTCAATATGTGATTGAAAAATAACTATGAAACAATGTTACAGAGGATTATATGAAGGAGAAAAAAGTTGAAGAAAGGTAACCACATGTAAACTATGTAGCCATGAAAAATGTTAGCTAATTAGCACTACAATTAGAGTTATGGCCCTGGGAACTGAAAACAATTAGTGCATTACTACTGTTTTCTGTCTTATATCTGAGAAATTATGTTTAATGTTTAAAAAATGACCAATTTTATATAAAGTGTAGAATATGGAATTTTGTATTTGAAACAAACATTAGTGATTATAATATTTAGGCTATTGTTAACTGCCATAATAAATACACCTAAATGTTTTATGAACTATATACCATGGGATGTTGTTTTACACTCAAATAGTTATTTAGGTGTTGCTAGTGGAGTGGGTAGCTTTCTTTCACATAGTAATTCAATTAAAAGAAGTGAGATGATTTCATCTTTTGGCTCTATTCCACATGACAGCCTTAAAGTCTTCTAAATTCATATAGCAGAAAAATAAAAAACGGGGGAAAGATACACTTGTTCTCTAAACTTTAGCCCAGAAGTGATATAAATGACTTCTGATTATATTCCACTGGAATGTGCCCTAGATGCAAGAAGAATGGGAAATATAGTCTGATTTGGTAGCTACTTCTCAGTAACAACTTTCTCTACATGGAAGGGGGAGTATGAAATCTGAAGGCTAACAAGCTATTACAACTACATAGACCATCTAGCCTGTTCCCATTTTGCCAATAATAATTTTCAGGTTTAGAGAGATTAGCCAAATATCTCAAATCTACATAAGCATTGACAAGAGTCCAGACTATAACACAGTCATTGATTTACTTATTCATTGACTATTGATGTACTTTTTATCTTAGCCCAGGAACTATTGTAGGTGCTATGAATAACTTGTTGCAACAACATAAAAATCATATTTGAGCTTAATGGCTATTCATTTTCCCATACTAATTTGCACTTAAAAACTAAAACTCCTAATCTATTTTTTTTAATTATTAGCTAAATATTTGGATTTGAAGTCAGCAAAAGTAGCATAGATTAATAAACAACTGTGACACCAAATAACTCTATGGCATTAAGTTTACTTTTCATACATTTATGCCTCACTTTTCTCATTTTGAAAACTGAAATAATGCTAGTAACTGCTTATTAATGCATATATGCAACCAGAATTTATTGAGCACCTAGAATATGTTAGGGTCTTGGGATATATGAGAAAATAATTCAGGCTAAATTCTTAGGTTCTTAGCACTCAAATTATAGTTACTATATCAGATGTTAAGTAATATAGAAAAGATAAAGCATAGTAAGGGGTATAAGGAGTGTTGAAATGTTGCTATTTTAAATAGAGTGGTCATGAAACACTACTCTGGTAAGTTGACATGTGAGTATAAATCAGAAGAAAGTAAGAGAATAAGCCATGTAATAATTTGGCATAATATTGCTCCAGACAGAGAGTTAAGTAAATGCAAAGATTATGAAAGAGAAATATGCTTGGTATGTTTGAGAAAAGGAAAGAAACTAGTGTTTCTGAGTCCAAAGGTATGAAAAGATAAGTGCAGACCAAGATGCAGCTTTAATGTTCCCCTCAGTGTGACTAAATTTTAGGCAGGCTTTTTCCTGACTCTAGGCCCCTGTCCTTTCTTTTTTTAGAGCATTTATTTTAGCAAACTTGCAGTTGTAAATTCTTTCCCTGCCCCTTTGAAATGTATGTAAATCTTTTTGCCAGTTTTGTAACCCAGGAAATGTCTTACTCAAGGACTAGGGAGCCATCTCTTTGAAGTCTAAACACTGAAGGAGATAGTACTTCTCTCTCTCAGATTCTGTGGGAGAAGGAGCTTAACTTCAGTAGGCATATTCCTCCAAGTTGTAAAACTAACTCCTTTCATGAAGATAGATGAAGGCTTACTTTTCCTTTGATTAAGTCCAATCAGCAAACACAGGTAGCCTATGATTTCCCCCACACTAGCTCTTAAAATATCTACAGACCTTTGTTTTAGCAGAGTTGACTTCAGCCACTCTTCCCTATCGCAATAGTGCTGAATAAAGTCTTCCTTGCCTGTTTAACTTTGCCCAGTGCAATTCTTATTTTGACAGTACAGGCATACCTCATTTTACTGCACTTTACTTTATTGCACTTTGCCAATATTGCATTTTCTACAAAGTGAAGATTTGTGGCAACCTCACATTAAGCAAGTCTATTGGCTCCATTTTTCCAATAGCATGTGATCACTTCATGTCTCTGTGTCACATTTTGGTAATGCTCACAATACTTAAGGTTTTTTTCATTATTATTATATTTGTTATGTTACTCTATTATCAGTGATCCTTAATAGCACTATTATAATTGTTTTGGGTACCACAAACATACCCATATAATTCAGTAAACTTAATCAGTAAATGCTGTGTATTCTGGCTGCTCTACTCATGAGCTATTCCCTCATCTCACCCTCTCTCCTTGGGCCTCTTTGTTCCCTGAGACCCAAGAATATTGAAATTAAACAAATTAATAACCCTTCAATGGCTTCTAAGTGTTCAAATGAAAGAAGAGTCCTATGTCTCTCACTTTAAAACAAAAGTCAGAAAGGATTAAACTTAGTGAGGAAGGTGTGTCAAAAGCCAGTATAGGCCAAAAGCTAGGTCTTTTGCACCAAACAGTTAGTCAAGTTGGGAATATAAGGAAAAGTTCTTGAAGGAAATAAAAAATGCTACTTCAATGAACACATAAATGATACAAAAGTGAAACAGCCTTATTGCTGTTATGGGGAAAGTTTTAGTGGCTGGATAGATCAAACGAGCCACGACATTCCCCTAATTCAAAGCATAATCCAGAGCAAGTCCCTAACTCTCTTTGATTCTATTAATATGTAGGCTGAGAGAGGTGAGGAACCTTCAGAACAAAAGTTGGAAGCTAACAGAGATTGTTTCATGAGATTTAAGGAAAGAGGCCATTTCCAGAACATAAACTATAAGATGAAGAAACAAGTACTGAAGTGAAAACTACAGCATGTTATCCAGAAGGCCTATCTAAGATAATTGATGATGATGTGTACAGTATACAACAGATTTTCAATGTAGATGAAACTGCCTTCTTTTAGAAGAAGATACCACCGAGGACTTTCATAGCTAAAGAGGAGAAGTCAATGCCTGGATTCAAAATTTCAAAGGACAGGCTGACTCTCTTGTTAGGGACTAATGCAGCTAATGACTTTAAATTAAATCAAATGCTCTTTCACCATTCTAAAAAAATAGGATCTTTAAGAATTTTTCTAAATCTATTCTGTTTGTGCTCTTTAAATGGGACAACAAAGCCTGGCTGACAGCACATTTGTTTATTACATGATTTACTGAATATTTTAATTGCAGTTGAGACATACTGCTCAAAAAAAAAATATTTTTTTCAAAATATTACTTCTCACTGACAATAGACTTAGTCATCATGTAAGAGCTCTGCTGGAGATTCTCAAGGAGATTAATGTTTTTATGCCTGCTGATATAACATCCATTCTGCAGCCTGGAACAATGAGTAATTTTGACTTTTTAAGTCTTATTAGTTAAGAAATACATGTAATAAATCTATAGCTGCCATAGATACTGATTTCTCTGGTGGGTCTCAGAAAAATAAATTGAAATTTTTCTGGAAAGGATTTACCATTCTAGATGCAATTAAGAACTTCTATAATTCGTGGAAGGAGATCAAAATATTAGCATTGATAGGAGTTTGGAAGAAGTTGATTCCAACCCTCATGAATGACTTCGAGGGGTTCTAGACTTCAGTGGAAGAAATAACTGAAAATGTGGTACAAATAGCAAGAGAACTAGAATTAGAGGTAGAGCCTGAAGATGTGACTGAATTGCTGCTATCTCACAATAAAACTTGAACAGATAAGGAGATGCTCCTTATACAGGAGCAAAGAAAGTGGACTTTCAGACGGAATCTACTCCTGATGAAGATGCTGTGAATATTGTTGAAATGACAAAAAAGGATTTAGAATATTACATAAACTTATTTGATAAAGTAGACGCAAGGTTTCAGAGGATTTACTCCAATATCGAAAGACATTCTACTATGGGTTAAATTGTATCAAACAGTATTTTATGCTACAGAGAAGTCTTTTATGAACATAAGCATCAATCAATGCAACAAATTTCATTGTTTTATTTTAGAAATCAGCACAGCCACCCCAATCTACAGCAACCACCAACCTGATCAATCAACAGCCATCAACATCAAGGCAAGACCCTCCACCAGCAAAAAGATTATGACTCACTGAAGACTCAGATGATCATTAGCATTTTTGCAATAAAGTACTTTTTAATTAATGTATGTACATTTCTTAGACATGATGCTATTGCATACTTAGACTACAGAATAATGTAAGCATAACTTTCATATGCACTGGGAAACAAAAAATTGTGTAACTCTCTTTATTGTGATATGTGCTTTATTGCGGTGATCTGGAGCCAGACCTTAAGTATTTCTGAGGTATGCCTGTGATAGGAGATTATTCATAGTATTAGGAAAAGGCCAGATCACAAATGGTCTTTTAACTATGTCACAATTTTGACTATCTTTTGAGTGAGTGAGAACTTTTCTAGAGTTGTGAGCAGAAGACTGTCATGATATACTTTGTATTCTAAAATGATCACTCTAGCTGTCATGTAGAGAGTAGGTAGAAACAGGAAAACCATTTAAAAAGCTATTGCAATAATCCAATCAGTATGTCCCTAAAAGGGAACACTCCCAGTGAGCTGAACTTTGGAATTACATCTAGTCGTTTCTTTTGCATGGAAAGAAAGGCATTGCATGATACTAATTCACCAGCATTAACTAATTGGTCAGTTTGTGAGGGAATTAGAGATACCAGATTGGAATATTTGTGTCAAGGGGAAGCATTTCTTCTCAGAAAGGAGACACAGTATGAGGATATATTTTATCCTATTGAATAGCTACCAAAGAGCAATCTTCTCCCTTGCTCCAGCCTGGCAGCCACAACTCCTATACTGCCTCCTCCTTGAATCCCTCCAGAGTTCATTTTAGTGCTTTTTTGCATTGTGATGATTTCACCTTCCTATTTGTTTGGTTTCAGCAATTTTAGCATCATTATAATAGTTGTTGTATTATATTCCTTCTATTGAACTGTCTGTCATTTGTTTGTTTTTAAAATCTCTGACTACTTACTGATTAATACAATTGGTTTTTATTTTATCCTATGAATTATTTGAGCATTAATGAATTCTTTATGATACATCAATAATTAGTTTGTC
Source organism: Cheirogaleus medius (assembly GCA_008086735.1). Lineage (NCBI taxonomy): Eukaryota > Metazoa > Chordata > Mammalia > Primates > Cheirogaleidae > Cheirogaleus > Cheirogaleus medius. Next base: position 79,840,811 of record VBSM01000272.1, on the reverse strand, counting down.
TGTTTGTTGTAGAAAGAAATCTTTAGTTTTTCTCTTTGTTCTTTGGTTGATTGTCCTTTGTTGGATGGTTTTTGTTGTGGTGAAGGAATTGTATTTATTTATTTATTTTTTTACTTTCCCAATTATATACCCAGAAGGTCCAGGGCAAAAGACTCTTTTTTTTCCTCTGAACCAAATGTATATCTGGCTTTACATCTATGTAGAAATGACATAAGAAGTGAGGATGGGCAAGTCCACTTTTACTATACGATTTCCTGGGAAGGTCTCATCCACTATATAACACTATTCAGAAACTCAGTCCCTATAAATATTTCTTCTATATCACTTCCCAATGTCTATCTTGAGTAATAAAAAAAGTGCCATAGAGGCACACGATAACACCTAAACCAAACCTCACAATAGCTATGGGATTTCTTAAGAGTTCTATTGAGATATGGAGGAAAATTTGAATTCAGCTTCTATGTGACAGTACCCTGATTTGTAAAATTGAAATAATAATAATTACCTGCCTCTCTTGAGTGCTGAAAAATTAATTAGAATGTTATTGTTCTTTCAGAATCATGAATGAAAGTGACTGTGCATGAACAAATTTTGATTTCTATTCTTAACGTTAATGCTAACAATAAAATATAACATTTCTGCACTTTCTGCTATTTTAGTTGGTCATTGGTAATTTGAAATTATTAAATACTGTAAAAAACTACATATTCAAGATTAGAAAAACTTTATGAAATAGAATATAAAGTCCACAAGGAATGAAATTTCTTTTTTTCATTCATTATTTCCTAAACAAATAAAAGGATGCCTGACACTTTTAAGTATACATTTATTTATTGAATTAATATGTATAGAAAGGATTTTGCTAACATGTGTACATTCACAATTTTACTTTAAAACTCACTACAAAGACTATCAATCTCAATTTTTATCTGCATTAAAAATCATACACACTTGTTTTTCCAAACAAATAATTATAATTTGTAATTGTTCCATAAACAATACCATTTAAATTGAGGAAAATGAAAAGACATAGTTTCATTTTCTTGTTGTTGTTGTTTAGGAAACCAAGAAGATCTAGATAACATGAACATGTTTACTTTTAAATATGATTATTTTAATATTGTAATATTATAAATAAGAGCCACTATAAATATTACTTTAATTTCACTTTTATTTAGCTATATTTGTATGAGTTTTAATAATAGTTCCTATGTAATTATGTTAATATGTTTCTTGGATTTTAATGTATCTATCTAAATCCTTCTTGTGTTTATGTATTCTTTCCTGACATTAATAAGTATTTGGTTTTATGAAATATTGCCAAATTGGCATACCATTTTTACTTTTCTCTTCTAAAACCCTCTATCTCTCTGGTTCTGATAGAAATCTAAAATTCAGAACAAGTATTCTTACCATGGAATTGTATTAATAAACTTAATTAACAAAAGCAGCGTCTCGCATTTATGAAATTGGCAAAGCTAACACCTGTCATTTTGTTAGGTACCTAATCTTGTAAGAGTCTATAAATATGAAGGCAACCATTCCTGGTTATATGAGAAATTTATTTAGATTTCTTAAAAAAAAACAAATAAAACAAAAGGAAAACACAAACAAGACCCTTTTTTACAATTAATATCTCTCAGAATTACTACTGATTTTATTATTATTACTATTAGTATTGTTGTTGTTGTTGCTTTGGCATTTGTGGGTTCTATGCTGCCTCAGCCTTGTGGGTCTCATTATCTCATCCTGAAGTCCAGGACTCTCATATCAGTGAACACATCATCTCACCTGGAGGAGGAAAACTTACATCACTCTTCATATTTCCCCGTGTCTTTTTACGTAAATGTTTCACTTACTCTTTTGGGTGAGCAGTGATCACTTCCATTCTCCAAAAGGGGTCCTGTTAAGGACTGAAGATTTGTGAGATTGAAATCCTAACCCCAAAGGTGATGGTATTAGGAGGGGACCCCTTGCGAATGGAATTAATGCCTTTATAAAAGGTGAGCCAGAGAGTTGCCTCACTCTCTTTCTACCATGTGAGATACATTCAGTCATCAATCTGTAAGCCAGGAGAGAGCCCTCACCAGAAACCTGACTGTGCTGATACCATCATCTGGAACTTTTGGTCTCCAGAACTGTGAGGAATAAATTCGTTGTTTACAAGCAACCAAGTCTATGATATTTTATTATAGCAACCTGAACTAAGACAGACCCTATTCAATCAGTACATTATTTTCTCTTTGTGGCCTCCTAAAATGCATTACTGCTTTGCAAATATTCTATTTAATGTTTATCAGCAAATTATAACTTCTATAAATTTCCATGTCTATGTATGTCCGTCCATCTCTCAACTTATAAATATGGTATACTTCTAATGTTCACTCACTAATTCAACACCCAAAATGCATTTATTCTAGTAAACACTATTATAAATTGTGTTTATAGCATCAAGCCAACACCAAAAACTTTGAACAGTGTTTTTTGCTATATGAAGCCAAACCACTATAATGTGTTTACTATGGGAATATATTTATGCTTCCAAATTTGTATAACCCATATTTCTAAGGTGGTTGTGACTTGGATATAAGAAATTGCTAAGTATTAATGAAATAAGTATATTTTAAAAATATATCTATTATCATCATCAACAGCTACTCCCAAACCTGATGCTACTCCACTGAATTTCTTTTTTAACAAAATGATTTCTAATTGCTGATTGTGCTGGGAGTCCTCAATGACTGTTTCACATGGGCTTTAAGAACTTATCCTAAAAGGTATTATGTAGAATATGCTCTATCCTGTCTACTATTTTTCTCCTTTTCTCTTTTCACTATGTATCTATTTTTATGGTGCCAACCATGCCAACAGTGACCATTGACAGCATTACTTCTTCAGTTAGTGTTACTTATTTTCAAGGTTTAGCTTCCTGCTGTTGCCACCATTGGGTCCTCTATTAATCTAGAAATCTGAGGTGAGGAAGGTAGAAATTGTAGAAAGAAACCAAAAATCTGAAGTTCTGAAAGGGAGTCAAAAGTAAACTCCATGAGAAAATTCCCTCATTCCCTCAATGCTTTTCCTTCTTACATCCTCCCTCACCTCATCAACCAGTATTGCCTTTTTTAACACTGATTTTTAAAAATCTAAAGTAAAGCATACATAAGAAGTGGGTATGGAGGCATAAGCAATTAGTTTAAAGACAAAAAATAATTTTTAAAAAGTTATCTGCACAGCTATCATTCAGGGCAAAATTTTAGAACATTAAATATATATATTCCTTTGTGAGATGCTTCTTTGAGCTCAAAATTCTGGTTTTCAATTCATCTATTTTGATGTGTATGGCTCCAGATTTTTTATTTTCATTGCTATATTGTAATCATTGTGTAAGTGTACCACAAATTATGATTCAATTTGTGGATTCTAGGGGATTTTTTGGTACTGTTTTGTTGTTACAACATCACTGATATAAGCATTTTTATAAATATGTCTTAATATATGTTAAAGAGTTTTTCTGAGAGAGATAACCACGAGTGGAATTGCTGATTATAGAATGTGTGCATGCATGTCCATGTTCACTAGGTTACACCAAACTGATTTCCAAAGTGGTTGTAACAATTAAAATTTCCACCAGCCAATATCCATCTCAAAACATGATATTAGTTGATTTTGCTCATATGCTGAGTGTGAAATTGTGTATAATTGTGGTTTTAATTTCGTTTCCCTAACTACTAATAAATTTAACATGTTTTTATAAATTTACGGGCTATTTGTGCTTCTTCAGTGACATTTATGAAATTGGGTTTTTTGTGTATTATGTGAAACAGGGGTCCTATTATTGCAGGGCCATTTATTACCCACTTTTAATAATCCACATTTACCCTTCTTGAATTTAGAATGTTAGGTTAACGTTCTGGTTATCTAAGACTTTGAATTAAACTCAAACATAGATAGTAATTAAGTTATTGGGGCTGTAGACTATGTGAAGTGGAGCAGCGTGTTTCCTTTTGGCTGCAAGTATAAGTACATCCTAGGGTTTTTCTTCAAGGTAAGGAGATGTAGAGTTTTTATTTCCTTCATTCCTGAAGCTCTTAAGTTGATAAAACTCACTAGGTTTAGCCAAAATCAGACCCTGATAGAAAAAAGGCAGAAATGGGATTCTGGTTACTTGAATTGTAATCTTGGCTGTATGTTCTTTCACTTTGTGTTATTGAAAAATTCAGAAAAACTCTTTGGTTTTCTAATATTGTATATAACTACATCGAAACAAAAGTATTTCTCTACCCTAACTCCTTGGTTTGAACAATTATCCAAAGAATTTTGTTCATTGATTATGGCAATCTGCAGCATTGATTTTAGATTGTATTTTAGTCATTATGCTAAGATCTTTATACTTTGGGTGTCAGTTTACAAGCAGATAAGTCATCAAATATTATCCTTCTTCTACAGTTTCTGTCACAGTTTCTGTCACTCTGTGATCCAACTGATTCTCATATAAGAATGCTTGGCATTCTTATAGAAATAATAGGGCTCCATAATTATTCCTTAGAACTTCAGAAGGATCTTTCTTTTATCAATAGGGTCAAGGAATAAGAGATGGGCACAGAAAAATAATATTAGTTCTTTTAAATGATAATTAATTATAAAGCATGTACATTTATTTTGTGGCCTTTTCACTCCTTAATAGCAAGGAATCATGGTAAAAACAAAACAAAACAGAACTGTTAAAAGTTTTAATTAGTAACAAGACATTTGCTCACACACTCAGTGTATATTTCTTAAGTTTGCAACCTCTCTAGAAGCATAAATCAAAAACCTAGAATTATTAAAAGCATTTCCAGAAGAGAAAAATGGGCAAAAGCAACTTCCTTAGCATTAACAGATTTTTCAAATTAAAGCATTTTTCTAGACATATAGTGGAATAATAATTCATGAGATTTCAATTTACCATGTTCTCTTTATTTGATATAATTTATTAATACCCAAAGTTAGCCAGCATATTTCTATTTAGCAGAGCACTGGGACTGTTAAATAACGGAAAGCAATAGAAATTTTATCATGTATAAAAAACAATTTGATCAATTGCTATAAATATACACAAAATAGAAAAAGACAAGAAAAAACTACATTTGCAATTTAAAGTTATCGGGCAGGTGTGTTATGTCACATGCCTGCGGAATCCTACTTATAAATGCACATTTTAATACCAACTCATCGTCCCTATTCATTAAGGGGAAAAGTGCTGATTAGAAACAATTTTCATTTTTTCAGTGCACCCCAAGAGTTCTTTCTTTCCAAAAAAAATCTTTCTAATTAGATAGTTTAGACTCATTTTTTAATGAATTCATAAATTTTTATGAATTCATAAATATTGTTTCTCTGATATTATTGCTTAAGCAGTATATACATATGTATAAATACATAATATATAAGTTATATATATGTATGTGTGTGTGTGAGAGAGAGGAAAAGTGTGACCATGTAATAACTTTATTTAAAAAGAAAATTAGAAGTGAGCAATGAGGATAATAAATTTGTATTGTATCCTTGAATAGCTTAAATATAAACAATGTATGATTTTAAAAACCATAAAATCCAACACTACATTAAAAATTAATGAGAATGCTTCTCTTTATACATTTTCTGTGTCTTCTGTGGAAGGAGCCTATGTTTTTCTCTTATATTTTCTTTTCAAAGATCGTATTACTCTTTGGAATTCTGGCCCATCCTAAGCCAGATCTCATATAAACATGTATTTAGTTCTGTAATTGCAGCCTTTAAAGTAAGAGTGGAATAGAATTTATGTTTTACAAACACATATTTATAGCAGTGCCAAAGATCAGTGGAAGGTCAGGACATCTGTGAGCCAACCATAGCAGTCAGGGAGGTAGGTAGGCCCTGGTTGGAAGCCAAAAAAGAAATGATGAATCTGTAAACAAGAGAGGTAGCTGTGGGAATGAAAAGTAGAATACAGATCCCGAAGATATTCAGGAGATGGGATTAACACGATGTGCTGACTGATTGAATGTGAGAGATGAGATAAATGAATGAGTTGAGGATCATAATAAGGTTTCCTAGCTTGGGCGACTCACAGAATAGTGATTTCATTAACTGAAAGGAAACTATAGAGGAAAGAGCAGTTTTGGAAAGGAAGAAACTTTGACTTGGATATGTTGAAACTATAGTCTTTTATGGGCATCCTGGTAAAATATATCTTGTAAGCCATTTTAAAGTACGGGTTTATATTACATAATTAGAGGGATATTCTAAATACATATTTTAGAACTCACTGGAATAAAAGACCACTCTTATGAAGAAATCAAGTTAACCCACTAAAATTGTGTAGAATGAGCAAAATTTCAATAACTGAACCCTGCATAACACAAATATTTAAGGCAAAAAAGGAGTGGCCAGAAAGAAGAAAGCAAAATTAAAGGCCTGGATATTGTATCATTGAGTTCCAAAAGAGAAGGCATGATCTGCACTATCTATTGCTGCAGAAATTTGGGTGAGACTTCATAATTAAAAGACAATATTGATTAGAGCAGTTTTAAAAGGAGCATTTGGGGCAAACACCAACTTGCAATGGGCAGGGGGATTAAACTGGAAGGTAAAGAGCTCATGAGCCCGTGAAACTGTCTCCAGTTGTTATCTTGTGCATTAGTTCTATTTCATTACATCATAGGACTACCTTATTACACTTCATCTTGAGTCAGCTATAAGTTGGCATGGCTGCTAGGCAGTGCTAGTTTTTTATAACTATGAGTCCCCTTCTTAACTAATACTTAACACAGAGTTAAAGACATTTAAGACTGAAATTATAATTATTTCTCTTGCACTTGGGAATTTATAAGTTTCCAATCCCTCTAAACTCTTCCTTCTCTGAATGATTTGGTTTGCATGTAACATTTTGATATATAGTAAAGGCCATTTATTCCCTTAAAGGAAGAGTTTTACTTAACTCAGATTTGAAAATAATATCTAAGAGAAGACTTAAATGTATATAAGAAGACAATGAAATAAAAAGACCAACATTTCAGAAGATAATGTTTCAAAATGTTGGATCTCTTACCTTATCACAAATGAGTAGATAATAAACAGGTATTGATTTCAATTTTGTTGCTATAAAACATAGATTAAATCATTTTAAAAGCAACCAGAATCTGCTTAAGGATTTGACCTTAGATGCCAGGGTAATAGACTATCTTGTCATTGCTTAAACATGAGTTCTACCTCAGCAAACATTTACTACTTAAGGTCCGGGTGGGAAGTCTACTTTAAAACACTGCATTGTCTACTAATTACCCTTCACTCAATTTTAAAATTACCATCTGTTGCACATACCACCTTTCCACACATGCTCAGTGCAAATCAGAAATAACTATGTATGTCATATAGGTTTCCAGCAGGAAAGAGCACATTCAAATTCAAATAAATTGAGAAAAGCTTAGCAAAAGAACTATTCATGCAGTTGTAGAGAGGAATAGGCAAAACCACAAAAGACAGTGAAATATATGGGGCTTCCATACCAACCCTAGGTATTTGGGGTGGGAAAAGGAGGATTTACCCAGAAACTATAGATAGAGAGGGCTGAAGGAGAAGTCAACTTGCAGAAGCTGAGACCTTTCTGTGGAAGGTCAGACAGTCTGCAGCATAGCCAAAGGAGAGTAGAGAGAATCAAAGTTTGATTCAATTTTCTCCTGGTCTCTCTTTCATTCCCTGCCAATGATCCTCAATGAAGGAACCCAGAAGGCAAGAGAGTCTGTTGGTATAGTCATTACAACGTAGAACCACTACTGCATAGCCAACACTCAAATCAAGATATGGAATATTACCACCACTGTTACATTATATTAATATAACTTAACATATGTCATGTTATATAAATGAATGCTCTACAGAATACTCTCCAGGAGCATAGACTTGCATGGAGAATAATAAAGAATAGATTTGGGGTTTTTAAATATATGCACAGAGAGATATATAAAATGAATGAAAGAGTGTTTAAGATAGTTAATCCTCATGGAAATACAAATTTGAAACAGTAATATTCTATAATTTACCATTAGAATGGCTAAAAAGCAGACAAAATAAATAAAACAAAAATAAAAAGCTGATATGACCAGGTATTGCTGAGGATATAGAGCAATTTAAACTGTCTTATATTACTTTCCAGAATGTAAACTGATATATGACTTTTGTATATCCTACCAAAACTGGTACAGCCTACAATCAAACAATTCTATTTCTGCATATATAGAAATATGTCACTTTGGGTACAAAAAGACTTGTACAAAAATATTAACAACAACACTATAACAATCAAAATTAGAAATAACCCAAATGCCCAGCAATAGTAGAACAAATAAATAAATTTTGGTATATTCATATGATGGAATATAATATAGCAATGAAAATAAACATCCAATAACATGGATAAAACTCACAGTGTTTAGTGAAATAAGTCAAACACTAAAGGAAGCATTTAGTATATTTTCATTTGTATAATATTCACTAACATATGTTAACTTAGATAACATCACAGTGGTGGTAATGTTCCATATCTTGATTTAAGCAGTGGCTATGCAGGTATATTCACTTAGCAAATATTCCCCATGCTAAACAGTTACAATTTGTTCACTTTTATATATTTATGTTACAATATATTTTATAAAGGTTTTTCTTAAAAGAAAATAATAAGGAATGTATGGATGAAAGGTCAAATGAAGAGACCTAGCATACCAGAAGAGGAAGATATTTCCCCAAACTTCTGGCTTTGCTTAGCACTATATGGAGATGGAGCCCACCAATATAACAGGCAACTTCTGATTTGGGCATCAGAAGTCTTCCTGTGGCAGATAAAATGTAATAGCTTCATATCCTTAGAATCAGGAAACCTTGCATTTGGCGGTAGTCATATCACAAACCATCTGTTTGTTAATCTCTTCATGCCCTCCTTTCCCCATCTGTAAACTGATGAGATTTAGAGAAATGATTATTAAGATATCTCTTCTGCCAATTCTGTCTTTCTTGCCAATTAGAATTCAAATAGATATATAGGTTGATAGATACATAGATAGATTCATATATACACAAAGATTAAAGAATGTTGTGAAGAAAGCAAGGTATTTATGCTCTTTCATGTGTCTATCTTTGTAAATGTGCTAAAGACACATCAATATGAAATTGCAATCAATAAAAATATATCAGTTGCAGTTCTAAAAAGCAAGCTAACAAGATTAGTAATAAGACAAAAACCAAAGCAAATAGAACAAAGACTAAAATCAAGTTCCAACTCAACTAATATTTTAAATTAAGTGTCCAAAGAAGCTTACACATGAGTGTGTATCACAAAGAGGAATGTATGTTTGCATGCTACATTTTTGCAGTTTGATGGTCTAATTTTATCACATCTGCAAGACGGGTCTTATATCTAAAGGAAAGTAATCAATAATTAAACAGAGAAGTATCTGCTTGCCTGGCAGATCCCATATTTTAAAATACAAATAAGATTTTCCTTCCAGAAGAAATATATTTTCATGACAGATATGGAGATAAATTCTGGGGTTTTTAAAACACTGCATCTGACAGTAATTAAGCCTCTATTAAGACTGTTGTTTATTTTTAAGTTCAAATTTGCTTACCAGCCATTAGAATCTCAGTGTTTGCATTTGCCTATAGTGAGATTCTTCTGTGTGCTTCACCGTGGTTCACAGCAGGCACTCAAGCCTAGTAATAATGGCATGTTAATATTAGAAGAATCTCCAAGTAGTCCCAGAAATTGAGATATGAAATGATGTTTTAAAATTAATCTTTATTTTAAATGAATTTTTAAATCATTTTAGATTTATAAAAAAGTTGATTTTCATTAGTTTTATGTTCTTTTAGGATGCTTGATTTTTCTTTTGAGTTAGTTGGAATCAAACTTATTCATTGCTTAATAGCAAGTGAGTACAGCCAAATTAGAGGCAAAATAGAATGGGGAATGTAACGACCTGGGCTGCAGAATTCAATAGACCTGTTTCAGATCCTATCTAAATAATAAAATAACATATTTTTGTTTTAAAAAATCTTCACTTGTTATCAAATTATTTCCATAGTACTCTAAACACAAAGGGCACAAAAGAGTTAAACAAATTTTTTAAAACTATAAAAACATTAGAATGCATATTCCTTGTATTAAGGAATTGGAAACAGGCACTTTTAAGACACAGTATATTAAATGAAAATGCAATAAATATATTGAGACAGTGCCTTTAGGATTAACTAATGATATTGTCCCTTGTCTTTGTCCAAACAGTGGACCAGTTGAGAAATAACGCAAAGTAGTCTGCATATAGAAACCTGATAGAGTTGCTAATACAAAGACATAGAATTAGAAAGCAGCACTGGATCTAAAGAGGCTTCTTCAACACCAGCTAGCCCATCCCCAGGAGGAGAAAAGTAGAATTTCTGACTCCCTATCTGGAGTTTGCTCACCATAATCAGAGAGGGAGAGAGGGAGTAGTATGTACATAGGTGTCTTTCCAGCTGAAAAAATAAAAACATAGTAGAAAGTAAGTTCCCCATAATATTTTCTAAATATTTTAAATGAGCAGTTGCAAACTGTGGAGAACACCTCTGATCAGCGACAAATTAAAAAAACAAAAGCCTAATTGCAAAGTGAAGATTTAATTGCACAGTGAAGATTTGACAAACAAAAAGTGTGAAATGTGGTTCTGATACAAAAAGGGACCCTATTTCTCCAGAGAAGAAAGAAAATCAGCACTTGTATGATAATAATAGAATCAAAACTGAAACAAAGGAGAGACCCATCATTTATCAGTATGATTTCAACAGTCTTTAGTGAGCAAGCAATTGGAATACAGTGGAACATCTATAGTTTATTTTATATGATCCTCCTAAACTAATGGGTATACACATAGTTTTATTTTTGACGTGTGGATTTCTTAATTATTTATTTATTTTGAGACAGAGTCTTGCTCTGTCATCTGGATGAGAGTGCAGTGGTATCATTATAGCTCACAGCAACCTCAAACTCCTGGGCTCTAGGGATCCTCCTGCCTCAGCCTCCTGACTAGCTGGGACTATAGATGCGTATCACCATGCCTGCCAGGCTCATTATTTTTTCTATTTTTGGTAGAGACTGGGTCTCACTCTTACTCAGGCTGGTCTTGAACTCCTGATCTCAAGCAGTTCTCCTGCCTCGGCTCCCAGAGTGCTGGGATTACAGGTGTGAGCCACTGCACCTGGCCAGATGTGCAGATTTCTATGCTAGGCTGTTTTATGTTGTCATTGTCTTGTTTGATTTTTTCCAACTTAAAGATTTCCTTTACAAAGTATCTTTACAAAGAGATATTTGTCATTATAGGAACTATATGATCATTTAAGTCAATATATAGCACCAGAATTAGTCAAACCACACATATAACATCTTTATGAAATAAAGCCTTAAGAAAAGTAACTTTTTTAATGGTGAGGAGTTTTAATTTGATTGTCTCAATTGTCTCAACTAATACAAATGATTGATACCTCTCCCCCATTTTTAACACTAAATGAAATTTTAGCATCTTAGAAGATCATACACCCATTCTTGTCATTTGAATTTTTTCTCTACTCAGTAGAAATCAAAGTTTTCCTTTGTGTAGAATGAAAAAAGATTACAAATTTCAAAAGTATTGACTGTTATCTCTTATGGAAAAGTAGAATACTGGCGTGTTGCTATAAATACTGCCAGCAGTTTGCTGAAAGAATGTATTTAAAATAAAGAGGTGAGAAGTTAAAATTGTGCTATTTATCCATTGCATTTACTACAGATTGAAAGGGATTTGTAAGTCAAAAGAAGTGAAATGAAAGAAAGAAAAGGTCAAAGAAAGTAACCAAGATAGAATGCAGAATAGGTAAATGCACCCCTAGGGAAAAACACAACAGGAAAGGCATAAAAATAATGGCACACATCTCAGTCTAGATGTATGGAATTCAGTGCCAGATTTGGTCTTTAAGCTTTGTGTTAAGTAATTTAAATAGAGAATTTTCCATTGTGAATATGTATTTAAGTGCCTCTACTTTAGATAAGTGTTTGTTTCATTGATTGCAGAGCCTAATAATGGTAGTATCTAAATGATGTTTGCTTGGCACAATGCTCCTATTACAAGCGAATGAGCTTCTGCCAGAGCCCTGCCTACATCATAGGAAACAGTTTTCTTTAAAGCTGGTTTAAGAGAGGCAGAGTGAAGAAAGTAAACTCAACAAGAGAAACAACCTTTTATGTCAAAATTGGGATTCAGCAAAGGAGAGTAAAAAGAATGGGCAAAAACAAACCTTTTAGAGTTATGGAATTCATAATTTTCTACCTGCTCGATTTAAAGTGATTATAATCCTTCAACTAAGATCTATTGTGTGATACATTATATTAATGTTGTATTTCCCCAATTTATATCTATTTGCTCTTCCCAGATATATTTTTATCACACAAAGGTAGAAATGAATGCTATAATTATAATCAACACATAACTTATTTATTAATTCATGTAAAACCCTTTTGCTGCTCAAAATGACTAATGCTTTTCTTGGTATTTCTCTGCTACTAGGGACTCAATGTTTCTCTTGATCTATTCATGCAAATTCCATTCATGTTAAATTGGAGTGCTAATAAGAGTACTTTTTTGGGAATATATAGTACACATAGTGCGCTAAAGTTATTTATTGTACATAAGTCTTTCCAGTATATTCCATGCTGTTCTAAGCATTTGAAATAATAAATCTTATAAATATTTCTGAAGTGACACCTTCAACTGAATGTTAATGAAAATGAAGATTAATAAACTCACACTAATCATGTGCCCTTAATAATTAAAAATTTAAAGATTAAAAAAATTAAAAACAAATGAACTTACATTCATATAGTGGTTTGTATTTCCAAACTTGTTTGATTTTCATAACTTCTTTTAGCTTCTCCATAGCACACAAGGATGTAGATGAGCAGTCAAATATAACTACACTCATTTAGGGACAGGAAATTTGAGCACCTACACTAGGTAAGTGAAAAGTTTGACAAGACACTTGGTGAATCTGTGGGTAAATTGACATCAATACCTGTCTGTTGCAGCTATTGAGGAAATATAATTAAAAATAAAATCTTCTGATGCAGAAACCCTCTCCACAAAAGTAGTAGAAAAAGAAAACACTTGTATTATTGAAAAACTGTTAAACCAGAATGTGATGTGCATCACAGACAATCCACTAAATGATTACAAAGACAGCAAGGAATCTTCCCCTCTTGTATAGTCAAGCAGATAAAGCCTATTACATACATGATTTCAAGATAAATAATAACTACTCCTCAAATAAAAGGACTTAGCAACACCATTTGTCTCATATTATTCATCCTAACTTTACATGGTAATTGGTGTGGATATCTCCATTAGTGAATTGGCTTTATCCAGAAGGAAAATAAACTTTTTTTGACAGGAGTTAGTCCTGTAACATGGAGCAAGGTGCGCATCAAAGTCAGGCTCCAACCGTCCCACAGAACCTGGGAGATAGCAGTGCTATCTCCCCTAATGTTTGCATTTCAGAGATGTTCCTATGCCCTTGAGAAAGACATTCCTAGGTCATAAAGCTGAAAAAAAATGCCAATCTAGTCTTCAAAAAGATTTATACACATTTCTATGAGATGAGAAAGCGTTTACATTAAAAGCTTTCTAAGATAAATGTTGTAAAAGAAAATGGAGAGCAGAGAAATCTACCCCATTTTCAACAGGAAGAATTAAGACTCTCATTTGCAATTTTCATTTGTTCCTACATACCTAGCAGACCTCCAGCTAGAGGAAGTATAACTGACCTAGGGCCTTTGCTGTTGCTCTTTGGCGTCCCATGGCTGCTACCTGCCCACAAGACCAAGCAAGCATGCTAAAGAAGGTCCATTCTTTGGAGAAAGTGGGGGACTTTTGTTGGCTAACTTTGGCTCAAGGATTTCCTAATGGTTTTGCCAAATCTTCCTTAGACTGCATGGCTGAATAGGAGCTTCCATTCAACCTTTCCCTCTCTCTCTTTTAGTGGGTTAAGCCTTAAATCAGTGAAGACTTTTTCAGCCTTAACTGGCTTCCTCTTTATTTACTCTCAGTCATTTATCCAAATAAAATCTTTTAATGTTTAATATCATTTTGGCATTTGTTTCTTGGAAGATGTGAAGCAACACACTATGGGTATACAAAATAGTACAATTGCTGTGGAGTGGTGTCATTCAAAATTACTAATGTGCTTAACCTTTGAGACAGCAATTCCACCTCTGGGAGTTTATATACCTGCGCAAATCCAAAATGATGTATGTACAAGGTTATACATCACCACAGCGTTAATAGTACAAGATTGGAAAGTAAATAAGGGGATAAATTTAATGAGATATTGTACATTCACACAATGAAATGCTACATATCTATAAACACGATTGAGGTAGCTCTCGGTGTGCCAATACAGAGCATATGGAGCAAACTCCAGGGCATTTTTCTTCTTTAGACATGAGTTCTCGCTATGTTGTCTAGGCTGGAGTGCAGTGACTATTCACAGGTGAGATCATAGCACACTACAGCATTGAACTACTGGATTCAAGCAATCCTCTTGCCTCAGCCACCCACACAGCTGGGACTACACACATCTGCCATGATCAGGGCATATTTTTAAGAAAAAAAAGTAAGGGGCAGAAGGGTATATATAGCATATGTAATTTTTATATAAATAAAGGGGAGTAATAACAATATATTTTCACATTTGCTTAATGAAACACTGGAAGACTACCCAATACATTATGAAAGGAATTATTTTAGAGAGCAGAAGGAAAGAAATTTGGTAGAGAAGGAAATGAGCATAATCAACTTTGCTCAGCATACACATTTTATTAAAATTTGAACCATGTAAATATATTATCACAAAATATAAATTTAGTAAAAGTTAAATGAATCTTATTGAAACCATGTAGTCATTAAACATCAAATAAGAGAAAGAATTAGTACCATATGTTACTTTTAAAATGTTGTCTTTTATCTTTGTCTCCACTCTGTGTACCTACTTGTGGTAAATGATCCATTTGTTCATTTGATAAGTATTGCTCAAGTATCTCTACTTATCAGACTAATCAGACTAGGCCCTGTGATAAGTGAATAGGACAGATAAGATTCCTATTGTAATGGAGCTTATAAACAGAGACAGAGAGAGAGAGAGAGAGATAGAAATATCCAAGTGAGGTATATTCATTAAAGAGATATACTGGAGAAAATGAAGCCTACAAGTAGGATTTCACCCAGCTCTGAGATTCAGTGAAAAAAAGGAATCAGTTGCTATAGCAGTAATAATTTAAATTATTGCTCTGGCCTTGGCTATTTGAAAATTCTAAGTGTGAGCATTACCTTAAATTGTACAGATACTACTGAGAATCTCTGTAGTAGAAAAGTTTACATGGAAAGAAGCATAATGCCTTTGAAAATAACTTTAATAAGATTCAGGTTAAAAAATAAAATTTTTTATTTCTTAAGCTAAAATCTAAAGAGGCTGGTACTTGCTTTTTAATGATGTAATAAAAAATACATTTCAGAACTTATATCAATTAGTTTTCAAGTAGATATATGAATTCTCATAGCTATGCAGCATTTTCAGCAGCTAATATAATTAAACTGATATCTATATACATTAAATATATATTCAATTGCATTATATATTATTTTACATAAAAATTTCTTGAATATAGATTTATATAGATTTTCTTTTTCATTTAGGGCATTTTTAAAATTCTGTTTTTATTTACTTGAAAACAGTCATTTATAAATTTGATTTTTATTATTTAAGGAATTTTTATAAAAACTGAGTAATAAAGTACAAAGAATGCTAATAAACAAACTCCTGTGTAAAAACTACTCTGTTTAAGAGAAAGCCCCATCTCATTGCTTTTTTAAATTATTATCATCCATTATTTTATTAACCATTTTTCCCCCTAAAATTTCCACAGGTGAGAAAAACAATCACATAGTTTAGGTAGTTTGCTTTTAATGTCTTCTTTGTAACCCTCCTTTCCTTCCCTATTATCTTCATGGGTAATCTCTACCCTGACTTTTGGATTTATTTTTCATTTGCTTTAGAAAAATATTATTACTTATTTTGAGTTTTTAAACAATTTATTGTTTATTTCACTTGCTTTTAAAATTTATTAAAATATAATTAAATTGTATATATTTATCTGAGACTTGCTTTTTTAGCTCAACTTAAGATTCCTGAACTTTAGTTTCTCCTCTCTATATTATTACACGTAGCTGAAGTTCATTCATTTATATTCCTATATAGTATTATAATATATAGATATAACACAATTCATTCTACTGCTGAGGGACTTTTAAGATTTTTCTAAGTTTTTTTACTATTACAACAAGTACTTCTATGAAAATATTTATGCCTTGGAATATGTATACATATATATATAAATTCTTCCAGATAAAGATTGAAGATTAGAATTTCTGGTCTTTGGACATATATGTCATCAAAGTTTTTAGATAATAACAAGTAATTTTCCAAAATGTGTGTATTAATTTGCATACCTGCCTGCCAGCAATATATGAAAGTTCTGTCATTTCACATCATCACCAACATTTGATATTTGAAAGCTATGAATTTTTATAACAATGTGGTTACATGTAAAATTATACCACATGATTTTAATTTGTATTTTCATATTAATACATTTGAGCATATTTTAAGTTTTTGATGATAATTTGAATTTCCCCTTCTGTCAACTGCAATTTCAGTCTTTGTTCTTGTTTTATAATTTTTTGTCCTTCTCTTATTAGTTGTGGAGTTTTTAGTTATACATTCTGAATGCTATTCATTTGTCATTTTTGTGTATTGGAAATAATTTCTCTCAATCTGAGATTCTTAATTTCACTTTTTTATAATCTTTTGATAAACAACAATTTTTAATTTATGTAGTCAAATTACATAGTTAATATTGTCTTGTTCGTGTTGTGCTTTTGTGTAAATTTTTTGCTATCTTTAATTCATAATTATATTGCTCTGAAATGACTTCTAAAGGTTGTATAATTTTGTCTTTTACATTTGTCTTTATCCAACCTGGAATTGACTTTAATGTACATAGTAATGTGAAGTGTACACTTCATTTACTTGGGGTTTTTTCTCCTCATTTGGATACCAAGTTGACAAAATAATTAAATAATGATTAGGTTGTTTTTGGTATAATGTTGTATGGGAGGGATAGGCAAAAATTCTAGGAGTCCCATGCCTTGTAGATTTAATAAGTTTATTTTACTTTAAAACCAAACTTCTGATAGTTGAATGCTATTTTTTCTTTTTTTTTATCTTTTTTAGCCGTTTATGGATTAATTTGCTTATTTTTCATTTAATTTTTTTCTCTATTATATGATAAGTTATATTCACCATTTTGTGTTTAGTGATTACTCTAGGGATTTTAATATGCATACTTATCACAATCTCCATTAACATTGTCTCTACTTTATTCCTGGCATTAGCAGGACTTAAGAACCCTAAATCCCAATCACTCTCTCCTAATTTATATGCTATTATCTATTTAGTTCAATATTTCTTTTAACTCCACGATTCATTATCATTAGTTTTGTAGTCACAGTGTTTTTTCCAGCCATTGAGTTTGTTTTGATTTGCACACATATTAACCAATATCTTAGCTCTTTATTTTTTTTGTCATATCAGACCATATAATCTGAGTTTCTTTTCTTTTTTTTTTTTTTTTTTTTTTTTTTTTTTTTTTTTTTTTGCCTGTAGTTTAATTTTAGGAAGGTGGATGGGTCTTATTCTGATGTTTGTGGATTGGAAGGATGTCATTCTTCTTTGCTGTTTTTTCTTGCATGTTCCCCAAAAATATATTGTCCCTATAAGGATGAAATAGGAATTATAACCTTCCCTCTCCCCCCACAGAAATGAATATGCCTGAAATCTTGTCATTAAGTGGAAGGCAGAAAAAAAAATTTCTAGAACAGGCAGAATTCTTCACTATATTCATAAGAAAATGTCATAATTTTATATATGTAATTTTTTGGGAGACAGAATTCTTCTTCTAAGATTCCATATAAAGGTCATACATTAAAATTGCATATTTATTTATAAGGGTTGTAAGCTCCCTGAAAGCAGGGATAACAGTATTGAATTTCTCTCATCATCTTGCGTAGTGCTGGACCCAGAGCAGATGTTCAGTAAATGACTTAAGTGAAGAACATGGTTCCTTTGTGTCAGAGCTTGATAGAGCAATAGTGTTTTGGGACAAGGATATGGCTGAATGCCCTTGAGAATTTTGCTTGTCTTAGGCAAGGGATGCTGGGATAATTGTACAATGTGAAGAAACTGCTTACCACACTGAACATGTGAGAGATTTTGCACACAGAGGAAGGTGTCCTGGTGGGTGAGTTAGTTATAATTGGAGGAAAATAATTGAATGTGATTAAGGACAACCATTCCCCTGCTTCCTTTTTGAGATGGAATTGCATTTGTTACCTGAGATTTCCTAGCCAGGAAGGAAGAACTGATAGAAAGACTGAAGTATTTCAGATTTTCTTAGGTGTTGTCTTTGTACAAGAATTCAAGGATTAATCTGGAATGTATACACTTACAGAGCTATAGAAAAGGTAAAAAGAAAAAATGACTCTAGATCTCATTGGAGTCGTATCCCAGCACAACTCTAGTTAGTCATGTAACTTTAAGCCATCCCTTATTCTACAATGCCACTATGTCCTCATCTATGTAATAGAAATACTCATAAAACCCACCTAACATAATCATTGACAATGTAAATGAGCTAATATTGATAAAGTGTTTAGACCAAATGTGGGTATAATGCTAACATAATGTTATCTACTTTCCCACATGGACACCAAGGAATTGAGAGGGGTAGGGCAAGTTTCTTATTTGTCTCAGAATGTACCATATCCCTAAAGGCTGTGGCATAATAATAATAGTAATAATAATAACAATAATGTAATAGAAAAAAATATTAAACCTTATTATATGTCAGTCACTGTGATTATATATTTATTTCATCCACCCAACACAGTGGGGCTAATAATATGTTCATCTTATTAAAAGGTTTATTAACATGCTTAAAACCAAGTTACAAGTAAGGAAGCTAAAATTTCAGTAGAGTCTAGTTTCTGAGTACTCTTTAGTAATCACTTTGCTATGCTATCTTAAAGAAAATAAGAATTGGATAAAACAAGCATTAATAGTAGAAGGAACAAGTGAAATTTCAATGAAACATCTTCTGTTTTCACAATCAATGTATTTTATAGATATGTTCAGTGATGATAATTATTTCACATTCATTTATCATTGGGAAATGTGTTTTTCAGTATCCTTACAGGTGCTACAGAGCAATGGTTTCCATAAGGCAAAATAAAATGTGGTACCCTGGTATCTGTTTCCTTAATTGAGCTTTTAAAATATATATCATTTGAATGAAATTATAATGATTTCATTAACCTATTTTGCCCTTTCTCAAATATGATGACTATAAATGTGATAGGAAATTAAAATTGCCCATTGCTGGAGGAAAGCAATCAAGCTAGATTGACCAATATGCTTACATGCTTGTCTAGCAACTTTTCCCCCTTAGATAGGAAAGCTTAAAGAGGAGGATCATTATAAATATCTATTTGCTTACCTATAAAGAAAGTAAATCATGCAAACTCAGGCTCAGAATTTCAATGTATCAATTTTACAGTAGGAAATCTCAAATTTTTATTTCTTAGGGATTTCCAGTTTAACAGAAATGGTAAAACATCCTGGCTTATTTTGTTATTTGGAAGGTGATGGATATAAATTCAGTGATTTTCAGTGGTAAGCTTAAAATGAGTTCCCAAATACCAAATATTTTAGTTTAGAATGATTTTTAAATCTAGGGGGAAAAGAGACTATTAAGCAACTCACATGTGTGTAGGTTCACTCACTGGATGCAGTATAAACCAGCTGCTGTATGAGCTATGAGGACTCGCAGATTTAGTAATTTTGCCATCTTTAAAATGAATGTGTTAATAGATATGCTGGCATATAGATATCATGAGGAAAAGAGAAACAAATAAGTAATGTGATATTGGAAAGAAGGAAAATAAAATAACAATAAAAAATCAAGGCCCAGAGAAACACTGCTTATAAGTGTATACACAAAACAGTATCATTGTTTCCTTCTCCATCTCCCCACCTCTCTCTTTCTCTCTCCCTTTCCCTCTCTCCTTCAAACACACACACACACACACACACACACACACGATCATGGCCAATGATTCTAAAAACAAAGAACCCTAACTCAGTTTGATTCCGACAAAGAAAACCCCCTCATGAAAATCTATTTATAGGTATATCCTTTAGGAATAAGAATCACAGTAAAGCAAACACTACAAAATGAAAAAATTTCTTTCCAAAAGGACATTTAAAATTTTACTTTCCCTATGTAATATGTGTTTACTTAACTTGCCCTAAAGCCTACGCTTTCAAATAATGATTTATCTCTGCCCTAGCCTTTCAGTATTATTCACTCATTTTTAATCCATTGTAGAAAGGTACTTACCTTAAGGAATCATTTCTCAAAACATCTACAGAAAACGGCAAAGAAAGTGGTTAGAAAATGGAAATTGGTTTGCGTGCGTGTGTGTGTGTGTGTGTGTGTGTTTGCAAATAGGTAGTCCCTACACGTTTGTGCAAACATGATCTAAATACGATCTTGAGTCATGCCTCTCATTTAAATAATTAATTATTTTGCTAATGGCTGAAAATATTGATGACTTCTTATTCCAGAAAAACAGTTACAGACTGAATTTATGTGGTGTCTTACTTTTCAAACCACACATAAATACACAGAGACTTAAGTTTTTGGTGAAATGGTATCCTGAGACTTAGCTTGTAAAAAAGTGGTTGACCCCTTTTTGTGGTATGCCCTGGCACTATAAGTCACTATCATATTTTATAATGTTTTATCATTGAGTCTGCCCCCAAAATAAGATTGAAAATTTCTTGTTTATTAGAAGAGACTTTTAAATTGTTTTTGCCCAGTGCCATTAAGCTTAACTAGAATTGCTGTTTTTAAATATCAGGAACAGACAATAATGTGTTTGTTGATGTAATGTTGGAAGACATTTTTCTACAGAATGCTTATTGCAAGAGGTAGTTGGAGACTCAACCTTCACCAAAAAGACCATGTGAATGATTTCTAGTGAAATTAATGTGATAATTGTAATAATATGAAGTTTAAGTGATAGGAGTAGATGTCCAGGAGGTTTAGAAAGGATCCTGTTTTCTCTTCATTTTCTCTCCAGACCACAACTGTAAGCACAATTTTGAAATAGGCCAAGTCAACCCTGTTCCTAGTCTCCAATGCTCTTACAAACGTTGGTGCTTTCCTTTCCTATGCTCAATATGTTTCCTCATGTCTCTACTGTGGGAATAAGAAGAGGGGGTCTAACATACCTAAACAATACACTTTCCAAAGTACTGCAAACCCAGATGAAATTACAATTTCCCTCTTTCAAGAGTAATTTATGTTTGTTAGGAAAAAAGTTATTTGCATTAATATATGATTGATTAATAACCTCAAACCCCTTCTGTTTATTTATTAATATATTGGAAAATAGGGTACATGTTAGCCATAATAAATTTTCTGTTGGTGAAATTCCAAGCAATGCTCCATGTTATAAATAACAATATGCAAACAGACATAGGATTTTTTTTTTCTTCCCCTAGTTACCTCCAAATCCAGGGATTTGTACTTGGAAACCTATGTTCAATATTGCTTCCATCAAGACCACTTCTCCACAAGTGCTTATTTCTTATATAATTGTTTTTTCTACAGAAGGCTTCTTAGCAGCCACAATTCCTGACCTTTGTCTGTGATCTTCCAAATTCGCCACCTCCTAAGACTTTTCCACTTTTCCATTCTCATCCTCATCCTCAATCTTTCTTCAAAGACATACCTTCTGTTCAATCCTCCAGATGACTGCAGAAAAGTCTAATGACCTAGAGTCACTGAGAGCCCAGAGCCCAGAACCTGGCACATACCAACTAACAGAGATAGAGATAGAGACGATAGAGATAAGAGATAGAAAGATAAATGTGCCAGTAGAAATATTATTGAAAAGTATAAACAGGTGTTCTCCCCTTTAGTTTTTAGTCTGTTTTGTTTTAGTTTAAAACAATTTAATAGTGTCCATTGTCCACAAGAGTGTGAAGAAATGGGCACTCACTTTTAATAGGTGGCCAGAAAAAAATTGTTCAAACTTTTTTCTCAGTACAAATTAGCAATATAAATAGCACCTAAACTGTTCAAAATATTAAATTTAACAATAACAATTATACCTTTAGAAACTCATCAAAAGTAATATTTACAGATATGTTCATGTTCATCTCAAGTATACTTAACACTATATTTTCATGGTAATGAAATGTTGGCAGTGATGTAAATATCCAACGGAGAAAGTTATTAAATTAATTATACACATGCATACACATATGTACTGGAAAAATATGCAGCCATTAAAACGGCATTATAGAGGATTATTAAATGATCAGAAAATTGCTCATCATGTATAAAATGACAAAGCATGCTTAAACTATAAGATGTTGTTATATATGTGCCTGTTTGTGTGCATATATATGTGTTTATAGACATGTCTAGCTGCATATGCATACAATGAAAGCTGGAATGAGATACACAAAAAATGTTAACATAATTTATCTTTGATGTACTGGAGATTTTATTCTTCTATGTATTTTTCTGTATTTTATCCAAACCTTCTATAAATACCACAGATGATTTTTATAAGTAGACATAATATTACTAAAGATAGACATTTTTGTTAAATGAATGTATGAATTAATAATGGAGTGATAGAATAATTGAATAAAAAATAAATGCTCAGAGTTGGCCAGGGTTAAATTTCTAATCTGTGTATAAGACCTCCTCTCTGAATACAGAGATGATCTGTTCCATGTTTCTCATAATATTTTTCATAACAGCAGACATAATATGATATAGGAAATATAGGCCTTTTTATAAGTTGGATCTACCTGTACAATATCTCATAATCCCCTCGTATGACTGTTTTGTAAGTCATGTGTATGTTATACTTGTGTAAACATGTTAAAATATTGTAACAAATGTTATTCTCTCCAGTTTCATCATTTTTCCTTAATACTTTTCTAATTATTTGTTTTATTTGTATAATGTATTTAATAATTTACTTCTCAGGCTAGTCCTCCTCTTGACAGCTGTTTTCTATATAGTGCTTTTATATCTAGTGGTGGTAAAGGACAAGTTTTTTTTTATGTCCAGATTTATTTTCAATTGTAGATCAATAATGCCACAAAATATAATAAGAATTAATCACTGTAAAAATGTTTTAAAAAGACATACCAAATACAATCCCAAACTTTTAATATTACAAATAAAAGTTACAGAATTCATTTCCATAAGTATATCAACCATAAGAAAAAAGAAAAGTTACAAAATTTGTAAACTTTGTTAATTAAAAGAATCATTATTATACTCATAACTTATATACTCCCACTTTTACTAAACAAAGAGTTATAAGTGAAATAGAAAGTGTGCATATTGTCCACACTTTGAACAAACAGCATTTAGATCCATATGTAAAGTTTATAATACAACAAATGAGCTTGCTATTGCTTACTTACTTATTTGATCAAAGATTGATTGACTAGTTTCTAAATACTTACTCTCAATTTCTATACTTATCTCACCCCAGAACTGTAATGAACTGCAGACAAGCACAGTTCCAAGAATCCCATTTTAAGTACCACTGCTATAGCATTTCCGTTCTCTTGTGGACTGGATTTTTTGCTCTCAGGACATCATTTTCTCTCTATTCCCCTTTCTTTTAATAAAATTCCCAAATAATGTTCTTCACCAGTTGCTTATCCATTTATCTATCCACTGCCACCACAATTGTCTCTCTCTCTCTTACTTGCAATATAAATGACATCAATTCAGCAAGGCACAGAATAAACTATAATGCATACTTGGCCCGTGGATGGCTAAGGGAGTGGCCTATGTTTTTTTAAGAAGGACAATAACCAGAAATTCATACACTGTATCCTAGAAGGCATGGCAAATGTGGGTCTTATGAAAATGAACAGCTTACTGGGTGACCAGTACCCCTAGTCAGTTGTGTTTCAGTGTTCCTGTTCTAAGAACTCATCTGGGTTAAAAAGAACCTCAAATAGGAATTTGGGGTAGACAAAAGATCTGGCCCTCAGAAGGTAAGAAGCTATGAATGACTGGATAAGGGAGCAGGAGCCCAGCTAAGCAGGATCTAGTCTCTTCACCTAGCTAGAGAAAAAAATAATAATTGGGTTTGAGACCTACACAGAAAGACTTATCAATATGCGAGATGTTAGAGGGAAGAGCCATATCTTTGTGAACACACGTGCACCCAGAGTTATCACTCAGCTGTGCTGGGTTAATAGAGTCCGAGATTTGGTTTTCCCTGGGGAATAGGGAGGTGAAGTCTGCAAGTAGGAAAAGTTGAGAGTGATGAGGATAACTAGCTATTTTTTCTCTCACAAAAGTGGATACATTTTTCGAAACTGTTTTCACCTGCAAAATGAGAATTAAGGTAACTGTCCTATCAGCCTGAGGATTATTGTAAACACCAAATAACACATGTAAAAGAGCATGTATGCAGTTCACCAACATACATATATATGCAAGCATGTGTATGAATATATGCATGTATATAACATTATTATGATTACCATTTTTATAACCTGAGCCATCTGACTCTCAACAGTTTATAGTCAGTGGATATGTTTTGCTTGGTCTCTTCTGCACATAGTTCTCTTTTTAATTTTTTTAAATTTTTTGTTATTATGGGTACATAGTATTTGTATAAATTTATAAGGTATATGTGATATGATGCTTCAGTACAGGCACAGTAAGTGTATTAATCAAATCAGGCAATCAGGATGTCCATCACCTCAGGCATTTATCACTGCCCAGTGCTAGGAACATTCCAACTCTACTCTTTTAGTTAGTTTAAAGTATACCCTATATTAATGTTGATTATAGTCACTTTGTTGTGCTATTAAATATTGTTCATTCTATCCAACTATCTAAGTATACTTTTGCACCCATTAACCATCCCCACTTTACCCTCCACTCCCCAATACCCTTCCCATCCTCTGGTAACCATCATTCTCTGTCTGCATGAGATCAATTGTTATTCATATTTAGTTCCTACATATTAGTGAGGAGGACATGCTAGATTTGTCTTTCTGTACTTGGCTTATTTCACTTAATATAATGTTCTCAAGTTCCATCAAGGTTATTGCAAACGGCAGGATTTCATTCTTTTTAAGGCTATATAATATTCTATGATGTATATGTACCACAATTTGTTTATCTATTCATCCACAGATGGACACTTAGGTTGATTCCAAATATTGTAAATAGTGTTGCAGTAAACATGCCAGTGCAGATGTCTGTCGTTATATTGATTTCCTTTCTTCTGGATATATACCTAGCAGTGGAATTCCTGGGTCATATGACAGCTCTATTTTTAGTTTTTGAGGAACACCCATACTGTTCTCCATAGTGCAGTAATAATTTACATTCCTAACAACATTATACAAGGGTTCCTCCTTCTCCACATCCTCTCCATCATTTGCTGTTGTCTGTTTTTTGTTTTTTTGATAGATACCATTTTAACTGGGGTGAGTGATAGCTCATTGGAATTTTGATTTGCATTTTTCTAATGACTAATGATGTTGAGCATTTTTCATGTACCTGTTGGTCATTTGTATGTCTTCTTCTGATAAATGTCTATTCAGATCCTTTGCCTATTGAATTATTTGATTTTTTTCCTGTTAAGTTGTTAGAACTTCTTATATTTTCTAGTTATTAATCCCTTGTCAGAAGAGTAGTTGGCAAATACTTTCTCTCATTCTGTGAGTTGTCACTTCACTTTGTTGAGTGTTTCCTTTGCTGTGAGGAAGCTTTTTAGCTTGATGTAATTCCATATGTCCAATTTTGCTTTGGTGGCCTGTGCTCTGGAGGTATTACTCAAGAAGTCCTTGCCTAGATCAACATCCTGAGATAATTCCCCTGCACTTAGTTCTCTTGGACAGAACTTTGTATGCAGTTTAACCAGAAGTTTGCTTCATTCAAAAAAGTCATCATTACCTTGACCCAGTTCCACTACTTTCCTTAGATGTTTCAAATCCTTTTTTAACATCTTCGTCCCCAAGATCATCAATTTCAATTTTACACACAAAGATCTTCTTTGATATTTCTAAGTTTGATACCTTTCCTGGCTTTCCTTTTTAAGTCTTAGGCTTTATACCTTACAATGTCATCTACTTTTCCATATCCTTTTCATAATTTGCCCTTTTATTCTTTCAAAAATATTTTATCTTCAGTAAAGCACCCATACCCCCTCATTCCTTCAGATGAACTGGTGGAATTTGAAGTTTATTTCCCAAAGTACTTTATTGTTATTGTTCACTTTAAAACATGGAAACACAATAGTAAATTGTGTAGTTTTTCTTCAGTCAGGTATGTGAGCTTCCTTTTAACTTATTTCTACTTAGCTGATGCAACCTGAAAAATCCCCTGCCAGAAGTGTCATATACCTGTAGGGTGACCACATAGAACTAAAGCACAAAAAAAGTCTATCACTGGAAGCTGTTCACTCAAACTTGCCTTATTTTCTGAGAGTCAGTTTCCCCTCAGTTTCTTCATTTACTTTTATTTTCCTTTTCGATATCTCATTTTATTTTGCACCACCATTCCATCTATAAAGTACAGGCCAATAATTCTCCTTGAGCTAGTCTCTGCATTCCACATTTCATAGTGCCACTTTTGCATCTGGTGCCCGTGTTTATGGTGTTTATGGTTTTGCTACTTTGATCTGTTTAATTGTTCTTCTCCAGCTCTCTGGAGAACGTTATTTATATTTGTCTATATCCTTGTTTTCTTCCTGTAACTCAAGGAGTCATTTCATCTGCATGAAACAAAATTGATTTCACACTATATATTAGCATCTTGTTTTCATTTTTGTATTTTTCTTCCTTGGAAGTGCCTAAGAATGTCTTTATAAGAGAATCTTCGGATCACACAAACACACACAGAAAAGCTCAAAAAGTGGGTTTGTCTCATTTCTCTGGAACCCTGAATTATACAATTTTCACACACATTCCCCCACCACTGAGTAGAGGCTGCTGATGGTGTTGTTGGGAAATGTCTTCACATATTTTAGCAATGTTCAGACAGATGGTCTTGAAGAGAAACTGTTTGTGTTGTTGTTTTCCTGATCAAACATTTGCTTCATCGAAATAAAATTAACATTTTTCCCACTTTCCCCTTAAAGCATGATGTCTTTTCAGATTTCCCAAGCCAACAGCTTTTTTCCCTCCTACCAGGACATCTATCACGTCTTATGCTATGCTTCAAAAAATCATGAAATCAATGTCTAGTTTCATAGGTCTCCAACTTTTGAAACATGTCTTTCAATTCTTAAAAAAAAATTACCTACTCGAGATTCCACTGTAATGAGCATTTTCAAATATTGTCACAAAAAATATCTAAAAATGTGCTTAATTGGGCCTCAATAGCTCATTAGAGTACTTTCTGCTTTGAACTTCTCACTACTTGAGCTGTGATCCTTTCCAGTAAATCACTTCCTTATCCTTTTGTTGGGACCCTGCATCAACTTAGATTCCTTCTTCTTTCTTGTTTCTGAAGATTTTCTATAAAGATTACTACTATTATTCAGGCAACACAAGCATTCCATTGTTTTCCTTTGGTGCCAACTTAACCTGTGCCTTTTTTACTCTCCACTGTCTTGTTTCCCTGTGCAACCTCGGGTGTCTGTGGGAAATGCCTTTATTTTTGTCTTGTTTTCTCTTTCTTCTCTCATCACCCTATCTTTACAGATCTGTTATTTCTGTACAGGTCTCTGCTTCCAAGTCTTCACCCTGGTTTTCTCTGTCTGTGTACTCCTTTAAACATTTCTGCAGCTATTTTGTTCTTTAAAGCTGTTGGCTTGATTCCTTCCCTGGGGAATTTTCTTTATATCATTTTTTAAACATGAACCACTACTTTGTGACATCTGGAAAGGTGAGCAGGGATTCTCTACCCTTGATCATCCCTCTTATATATTTTAATTTCTTCTTGTTCTCATAGGGATATTCTCAACCTCCCAAAAGCTCTGCCAAATTTTGAAGCTTTTGAGAAATTAATTTCAGCTATTACCATAGCAGGTTCAGAAAAGCTAATATCTTTCACATTGCATTAGACAACCTCTATTTTTTTTATAAAATACTATTAATTCCTCTAACCCACTTTTCCTTGGATTTTTGGTAAATATTTACAAGTATGAGCATATATATCTAAATTAGTATCTTTCCATCTGGTATTAGAGATAGGCTTACACTTTTGACTTTATTAGCAAGTGTTTTAGAGTTAGGCAGACTTCATACTCTAGCAAATCATGAACTGCATGATTCTGTGTCTCAGTTTTTTCAGTTTTCTCCATTCCTTTCTCATGAAGGAATGGAGATAATATTAACTTGGTTTTTGTTAATTATTGCTAACTGTGTGGTTACTGTCACATTTCGTATGTATTTATTACATGTAAGATTTTTTCCAAGATGGTTAAATATCTGACTTTTAATTTCCTTATCTATAAAGTTAAAATAATAATACTTCCTTTACAGATATGTAGATATTAGTAACAATCATTATAAAATACCTGACATTATAAAATACCAATATATGATGGTATTGGTGGCGATGATGATGATTGTCATCATTGTGATTTATCTTTTAATATTTATTCTATCCCTATAGCATTTTTTTCTGAGAGCTAAAATGATCTCTCAATATCAGTTTTTTAAACATGCTGAGAATTTCTAAGATATTTAAATACATATGCATTTGTTTAAAATGGGAGATGAAATTACTTCAATTTATAATATTTATTTTTCTCTCTCCATTTCATATTTCCAATATACATTGTATCATTTGAATGTCATATCCTGAACATTCATAGGATCCACTCCAGCATGATAGACTACCAGCATCCTGAAAACAGACCCTTCCCCTCAACGCATCTTCCTCTATTGATGCAGTGTTAAGTTTTTGGATTAATACGTACAGTTTTTTAAATTTTAAATTTCCATCAATTTTATTTTTCCTTTATGTGACATTTACTGAGTGCATAAAACATACCAGGAAATATACTGGCTGCTAGGAATACAAAGGTGAAGGTCATGTCCTTGATCAAAATTATTTCACAAACTAGTGGGAAGTACAACCATGTAAAACACAGATTTACAGTACAAAGTGATTTTATCATATCTTTCAAGGTTCTCTGTGATCTCCCAGTTTTTAGTCTACCTTTAATTCTTCCCAAATCTATCTTTTAACTCATTTTCAAATCCTATGTTAATTCTGCTTTTTTCTAGGATTTGGGTTAAAATTACAAGGAGCCGTAGTCGTCTCTCCCACCCTTTAACTTTCTAAGAGAAATCTTTCCTTTTTTCCCCTGTAGGTCCTTCAAAAAATGAAACTTTTCAAACAAAAAAATGTAAAGAATATGGTGAAATAAATTCTCCTATACACATTTCATAGATTCAATAATTTTAACATTATTTAGTCATATATGCTTCTCGAAAATCCCGAACATTATATTTTATTCCTAAGTACATTACTTCATATTTCTCACAAATAAATGCATTTTCATAACCCTAATACCATTACACACCTACAAAAAATTAACAATAATTAATTGTTCTAGTCATCTATTCTGCATAAAAATAATCCACTCCAAACTTTGTGGTGAAAAACAGAAGTCATGTTAAGTTCCTGGATCTCTGGGTCATGAATTTGTGTGGTGTTCAGCTAGGTGATTCTTGTTCTCTGTGTGGTTACTTAAGGGTACTCAGCTGGTGATGGCCAGTCTAGAGTGTCCAAGACTAACTCATAGGTCTTTTGCCTCAGCAGGGATGATCAAGATTGTTGACTGGAGTGTAGACATGTATCCTCTCCAGCATGGCAGTCTCAGGTATTTGAACTTTCTTCAGAGACTGGCTTCTCTTGAGTGAGCAAGCCAAGATTACCAGGCAGAAAACATATGACTTTTTATGACCTAACTTCAGAAGTCAAACAGTGTCATTTCTGATGAACTTTATTGATCAAAGCAGCCAGAAGCCTGTCTAGATTCGGGGAGAGGGGAAATACACTCTAATTCTCAATAGGAGGAATATGAAATAAATTTAAGGATATGTTTTGAAAAAGCAGCAGTCTTCAATATCATATAATACCAACTCCATATTTCAGATTTCTCAGTTTTCTCAAAAACATGTTAAACTTGGTCTTCAAAGCAGGTTTCTTATAAGTTCTATATATTGTATTTCGTTGTTATTTTTCTTTACTCTTTTACATAGAAAGCAATTACCTCTTCGCACCACATATACTCACCAGCAAATTGGTATTAACGGATCAACACCTAAGTGGACATGTAGGAATAACATTTGTCGGGTGTTGGGCGGGTGGGAGGAGGGAGGAGGGGATGGGTATATACAAACATAATGAGTGAGATGTGCAACGTATGGGGGATGGTCATGCTTGAGGCTCTGCCTCGAGGGGGGAGGGGGGCATGGGCAATATACATAAGCGTAATATTTGTACCCCCATAATATGCTGAAATAAAAAAAATAAAAAATAAAAATAAATAAATAAATAAATAAAACCAAACAAAAAAAAACAATTACCTCTTTTTTAATGAAATTTACTTGTTAATGAAACTGAATGAATTGTCATATAAAATGACCCACATTACTTCTTGTGGCATCATTTAATTTTATTGCTCTAATTCCCACATTTCCTGTACACTGGAAGTAAGATCTAAAGGCTGTTTAGATTTACATTGGGCATTTTGGCAGGGTCACTTTCTAGGTGATATTCTAGATGGCGTATTACACCATATCAGGAGACACATAATGTCTGGTTGCCCCATTATTAATGTGTGACTAGTTATTACAGGAAGTGTCAACTTGTTCCCTCCATTACAAACGCATATTTTCTGTCTGTTTATTTATTTATATAAATCTTGAAATCAGTAAATAATCTTTGGGCTGATACTTATGCTCTTTGGGAATAAACACACCCTATCAACATTTTACAAACTATTATTTAAGTACTTTGAGGATTCTTGCTTGGTACAATCATTACATTAGTTGTTGTAAAATGATGGCTTTCTAATCTTATCTTTCCTTTATATGTGTTAACTGGAATTCACATATAAAAAAAACTTTATTCTTATCAACCAGGGTTATTCAGTCACTTAAAACACATTTCTTAGAGAAAAGGAAGGGAAATGTTTAACGTTTTCACTCTTAACTAAGGTACTGGTGAATTCACTATCCTCAATAATGATAAGAAAGTTTCATTTTAGTCTTCTATATTTTAAGAATAATTTTAACTACATGAATATAAATTATATAATTAATAGTTATTATTTATTAGTTAATTATTAAAATTAATTTCGGTTATGGTTTTTGATCTTTAAATTATCCATCTCTAGCAGTGTGGCCTCTTCAGGTTGTCACTATGATATTTTTGGCATGACAACATTAGTTTTTGATAGCTTTCTGGAATAATCTGCTGTGCTAGAAATCTATGTTCTTTTTGTACATTTATTGTGTTAGACCTAAAACAAGCTATTTTATCAAGCAGCCTTGATTACTTTTAGTGAGGAATAAGATTTAGAGACTATGATATGTGCATGTGGGTACTCAGAGCTACTGAGTTGTCATTGTTCTAGGCCTTTTCTGGGAAAATTTTTAAATAAAAAAATCACTATGAGTTTATATTTAATGTTAAATTTAATATTATAGTCATTTTCTTAACATTTTAAAAATTTTATACTTATATCTTTTTTCTCTTTCAAAGAAAATCCTAAAAATAATAACTTTTATTTGCTTTATTCTACAGTACACATAAAGTAGAATTTTAATAACCATAATGATATCCTAACTAGAGCAATAAAACTGATTAAAATTTTACCTTAGGTTTCCTTGGTTTGTAAATATTACCTTTAAGGATGTACTCCCAAAATACTATGTTCTTAATCTTACTGAAATGATTTATTTGTGTCTGTGTGGTTATACCACCAACGTCATATATTCATTTGTTTTATTTTGTTCTCAAATTTTAAGACATGAATTTTTATGTAAATTTATTTTTAATATATATGAATTTTGCATGTCTTAAGTCAGAATTAATAACAACATATGTTCAGAAACATCTTACTTCCATTCTTATTCTCTCCCTCTGTTCCATGCCTCCTTGAATAAACAAACATTTTTATTAGCTTTTGTTTTGGCCTTCCAGTTTTGTTTTGTTTTCATAAACATAAACATAAGTGTTAATATATCATATAAAATATTGTTTCCTTTTTTTCCCCTCTGTGGACTCTACACAAAACTGTTCATTTATTTATTTAGGAAATCTTTATTAAAGACTTAAAACTACTTCACTTTAGAGAAGCAGAAAAAACACAAATAATCAATGGCTAAAATAACCACAAATGTTGATAAGTTCGAGACAAATTATTAATTTATGTTTTTACTGAGCACAATGGATGGTGGAGATATGTAAATAAGAGGTTGTGGGAAGGTGGCTATGAGATTGTGACATTAATCCTGTGAGATGAAGGATGAGAAGAACCCAGTTGTGTAAGAATCAGACAAAGAGATGTGTCTGGCATATTCTAGAAACTGAAAGGTGGCCAGTGAATTTGAAAATTAATAGCAAGGAAGACAGCAGGTATAGTTGGAGTTTGCAGGAATAGAAAAAAAAAAAAACCCGGAGACCAAGAATATAATTTCTTAATTTAAAATACAATGGAAAGCCACAGAATAGCTTAGGGCAGAGAAGTGACATAATCTCATTTATGTTTTAAAATAATCACTTTGACTGATGTTTGAAGAATGAATTGTAGGAGAATAAAAATTAAATCTGTCTACCAATCTAACTTCTCCTAACCTTCCTTCCAGTCCATTATTTGCTCATTCCTGTTTTCTTCCTTGCTAGTTTGCTTTGTCAGCAAGGGTAGTGCTACAAAAGACCTCTTCTGAATGCTTTATCTTCTTTGAAGCTTTCTCTGATATGAAAGCAATTGATCTCTATTTTTGTGTGTTACTACTTCATGGTATTTACCATTGTTTAAACACCTACCTCTTTCTCTTGTAATTTTGTATTTACTTGTCAGTTGTTGTTTGAATCCATATGGGGGAAACTGTGGCTGTGTGACCACATGTGGCCTTCTGGATCCTTGAATGCAGCCTTTTGACTGAATCCAAAGTTTATGGAACAAATCCTTTTGTTAAAAGGGGTGCAACAGAGAAAGATGAAGCTTTTCTTGCTTCCTTTAGTGCTTAAAAAGAACAATCTTGAAATCAGAAGGTCACCGGTTTCCTACCCATTATTATTACTAGTTGCCAAAGAGACAAAGATACATGCTTGCAGGCAGAGATTTTTGTGGTCTCCTAATACCAGGAAAGTTGTATAGTATTGTATTTCCTGTCTATTGTTTTTAACAAACCCATAGTTTTAAATTTCAAAATATTAAGGAAAACCAAATGTTTTTTTTTATATGGATAGTTTTATAATGCTTAAGTGCGGGCTATTAGTGTGTCCATCACCTGAATAATGTTCACTATACCTGTTAGGAAAATTATCGCCCCTCCTCTTCTCTCCCCTTCCCTCTTCTTGATTTCCAATGATTTTTACTTCCCTTTGTGCCCATGTGTGCCTATCGATTACTTCCAAATTATTAGAGAGTACATATGGTTTTGTTTTTCCATTCTTGAGATACTTCACATAGAAAAATGCTCCCTAGTTCCATCCAAATTGCTGTAAAAGACATTAATTCATTCCCTTTTATGGCTGAGTAGAACACCAAGGTATATATACATCACATTTCTTAATCCACTCATGAATTGATGGGCATTTGGGTTGATTCCCCATCTTTGCAATTGTAAATTGTGCTTCAATAAACATTCAAATGCAAATGTCTTTTTCATAAATTACTATTTTCCTTTGGGTACATAGCCAATAGTGGGATTGCTGGGTCAAATGGTAGATCTACTTTCAGTTCTTTGAGATATCTCCATACTGTTTTCCATAGAGGTTGTAGTAATTTGCAGTTCAACGAGCGGTGTATAAGTGTTTCTTTCTCTCTGCATCCACACCAGCATTTATGGTTTTTCGGACTTCTTAATAATAGCCATTCTAACAGGGGTATGGTGATATTTCCTTGTGGTTTTAATTTGTGTTTCCCTGATGATTGGTGACATCGAAAACTTTTTCATATGTTTATTAGCAATTTGCAAATCTTCTTTCTAAAAGATTCTGTTTATGCCTTTTGCCCACTTTTTAATGTTTTTTTTTCTTGCTGATTTGTTTGAATTCTTTGTATATTCTGGATATTAGCCCTTTATTTGATTTATAGTTTACAAATATTTTCTCCTATTCCATAGAGTGTCTATTTGCTCTGTTGATGATCTCCTTTGCTGTGCAGAATTTTTTTAACCTAAGTCCTATTTATTTATTTATTTTTGTTGTTCATGTAATTGCCTTTGGGATCTTAGTCATAAATACTTTGCCCAGGCTGACATCTAGAAGAGTTTTTTCTACATTTTCTTATAGAATTCTTAGGGTTCCATGCCTTACATTTAAATCTTTTATCCATCTTGAATTAACCTTCATAAATGATGAGCGATAAGGATCCTGGTTCATTCTTCTCATGAGGCTATCCAATTTTCCCAGCACCATTTATTGAACAGGGTTGCTTTTCCCTTGTGTATATTGTTGTCTGCTTTGCTGAAGATCAATTGGTTGTAGGTAGATGGCTTTATATTTGTATTCTCTGTTCTGTTCCAATGGTCTATGTCTCTACTTTTGTACCCAAACCATTCTGTTTTGGTTACCATAGCCTTGTAGTATAGTTTGAAATCTGGTAATGTGATGCCTACAGATTTGCTCTTTTTGTTTAAGATTTCTTTGATTATTCAGGCTTTTTTTGGTTCCATACTAAGCATAGAATTATTTTTTTCTAGATTTGTGAAATATGATTTTGGTATTTTGCTGAGGATTGTGATGAATCTGTAAGTTACGTTGGACACTATGTACATTTTAACAATATTGATTCTACTGATCCATGAGCATAATATGTTTTTCCATTTGTGTGTCATCTGTAATTTTTTTCATCAGTGTTTCATAGTTCTCCTTGTAGATAGAGATCTTTCACTCCTAAGTTAACTATAATCCTAAGTATTTTTTCTTTGTACCTATTTTGAATGGTATTGAGTTTTTGTTTGACTCTCAGCTTGACTGTTATTGGTATATAGAAATATTACTGATTTGTGTACATTGATTTTGTAACATGAGGCTTTGCTGAATTTATTTATCAATTCCAGGCGTCTTTTCATGGAGTCTTTGGGATTTGAAAGACACAAGATAGTATCATCAGCAAAAACTGATAGCCCTGATTTATTGAGGATTTTTGCACCTGTATTCATAAGAAATATTGGTCTGTAGTTTTTCGTATGTTTGTTTTAGTTGTTATTGTTGTTGTGTCCTTTCCTGGCTTTGACATCAAATGCTTTATAGAATGAGTTGTGATGGATTCCCTCCTTCTCGATTTTGTGGAATAATTTCTGTAGGATGGATGCCAGCTCTTCTTTGTAGGTCTCGTAAAATTTGGCTGTGAATTCATCTGGTTCAGGCCTTTTTGTTGGTGTTCTTATTGTTGGATGATTTTTTATTACTGTTTCGATCTTGCTGCTCCTTATTGATCCATTCAGTAATTCTATTTGTTCCTGATTGAGTCGGGAGATGGTGTGTTTCTAGGAATTTATCCATTTCTTTTACATTTTCTGTTTCATGTGCATAGAGATTTTCATAGTATTCACAGATGATATTTTGTAATTGATGTGGTATCAGTTGTAATATCTCCTTTTTCATTTCTGATTGAGATTATTCAGGCCCTTTCTCTTCTATTCCTGGTTAATCTAGCAAGAGGTCTTTCAGTTTTGTTTATCTTTTAAAGAACTAACTTTTTGTCTCATTGATCCTTTGTATTTTTCTTCCCATGACTTTGTGTAGATTTGAGTGTTTCTCTTGGAATTGATTTCTAGTTTTACTCCATTGTAGTCTGAGAAAATACATAGCATGATGTCAATTTTTTTTAATGTGTTGAGGCATGTTTTGTGGCCCAAGGTATAATCAATCTTGGAGAATATCCCATGTGCTGATGAAAAGAACATATATTCAGTAGTTTTAGGTAGAATGTTCTGCAAATGTCTGTTAGTTCCATTTATTCTAGAGTTCCATTTAAATCCAGTGCTTCTTTATTTATTTCATGCTTTTATGATCTGTCCAGCTCTGTCAGTGGGGTGTTGACGTCCCCAGCAATCATGATGCTACTATTTACCTCTTTCCTTAGATCTAATAGATTTTGCTTTATGAATCTTGGAGCTCCTATTTAGGTGCACATATATTTTGGATTGTTATATATTCTTGTTGAATTGCTCTCTTTACCATTCTATAATGACCATCATTGTCATTCTTTACCATTATTGATTTAAAGTCCATTTTATTTGATATGAGAATGGCTACCCCTGCTGTCTTTTGGTTTCTATTCGTGTGGAATATTTTTTTCCATCCCTTCTCCTTGAGTCTGTGTGTGCGTACTTTTGGGTTACATGTGTTTCCTTTGAGACAACAGATACTTGGTTTTGTCTTTTTTCATCTATTCAGCCACCCTGTGTTTTTTGAGTGGGGGATTCAGACCATTAACATTGAGTGATAGAATTGATATGTGGAAGCTGTTCTTTCATCATATTGGGTAGTACCTTATTTCTTTGTTTGCACTCTTGTGCTTTTATTCTATATTATCTGTTGTCTTTTAGCTTTTGGGT
Source organism: Cheirogaleus medius (assembly GCA_008086735.1). NCBI lineage: Eukaryota > Metazoa > Chordata > Mammalia > Primates > Cheirogaleidae > Cheirogaleus > Cheirogaleus medius. Next base: position 79,803,794 of record VBSM01000272.1, on the reverse strand, counting down.
GATTTTACACTGGTGGGTATCTATTGTGCTGATGCATGTATAATGCAATTCTCAGTATTTCCTACATGGCAGGTCTCATCATAACAAAGTCCCTTAGTGTTTGCTTACCTGGAAAAGTCTTTATTTCTCCTTCATTTATGAAACTTAGTTTAGCAAGATACAAAATTCTAGGCTGGCAGTTGTTCTGTTTAAGAAAACTGAACATGGGTTCCTAATCTCTTCTGGCTTGTAAGGCTCCATTGAAAAGTCTGTAGTTAGCCTAATGGGTTTTCCTTTATAGATTAGTTGTTGCTTTCATCTTGCTGCTTGTAGAATTTTCTTCTTCATTTTGACTTTGGCCATGTTGATTACTATGTTTCTTGGAGATGTTTTATTTGTTATTAATGTCCCTGTTATTCAATGACCATCTTGTGTCTGGATATTTGAATCTCTGGAAATACCAGGGAAGTTTTCTTCAGTAATTCCCTCAAATAAATTTTCCATATCTTTAGCTTTTTTTTTTCTTCCTCAGGGATACCCAGAATTAATATATTATTTTGCTTTGCATAGTCCCATATCTCTCTAAGGTATTGCTCAGTCGTTTTAATTCTCTTTTCTGCCTCTTTGAATGACTGACTTAGCTGGAGAGCCTTGTCTTCAAGCTCTGAGATATTTTCTTCTCCTTGGTTTATTCTGTTGTTGAAGCTATCTGCTGTGTTTGAAATTCCCTGAATGACTCTTTCATTGATTTCATGAAATATTTTTTGGCTTCTTTTGGTTGGTTTTCAACTTTCTCTTCAATTCCATTCATCTTATATGCCACCCATATTCTGAATTCCAGTTCTGTCATTTTAACAATATCCTTGTGGTTGGCGTCCACTACTGTAGTTTCATTTTGTTCCTTTAGGGGTATTGAATTCCTTTGTTTTTTCATGTTTCCAGGGTTCTTTTGTTGGTTTCTTCTCATCTGAATCCTCTTCTCTTGGTTCATGGCTAATACTTTTGCAGGGCACCTGTTCTCCTTTGCTCGGAACTCTCCTGCTTAGTTAGAAGAAAACAAAGTCCCTAGATTGTGCTTTTGTGTCCTACTCTGGAACATTGACCCAATGTGGGGGGCAGGGGAGGCTCACTGAAAGCCTATAATGCAGCTCTTCAGTTTTTTGCCATTTCCCTGTGATTGCCATAGTTTAAGCCAGAGCTGGATGATCTTTGTGAGGGGTGGTGGGTTGTTCCCAAGATTGTTGTAAGAAGTTCAAGTTGGGGGATGGGTGAGACTCTGTCCATGGAAGCTGGCATTGTAGGAGATTACTCTGCCAGGGGTTTTTCCATGGATGTGACAGTAGCAGCTAGGTGAGGCTATCTAGGCAGTGGTGGTGGGTGACTGAGTTGTGAGTGTTTGCTCAACTAGGTCCAGGAGTATTGGAGACTTGAGGCTGGAGGGGTCCCTGGCAGAGTACTGGACCTCAAGTAGGTTCCACCAGCCCAGTGGCAGTGGTAGAGACTCAGTGGGGTCTTGGGGTCCAGGAGCAAAGCTGGGATCTCAAGAGTGGTGTTTCAGGCTCAGCAAGAGTTCTGGAGCCACAGCGACAGAGCCTTAGGCCCTAGAGCAGCAAGAGCCTCAGAGCCAGAACTCAGGACTGCAGAGGCAAGCCATGCAGGTGGGGAGTGTTTCCACCAGTACAGGGACTATGGATGTCAAGTTGTGTGGGCAAGGATCAATACCAGTGGCCTAGGGACTAGAGAGGTAGGCTGGGGCCTGAGTCTCTACCACTGCCACTGGGCTTGTGGAACCTACTTGAGGTCCACTGGATGGCTGGAATTCGCCCCCCACCATGGTCCTAAGTAGTTGGTCACCCATGGCTACCCAGGTGGTACCTGTGGCATCTGAAGCACCTCCTCAGCTCATATCCCATGCTTGGGAGGCGAGATGCTCAGCTCCCAGTCACAATATATGGCATGGAGGAGCATCTGCTCTGCTCATTCCCTCTCTGGTCCAATGTGAGCAATACAAAGGATTCTACTGCAAAGCCAAGTCCTGAGCAGACCTGGTGCCACGCATCTGAGAGCTAAGGATGGCGTCAGCTTCAGAAACTCAGGATCAGTAATCACCAGATCCTTGCTGCACCTGCTCTCCATTGCATTGTCTCTGCACAGACTCTAGGCAACTCGCCGATCAGTCCAGAGTTTGGCCATGGTGGGGGGAGCCCCCTCACAATTTGGGGCACAGTGCCAGTAAGGATGAGTGTGGAGTCCCCAGGGTTTACATGCCTGACCTTCCCGACATGTGGATGCCTCCCCACAGTACCCTTTGACTTTGACAAATAATTTGCCCTGTCACCTTGTCCTTCATTCTGAATGTCTCACATTGCTTCTCTGGGATTTTACAATATTCTTTCTGGGAAAAACCACTTGTAGATAGGCATCTGCTTGCAACTTTTGATACTGTTCTTGAAAGCGGCATGTGCATAGGCTGCTTCTAGTCTGCCATCTTCCCACGAGCTTATTTATTCTAAATTTTTTATTTTTAAAATTTAATCTCATAAAAATATTTTGTGAAAGGCAGTTCAGTTCTATTGGATGTTCTAATCTATCCTTTCACCAGTCAAATTCTAATTATTTTATATGAAATCTACCCACCTTCCTAAAGTCATTTTGAAATGATCATTCATTTTACTTCTATATAATTTTGGGGGATAATTCTTATTCAATTTTGCATTGTTTTAAAGTTGTTAGCACCCATGTGTGTCTATCATATTTCTTCCTAATAAATAATATCCCAGAAGATAAGAATCACTTCTCCTTCATTCTATTTTATTTTACAATCCAAGGCACAGTGCATTAAGCAAATCAGGTTTTGTGTAATCATTTTACAGAATGAATTGCAAAGACCAAATGGTTTTATTCCTTTTCTTAGCCCCATCCTCTTTCTTGATTTCTTCCATCCTGTTCATATTAATCAAACTAACCCTATCAGCTGACCGAGACATTCTTAGTGTTCTTCACTTGTCTTTAATTTAGACAGGTTTCTTGCTGACTATCAGCCTCTGACCTCTTTTCTCTTGGAGCATTTATTTGGCAAAACTTGTAACTGTAAATTCTATCTCTGATTCTCTGAGATGTAAATTTTCTCCTGGACTCTTAACAGTTTTACAACCCAGCAATGTCTTTCTCTAGGATGTGTAAACCACTCCTTTGAAATGTATTGATCAAGAAAGATATCACTTCATCTCCTAGTCTCTGTGGGAGAGCAGTAGCCTAACTTCCCTACAGTACAACTAGCAAACACAGGTAGCCTGATCATAGTGACCAGAGTCTCTTTGAAATCTTCAAGTACTTTTTCACTAGATCACGTGTTACATAAAACCCTCCTGCCTTTTGTCTCAGTGAAGTTGAGTTAGGTCTATCTCTCCTACTGCAACAGTCTTGAATAAAGTCCACCTTGCCTGTTAAATCTGTCTGATAAATGTTTCATTTAACACATCCCTCCTCTAAATTTCCACTACAGGTGACTACCTTCCTTTTGCTGGATGATACAGAGATAAGCAAACATAGTGAGGGACAAAATTTGATCCAGTGTATCTCAAATCCATAAGGTTTTCTATTCCATCTTTAGTTCTGCAGGTTTATGTGGTCAAACAGGTTTTGAATAATTAGTGCCCATGCCATGAATATAATGGCTCTTTTTACTCTTCCACTTATATTTTTGACAGCTTTATGAAAGTACATATGGCCATCAGATTTTGCCAACAAATTTGTGCTGCACCATGGGTAGCATGGTGTCTCTTTTCTCTTCTACTTATCTATTTAACATGTAAAATCTGTATCATCAACTGTGGTAAAGTGGTGACCATATGGACTTCCTTCTGGGTGTACCATACTCCTTTTTGAGAATTTCATATAATATTAAGATAGGAAAAGCAAGCTTCTTACCTTCATTTAGCAGAAGAGGCTGCAGAGAGGATAACTGAAGTGACTTGGCCAAGGTAGAGCCAAGATTAGCCTCATATGTCTTATTCTGGATCTTTAACCAATGTAATTCTCTGTCCTCTCTAATAGGGTGCTATGGAAGAGAGAGTTCCCTACCATATAATATGGTTTCAGGAAAAAATTTGTTCAAACTCCCTTCAGGAAAAGCAAACTTCAAAGCCTGATTGCAAACACTGTAATGACATTGATATAAATTACTACTTTTTAATACTAATATATACACTTTAAAATACTGAAAATCGGGATATCTTTGAAATGAGTCCATCATTTATTCAATCCTTAATGAAGACTAATAAAAACACAGTGGAAGAAAAATAACACAAAATTGCCTGAAAACTGCAGGGTGCCTCTATTGTTCTTGCTTTGTTTTTAATTGCAAACAGAACAGGAGCAAACAAATGCAAATTTTAGCATCAGAATAATGTCCAAGCATAGAAACATGAAATAAATAAATCAATCCCCTACAAAAAAACCAGGCTGAAAATTGTTTACATAATAAATGATATGCTAAAGAAATAAGGACAAAAATCATTCTGTAGCTGTGTATTAATGAGTGAAAGTAAATCCCTTTATAAGATCAGAACAAGAGAAGAGTGGGTCTTCAAAATTAAAATCCCTTCTTTTTTTATTAGGTTACTCTAGCTACTTGGACAATGTCTATATATGGTGAGCTTGTCAAATGATACGCTTTTCTCATCGCTGGAGAAACTATATGATGGGAGTAGGAGCATACTTCTCTCCAGGAATGCTAGTTTTGATTATGTAACCTTATTTGGTTTTATGGTGAATAGATTGTCTTTCTCTACTCCTAGATTTTAGGCTTGGCCATGTCTCACACTGGACTATTTACTGGTGTGACACAAGCAAAGACTTGAAACACACTTGGATGGTAAGGTGTTCATTTTTGTGTTTTTGACATTACCATAGGTAGAAAATGTCTCGGCTAGCCTACTAATCTAAGAAGGATACGAAACACAGGGAATATACCTGAAGTTTGGACTCAAGCTCAGTTCAGCCCAGCCTAGATCAGTTGAACTTCAGCTGACCCACAAGTACTTGAAAGAGAACAGATGATAATTGTTTTTAGCTGTTAAGTTTTGAGGTAGTTTTTTATGTATTAATAGCATTATGTGTATCTAACATATACATACAACACTGTTCAAAATTCAAGTGTCAGTGAAAAGTAAATCTCTTTCCTTTCTCACTCTCTAACCATGCAGGTTCTTGCTCAAAATGAAAATATTATCATCAATTGCTTACATATTCTTCAAGATATACATATATGAGCAAACACATAAGCAAATAAACAAACACATTTCAAAGAAGATCACATATTATAATACTATTCTATATCTTGATTTTTTTCACTCAGTTTGCCTTTAGGACCCTTCTTTTTCTGTACATAAAGATCTGTGTCATTCTGCTTAATGCCTCAATTATATTGCATTTATGAAACTATCATAACATATTAAAGTATCCTTCATTTCTGGAAATTATAGATTATTTCTGAACTTTTAATTCTGCCCCATTATGAATAATCTTCATGCTAGTATGAGTTTTGATTTGAAAGTTTTATCTCCTATTATTATTTTTTTAACAGCAATAAAAGTTAATACATGTTTGTCATTTACCAAGGGCAGTATAACCACACCATCTCATTTAATCTTCAAAATAATTTGTGAGATAACTATAACCATAATGTCTCTATTTCAGTGAGGCAGAAAATGTTGAGTTCAAAACAACTTGTAGATGATATGACTGAGCTCTCAAATTCAGTCTTTCTATTATAAAATGCTGACCAACCTTGTATGGGCTTGTTCAAAATGCAAAAGGTCCATTGCTTGCTAATCCAAATTTCAAGTCAAATTCAGGAACATTTTTTCCTACATGATAAAAGTAGAAGTTAAATAAACAGAGAAATAATAAATATTTAAATATGAATTCATTTACTCAATATCTATTTATTGTACATTAAGTATTTAGACAGCACTATATCATGCATTATAGTTAGCCTAGAATATATATTTCAAAATAAACAAGAATTGTTTTGTGCATTTGTGTGTGAAGAGTAACAGATTATGCTACCCCAAAATATGCTACTTTAGTATAAGAATTATTCTGAGCTAAAGGCAATTTAGAAGCAGGGACTAAAATAGCTCTCTGCCCCCTATTTGCCAAAAGCAAGACATATTATTGTGAAGATATCTTCCCGCCCCTGTCTACCGGGAAAGACAGAAGTTAATCACTGGAGGCAACTCTAGATGCTTATAAGCCCAGAGATGGCACCAGAAGAATCTTTATAACAAACCTTATTAACTAGCACTTGTCTATCATTAGCTTCCCCGTATATTTACCTTCTCACAATTTGCCGTGCCTAGAAGCTCAAAGACCTCTTCCTTTTGCCATGTCACTTTTGTACAAAATTATCATTCTTTGTTTAGATGCTATAAAAGATCAAGTTATAGCTACATCTTTAAGCTATTTATCACTGAATGCTTCCATGTATATGCACATTGTACATGTTAATTTCTGTCTTTTTCATTATTCTGTCTTTTGTCAATCTAATTTTTAAAATTTTTTATTGATACATAATAATTATACATATTAATGAGGTGTGGTTGATATTTTGATACATGCACATAAATATGTAATAATCAGGGTATTTAGAATATCCATTACCTCAAACATTTATCATTTCTTTGTACTGGGAACATTTCAAATCTCTTCTAGCTATATGGCAATATATACTAAATCGTAAGTTAACTATAGTCAGCTTACTTTGCTATCAAACACTGGAACATATTCCTTCTATCTGACTTTACATTTGTACCTATTAACTAACTTCTCTCCTTTCTCCCCACCTTTGCAAACTCTGGTAACTGTCATTCTAGCCTACCTCCATGGGATCAACCTTTTCAGTGTCCACATATGAGAGAACATGCAATATTTGGCTTTCTGAGTCTGACTTAGGTCAGTTAATATAATTACCTCTGGTTCCATCTATGTTGCTGCAAATGACAGGATTTAATTCTTTTTATGGTTGAATAGTATTTCATTGTGTGTGTGTGTGTATGTATATATGTGTGTGTGTGTATATATATAATTTTTTTTATTCATTCATCCATTAATAAACACTTAGGTTGATTTTATATCTTGGCTATTGTGAACAATGCTGCACTAAACATGGGGATTCAGGTATCCCTTTGATACACTGATTTTCTTTCTTTTGAGTATTTATATATATGGGGTTGCTGTATCGTATGGTAGTTCTATTTTCAGTTTCTTGAAAAACTTTCACATTGTTTTCCATAATGGCTATATTAATTCATATTCATACCAACACTGTATAAAAGTTCCCTTTTCTCCTCATCCTTGCCAGCATATGTCATTTTTGTCTTTTTGATAATGGCAATTCTATTTAGGGTGAGATGATATATCATTGTGGTTTTGATTTGCATTTCCTTGATGATTAGAGATTGTTGAGCATTTTTTATATACATTTTAGCCCATTGTATGTCTTCTTCGGGGAAATGTATATTCAGATGCTCTGTCCATTTTTTAAAGTGATTGTTTACCTTTTTTTGCTGTTCACATGTTTGAGTTCTTTGTATATTCTAATATTAGTCCCTTGTTGGATAAATAGTTTGAAAATATTTTCTACCATTCAACAGTTTGTCTCTTCACTCTATTAATTGTTTCCTTTGCTGTGAAGAATCTTTTGAGTTTAATATAGTTTTTCTATTTTTGTTTTTGTTGCTTGTGCTTTTGAGATATCACTAAAAAAGTCTGTGTTCAGACCAATTTTTGTGGTATCAGTTGTAATGTCTCCTTTTTCTTTTGTGATTTTATTTATTTGGATCTTCTCTCTTTTTTTCTTGGTTAGTCTAACTAGAGGTTTATCAATTTTGTTTATCTTTTCAAAAACCAACTTTTTATTCTATTCATTCTTCATTTTTTTAAGTCTCCATTTCATTTCATTTTACTCTGATCTTTATTATTTCTTTTCTTCTATTTTGAGTTTGATTTGTACTTGATTTCTAAGTTCTTGAGATGGTTCATTAGCTTATGTATTTGAAATCTTTCTATCTTTTTCATTTGGGCATTTATTGCTTTAAAATTCCTTCTTAGTAATGCTTTTTATTGTAACCTATAAATTTTAGTATGTTGCAATTCCATTTTCATTTGTTTCAAGATTTTCTTTTCATTTTCTTCTTATAATAATTTTTTCATTGACCCAGCAATTATTCAGAAGCATGTTGTTTAATTTCCATGTATTGTTACAGTTTCCACAGTTTCTCTGGTTACTGATTGATAGTTTTATTCTATTACAGTCTGAGAAGATATGTGATATGATCTTGATTTTTTAAAAATTTTTTGAGACTTGTTTTGTGCCTTAACATATAGTCTATCCTGGAGAATGCTCCATGCGCTGATGAGAAGAATGTGTATTCTGCAGCTGTTGGATAATATATTCTATAAATTTCTGTTAGAACCATTTGGTCTAAAGTGCAGCTTAAATCCAATGTTTCTTAATTTATGTTCTGTCTAGATAATCTGTTCAATGCTGAGAGTTTGGTGTAGAAGTTCCCAAGTATTACTATATTAGAGTCTATTTCTCTCTTTAGATCTAATAATATTTGCTTTATATATCTGTGTGCTTCTGTATTGGGTACATATATATTTAAAATTGTTATATTCTCTTGTTGAATTCATCCCTTTGTCATTATATAATGACCTTCTTTGTCTCTTTTCATAGTTTTTGACTTAAAATCTATTTTATCTGATATAAGTATACCTATTATTGCTCACTTTTTTTCTTTTCATTTGCATGGATTATCTTTCTCCATCTATTCACTTTTAGTGTATACATGCCTTGACAGGCAAAATGAGTTTTATGCCTATAGGCAGCATATGTTTGGTTCAGCTAGTCTATGTCTTTCAAGTGGGGAATTTGCTCCATCTGCATTCAAGATCATTGATAGGGGAAAACTGATTCCTGTCATTTTGTTACTTGTGCTCTGGCTATTTTGTGTATCCTTTGTTTCTGTCTCCACCTCTCTTATTTTTTATCAAGGCAGTTTGGTGATTTCCGTGGTGGTCATTGTTGACACCTTTCTCTTTCTCATTTGTGTTTCTGCTCTAACAGTGAGTCTTATACTTTTTTTTCATGATGGTAGATATTGTCTGTTTGCTTCCAGATACAGGGCCTCCATTAGCATTTCTTGTAAGACTAGGCTAGTAGTAATGAATTCTCTCAGTTTTTGCTTGTCTGGGAAAAATTTATTTCTCCTTCTTTATCAACTATAGCTTTGCTGGGTATGGTGTTCTTTGCTGGAAGGTTTATTTGTTTATCAGTCCCATTCATGTATCATCCCATTCTCTCCTGGCCTTTCACATTTCTGCTGAGAAACCCACTGTTAATCTGATGACTCCCTTATATGTGACGTCAGTTTTTTCTCTTGATCTTTTACAAAAATTCTCTCTGTTTTTTTTACTTTTGACAGTTTGACTATAATGTACCTTGGAGAAGACTTTTTTGGAGTTGAATTTGTTTGGTGATCTTTGAACTCCTATCTGGATGTATATATCTCTTATAAGACTTAAAAAGTTTTCAGCTATTATTTCATTAGATAGATTTGCTATGCTTTTGCCCATTTTTTCTCCTTCTGACTCCCTAACTTTGAATATTTGGTCATTTTATGGTATCCCATATGTCAGATAGGCTTTCTTCATTTTTTTCCCCTTATTTGGGGGGGGTGTCTAACTGGGTTATTTCAAAAGACCTGTCTTTAAGTTCAGAAGTTCTTTCCTCTGCTTGATCTAGTCCATTCTTGAAGCCCTCAATTGTATTTTTTTATTTCTTTCATTGAATTATTCAGTTCTAAGTTTTCTGTTTGACTCTTTCATTATGATATCCATCTCTTCGTTGAATTTTGCATTAAGATCATGAATTGTTTTCCTGATTTCTTTGTATTATTTATCTGTGTTATCTTGTATCTTACTGAGATTTCTTTAGTATTACTTTGTGAATTCCTTTTCAAGCATTTCATAGATTTTCTTTTTGTGAGAATCTATTACTGGAGAATAATTGTGTCCATTTCCAGGTGACATGTTTCATTACTTTTTCATACTTTTGTGTCCTTATGTTGATATCTGTGCATGTGAGTAACAACCACTTTTTCCAGTTATATGGATTAATTTTCCCAGAGAAAAACTTTTTCCTATAGAGGTATCTATAGTGTTTGTTGGGTAGGGTGCTTTGGCTTTAATTCTGAGTGGGCACAGTAGTGTTATCTCCACACTATTTCTTAGATTATAATTATCAGCAGCACTGTCTGTGAGTTTCTAAATGGCTTAGCCTGTGGTTGTTAATGGAGTCTGTGATGAAGCTTTTCTAGGGACATGGACACCAAGCAGGTCAGCACTTGGGCACCAGTGGTAGAGGTAGTGGGCTGTGCATACTGGTCCTTAGGCCCCCTGACAGTGTTCATGGACATTGGTCTGGGCAGACCAATCCTTGAATTTCCAGATTTCTTACTTAAGTGTTCTCAGTGGCAGCAGTGGGCTGGGTGGGTAGGTGGGTCCTCAGGCCCAGGGTGGTGTATGTGATATCAATAATGGGTGTAGTGGTAGCAGGCCAACCCTTTGTTTCCCAAGTGGCATGTATAGGCACAATGGTGTTGGTGGCAGGCTGGGCAGGCCAGTCCTCAGGCCCACAGGTGGCACATACTGGTGGGTGCCAGCAGTGGTAGCAGCAGCAGGGGTGTGGACCCATACTCAGCCCCCCCAGAGGGTATACGTGGGCAGTGGTGGTGGTGGGCAGGGCAGACCTGTCCTCAAGTTCCCCCAATGGTGCACACAAGTGCCAGTGGCAGTGGACAGGGAAGGTTGATGCTCAGGTCCCAAATGATAACCCTCCACAGGCTGTTGGGGGAGGGGTGGAACTGAGCAGAGTGAATCTTTCCTCAGGTCTCTTGAAGGTGCACATGGGTGTAGGCTGCAGACGGTAGGATTGGTCATTCCTCAGACCCCTGGATAGTACATTTGGGTATGGCAATTGTGGTGGACAGGATGGGTTTGTTCCCAGGCCCCCAAACTGCATACATGGATGCCAGTGGTGGTGTCATTGGGCAGGTTGGGCCTATATTCAGGCTTTGGGAAGGTGCTTGGTTGAAGGTGCATGTAGATACATGGTGGCCCTGATGCTGAGGTCAGGCAAAGTTGCTGGCACTGGCATCAAGCAGCTCTCAGGCTCTGGGAAATGTATTCTCCAGCTTTCTTTGTCCTGGAGGCAGCCTCCCTGATGTACCATACTACTTGCTCCCTGGAATGTAGGACACTGTGTGGGTTAGAGTGCTGGGGACCTACTTGTACTTCTGTGTTTTACTGGTTGCAGCCCTCTGATGTGGGGGGATATCATCAGGGCTCCAGGGATGTGGAGATGTAGGAGATGTTGGGTCCCAGGGCAGGAATGTAGTCTGGTGGGGTCTGGGGTCTCAAAATGGCACCCTCCACCTACCAGTCTTATTTATAGGACCCCAGCCAATGAACCTAAGATAGGTAGAGGGAAAAATAATTCATTTTCTTTCCTTACATGTATTTCATTTCCTTCCATGCCATCTTTTTTCTGTTTGTTCAAAAAGTGGTATTCAACATAAGATTCAATTGAAAAGGAAAGTAATTAAAGTGTTTGGATAATGGACTTGGAAACTTCAGTTGAATGAAAGAACTTAATTTCCCACAGTGTTGAAAGGTTCATAACACAGTTCTAACTTTCAGAGAGCAGGAGAAGAAATTTAAAAGATATGAATAACATGAGATGTCATAAATAATAATAATGAGTTACTATTTGTTGAGTGCCTACTCTGTGCCAAGAGATTTACATGAATTATTTATTTAATATTAATAATAATGTTATGAGTCTATGTTTTATAATCTTGATCTTACAGTTAATAAAAGTGAAGTTCAGAAACATCGTTTGTATTTTCCAAAGCTACTCAATGAATGACAGAATGAAAATTTGATGTTTCATCTGGCATATTCAAAATTCTTGCTTTTAATTATTTATAAAACACTAACTCTGGGAAAAAAGCACAAAATGGAAAGATAAAGATTCTAAAATGAAACATAATGATTCCTTCATTTTTTTTCTTCCTATTGAAGGTGTATTATTTAAATCCTGCTTTTTGGTATATAAAGATATTGTGGAATATAAGAAAGTAACCAGGCTCTAGATATGTCAATATGATTGAGTAGAAGTATTTACAGTGAATCTCCCTTTTCCTGAATATATAAAATTGTTTTCTATGGAACTAAACAAACACCCCACCTTTTTTCTTTCCTGTGCTCATATAGGTTCACCAAATATCATCATGTGAAACATTTATTTAGTGATATATGTATTTGTAGTCAAACACATAAACATACAATATTCAGATGTTCCAGAGCCTAAAATTGCAGCTGAGTCAGACATGATAAAATAAAAATACAATATGTATGCCCAAAACTTTATGAGTAGAGAAAATAAAAATGTTTCAGTTACTAGTTAAGAATAACAAGAGTCCTGCTATTTTGTAGAATAAAGAAACTTTCAAAAATTTTTCTAAATCGTCTTTATTTTCCAAATAAACAACTTTTGTTTGCTTTCAAATTTTAAATATTGCCAAGTCACATCAACTGGGAGAAGGAGATTTAGATCCAAGCACGTTTACATGATCTTTGCATAAATAATTAACAAAACAGAAGATAAGCTAACAAAACACAAAGGTTAGATATAGTGTGGCAACACTATGAAATAAATTGATATTTATAATAAAAACAATACAGTTTGAAGGTATTCTCAAATATACATAAACAGCTAAGTAAACTTAGAACACAATTAAAAAGTTGTCTAAAGCTACTCCCCTCAGAATAGAGATTTTATAACAACTGCTTAATCATAAGTGTGTTTACAACTTATTAATATTTTTTAAATATAAAGGAAAACATTTAACACTTAAATAGTTTTAAAAATTTATGAAGCAAGGATAGAAAAATATTCCTAAGTTGTAAATATCTGACAATTATACATTAAAGTTGTTGGAATTCCACATAATTATAGGATTTATTTATGAATTTAAACTAATATCAAACTTTCATTCTTAGATGTTCTCTCTGGAACTTGAGGGAAAAATACAATTTTGTTTAAACCAATAAACCTGAATTAAATACATATATGCTATATGATAGGTTCAGGAAAATTTAAATGTTAGAAACAATAACATATAAAGGAAACAAAAAAATTTAAAAATTGACCGTAACATATGTAATCCAAGAATCAGATGAAATAATCCTGCCTGTTAAGATTTATAAATGTTTTCTAAAACATCTATGCCACTATTTATGGAAAATCTAATGCTTTTCCATTATTTTATAAATTTTCAACTTAGTTTCTCATTGTTTTAGAGTCATTTCCTCTTCAAAATCCACTCAATTTGTGGGTTGGTCAACTTGCATCAATATGCAATTGTTTTTACATATCATATCAATACAGATGAGGTATGCAGTGCTGATTTGCATACCTAAATGCATTACCTATACACTTGCTTATGTGGATTTTGTGTGTGTGGATAACTCAATTTTGGTGGAGACAAATGAAGCTAATATCATATCGATGCAAATTTAAACGGAATGTTAGACACAAAATTAAGTCAGCCACTCTCTCTTATTGGTGACTTTCACACATTGCATCTGAACAACTTCACCACCCTCCAAAATGTGCAATTCTATTCTATTAAGGAACATTTTAGTATTTAATGTTCTCCAACTCTTGCTAATAATCCTTTCCCAATAGACCTGATATCATTTCAGGTAGTAAAGAACAAAATGTTTGATAGTGCAAAACATTTAATAAAGAATTAAATCCCATCACGAGAAATTTCTTTCTTTCTGTATTTCTTTTGAAGTCAAAAGAAAATTATTAGTTTATGTTTATGATGTCTTTAACATTCATTTTCTAATACTAGTTAATAACTTCTTAACAAGAAAACAAGCCTCAGACAAGGGCTCTAGAAGGCAAATATATCTAATAAAAACTGAATTGTTTTATTGTTTGTTTTTGAATTTCTTTCCATTTTTTGTAATTAAATTTTATTTTAAAATAAAAGTACTTTAATTAAAATGAGTCAATTTATAAAAAGTTAGGTAAATAATGATTCAAGAAGGATTAGTCCATGCCAAAAATTGTAAAGGTTCATGAAATATTAATATTTGGGGACACTTGCCTAGAACATAGACAGTTAGCTTTTTTAGAGAAATTCTGCTGCCAACTGCTAAGCCATTTTTTATCCAGTTACACTTATATGATTTAAAATTAAGATTTGCTTTTGGATTCTTAAAAGTCAAGTGCCTGAGAAAATACAATGGAGCATGTGACATTCATGATTTGATAAAAGGAAGTATGCCATCTCACTGGGAATGGTGAAACTTTGACTTTTGCTAATTCTACAAACCCTTTATTGAATGATTCCCCTTGAAATATCATTATACTATAAAATAATCCTTCAACAACAAATTGATATATGCAATGGTCATTTCATATAGGTTTTTAAATGTCAATTCAATAAAAGTGGAAGGCATGTTATAGACACAACCATGTCAAGCCAAAATTTAAAGGAGATAAACTAATGAGTTTCAAAAATGTAACTATTTCAATCTATGCATTGAAAATGATAAAACCTAGAAATGAATCATTAATGAATAAATGACCTCAACTATCAGTTGTCTTAATGGGATCTTCTTCTGAAATGGAATTAAAAATTGAGTCTTTGGTTTTCCACTGCAGATGTGTTGTAGTGTTTACTGAGGGAATATACAGATCCATAGTCAATGAAAGTGAGATGGTTTTGAAAATAAAGACAAATTTGTTTTATCAACCAAATAGGATTCATGGCTGCAAGACACATAGTAAGTTTCAGAGTCCTGCAAAGAAGATAAAACATTTTATGAATTAGGAAAATTATCTGTTCTAGACCTCAAATTACTGGGCCATAAATCACGGGAGAGATGGTTTGGGCCTAGAAAACTATAAGCACTGCTAATAATAGTGGGCTCTTAACAAAAAAAAAAGAAATAAAAGAAAAGAAAAGCACCTTATATGGGATCCTTTGGTTTGCCAGATTTGATGAAGCAAGGCCAGGTGATGGGTCCACCAATTAGAGGCAGATTTAAAATATGCCTTCAATAATGAATTGACTTTCTAAATAGAATCGTTTAATATTGTGCATTTAAAAATTAGCAAAGAAATGATTTTAGTCTTGATATAGATGATGTTAATCTGAGATCTAGGATATAAAAAATAAAATTCTATTTTGCAAGTAGACAGTTTTATTCCTCAGTATACTTAGATTTTCAAGGTTACAAAATTTAGATACCTTCATGTAAATTTGATTAATTCAATTTTATATTTCTGAAAACTCAAGATTCACAGCACAATTCCAGTCCAGTCTACAAATTCTTCTAATATTTTTGTTCAACCACTGTGTCAGGTCACATATACTTACAAACATTAGAAGTTAGGTAGGGATTGGGGGAAGCTCATTAGCTTATTTGACCCTGTTAAAGATGAAGAATCAAAGAGTAGAACTCAATTTTGTGTTCCTGTTGACTTCAGCTGCTGATGTCCTCCTAATCTGTTCTCTTGGCACAAGTAATTCTCAGTGCTGGTACTAATGTTGGTACATTTGCCTATTTTCTTACATAGACTGAATGGTGATGTGGAAATATCATTCTCTTATTATGGTTGGACATTTTTTGCCCTCTCAATTGGACTCAATGCTTGCCTGATCTTCATTCTTCAAATTATTCTGTAATGTGTTTCTCTAAACATCAGAAACTTGTAAACACTTTTCATGATTCACTAAATAATGGGATCCTTGGTGAGCTCAAGGGCTCCTCTTGTTTCTATGTGCCTTATGCCACCAGCTATCTACTCTAATGTTTGCACTCATGAGAGACCTGAAGTAGCAGTTAAAACAAAGAAAGATTAGATTTTGTTTGCAAATTGGACTAGAAATGATTTGTGAATGTTGAATTTAGCTAACATAAGTAATTAAATTGATATAAATAGGTATGAATTTACTTGAAATATCTACATTAAGTTATGTGTGCCAGAATTAATAGGGGTTTAAATTCATAAAAGTAGGTTCAATTGCAAAAAAATACCTACTTTTTAAATTCCTATATAAAAAAATTTCTTGAATTTGTATTGGTATCATCTGTGTTAAAGCCTCAACATTTATTTTTGGCATAATTTGTGAGGCTGCTGTAGTAAAAATTTCAGCCTGGAGATGGCATATTATTGTTTCCTTTTCTAATTGTCCCCAAACTTCTTCAGTCATGAGGTACTCACATTTCTTTCATTCTTTTCTTTCTATCTCTAGTTCTTACCAGTAAGAGGAGGCTAATCTCTGGTCAGATTTATCCATCCTGTATCTTACAATTGTTTGCTTGTCTATAATTTACAGCTTCACCATCTTTAGCTCTTTTCATATATGTGGACGATGAAAACAGAACTTTTTACTAGAATGCATTAACATTCAAATTTCCTCCAAATCACTTCCAGACTTTAGGCTTTTCCTCTCAAAAACTGAGCCTGCAGCATTATTCTTCTCTAGTCCTCGGCAAATAATAATCCTGGACCTTCAGGTTGTAATGAGTAATGATGGAAGGAATGGCTTGAAAAAAATAGTGAAAGCAACCTTAAGCAAAAAGAACAAATTGGGAGAAATCAATTTACCAGACTTCAAGCTATCTACAAGGCTATAGTAACCAAAACAGCATGATGCCAGCACAAGAAGAAAGACATAAACCAATAGAACAAAAGTGAGAATGCATATAGAAAACCATCCTCATATAGCCATCTGATCTTTGACAAAGCAGACAAAAACATACACTGGGGAAAAGAATACTTATTCCATAAATGGTGCTGGGAAAATTGGATAGCCACATGTAGAAGAGTGAAACAGGAGCCGTACCTCTCACCATGCACAGAAGTCAACTCACAGTGGATAACAGACTTAATCTTATGGCATGAAATCATAAGACTTCTAGAAGAAAACATTGGAAAAACTCTTACAGATGCTGGCCTAGGCAAAGAATTTATTAAGAAGACCCCAAAGGCAATCACAGCAAAAACAAAAGTAAAATGGGACCTGATCAAATTAAAAAGCTTCTACACAGCCAAGGAAACTACCATCAGAGCAAATAAACAACCTGCAGAATGGGAGAAAATATTGTCATCCTACACATCTGATAAAGGGCTGATAACTAGAATCTATATAGAACTCACGACAATCAGCAAGAAAAAATCAAACAACCCCATTGAAAAGTGGGCAAAAGACATGAACAGAAATCTTTCAAAAGAAGACAGACTAGTGGTCAATAAATATATAAAAAAAACTGCTCGACATTCTTAGTCATTAAGGAAATGCAAATCAAAACCACAATAAGATATGACTTAACTCCAGTGAGAATGGCTTTTATCAAAAAGTCCCCAAACAAATGCTGAGATGGATGTGGAGAGATGAGACTGAAAACTAGTACAACCTCTGTGAAAAATAATGCAGAGATACCTCAAAGAACTCAAAGTAGAGCTACCATTTGATCCAGCAATTCCACTACTGTGTATTTACCCAAAGGAAAAAAAGACATTCTATAAAAAAGACATCTGCACTTGTATGTCCATAGCAACATAATTCACAATTGCAAAGATGTGGAAACAACCCAAATTTCCATCAATACATGAATGGATTAATAAAATGTGGTATATATATACCATGGGGTACTACTCAGCCACAGGAAACAATGGTGAACTAACATATCTTGTAACATCTCTTGTATTGACCTGGATGGAGCTGGAGCCCGTTCTTCTAAGTGGAGTATCACAAGAATGGAAAAAGAAGCACCACATGTACTCATGATTAAATTGGTACTAACTAATCAACACTTATGTGTACATATGGAAATAACATTCATCAGGTGTTGGGCAGGTGGGAGGGGGAGTAGGGAATAGGTAAAATCACACCTGATGGGTGTGGTGCACACTTTCTAGGGGACGGGTATGCTTGTAGTCCTGATTAGAGTGGTGCAAAGGCAATATATGTAACCAAAGAGTTTGTATTCCTGCAATATTCTGAAATTTTTTAAAAATTTAAAAAAAAATAATGAAAACTATATCACTATAAATTAATAACTTATGTCTATCATCCCACCACAAGTTGACACATGATTATTTCTTTGTTGGCATGAGGAAATATTGATGTTGAGGAAATATTTGTATTGAGGAAAGGCCTAGATAATTCCTTCATTATTAAGATGGGATGTTTCCAGCACTATCAAATGCAGGGATATTGTATATAACAGAGATAGATAGAACTTCTATCTATCTCTGTTGCTGACAGTACAAATTTATGCCATGTCCTGAGACATGAATTCTCTATGATCCTTAACATTAACCATCTATAGTTTAACACAGGTAAAATTTCAACTTATCCAGAAACATCATATTGATCAGAACATTGTTTACCTATTCCTCTAAACTCTGAAAGGATAACCTAAGTGAAGATTCGCAGGTTAAGGATAGCCTATGAACCTAATTTCATTCTTGCTTCAATTTCCCACTGTGTGAAAAATAAGGATTGTTTTGTGAATGAGATTGAGTTTCAAATTTGATTGACAAATGTGTCAAATGAAGGCTAAAACATATATGCTAAAAACTACTTGAGCTAAACTCCTTAACTTCAAGGCTCAAAAGAAGTCTATGGTAATAGGCCTCAGGGAGGCCACATGGAAAGACCTGCTCCTGATCAAAAGCACAGCAACCAGCCTGAAGAACATAGTGAGGTCCCATCTCTACAAAAAATAAAATAAAATAAATTAGGCAGGTGCAGTGGCACATGCCTATGGTCCCAGCTACTCAGGCAGCTGAAGCAGGAAAATCACCTGAGCCCAGGAGTTTGAGGCTGCATTGAGCTAGGATCATACTACCGCACTCCAGCCTGGATGACAGAGTGAGACCCTGTCTCAAAAAAAAAATTTTTTTTAAAGCACAACAAAACTCTGTGCACTCAGGCAACCTGTCTTTGCATCCATGTATAAAGCAACAGTATATGACAGAACCTAACTTAAACTGCAATAAGGCCAGTAAGGTTTTTCCCAAATCAGAGAGTCTTTGATATCTTTTGAAATCTTACCATACATCTTGCAGACCAAAGATGTTTCAGATTTTTTCTAGTTATAAAAGCTACAATTTTATGTTTTGAATTGAGAAATAAGTAAAAGTAAGAAATCTCAGTAAAAGAAAAGATATAGAATATAAAACGTACTATTAAGTAGTCATAGTGAAAATATTTAGCCAATCATCTCAGTAATCTGTTACTCGACTTGTTTTTCTCTAGAAATGTTAATATCATTTTTTTTTTTTTTAAT
>VBSM01000272.1:79596245-79784263 GCA_008086735.1 Cheirogaleus medius | reverse complement strand
TGGTTAAATATACTCCTAGATATTTAATTTTCTTCGGGGCTATAGTAAAGGGTTAGAAATGTTAATATCTTAAATAAGTTTTGATAGTGTTCATAATGGAAATAAACTTAATATTAAGTGAAAAATATTAAAGATAATGTAGACTATAGCCCCATGTACATTAAAATTTTGAATATTCAACCTTATATAAATAAAATTCATATGTTCCAGTTACAATGCTAATCACCTTACATAAGTTAATTCACTTAATCATCAAAACAAATCCATAAAATAGACATCATTATTTTAATCCATATTTTATAGGTAGAGAAATCTATGGTAGAAATAAATTCATTAAATATCCAAAATCACAAAGTTAATCTGTACCAAAGAAAGGATTTTATGACCATGCACTATGGTTTTAAAATGATATAGACTAAGATGTTAAATCATAAATGAAAATTAGTTTCTCCAAATGATATCTATATTGATAGATCTACTGCCATCTTTTGTATACATGACATGGAATATTTGTAGTGAAATAACATATATGTGATATTTTAGTGTATATCTTCATGTATTGGTGGTGTATGTGTGTGTATATGGATCCTTTGATTCTAAAGTTTCACTTTTATACATAAAACCCCAAAATAAAAATATTTAGAGGCCAGGCACAGAAGCTCATATGTGTAATCCTAGCACGTTGGGAGGCCAAGGTGGGAGGGTTGCTTGAGGTCAGAAGTTGGAAATCAACCTGAGTAACATAAGGAGCCCTGTCTACAAAATTTTAAAAAAAATTATCTGGGTGTGGTAGCACATACCTATAAGTCTAGATACTGGGGAAGCTGAGGCAGGAGAGAAGATCCCTTGAGGCCAGGAGTTTGAGGTTGCAGTGAGCTATGATGACATCGCTGCACTCTAACCCAGGACATAAAGCAAGACCCTGTCTCAAAAAAAATGTAGAGATGTGGTGGTATTTCTTCACATATGCAGGTATGAAAATATTAATCACAATTCAATTATAAGAAGGACAAATTAGAAACCAAATAATGTTTCTCACCTAAGACTATTAAGGAAATTATTTTATATCCATATGCAGCCTCTGGGAGAGAAATTTTGGGAGGATTTTTAATAGCATTGGGAACTGCTTATTATGCAATGTTACATGAAATTTACTGAATTCAAATATTTATAATTAATATATTCATTCACTTGATTATTTTAATAATCATTATTTATCAGGCACTATTCTAGTAGAAGATGAAGATATAGTGGTGACTAAGATAAACGACATTGCTGTCTTTATAGAGTTTATCTACCTATCTACCCACCTACCTACCTACCGACCAACTGACCTATCCACTTATATAAGTCAGATCTTACTGTGTAAAAAATGACTCAAAAACTACATGCCATAAAGCAACCATGTGTCATGAGAGTCTTCCTTTTATATCCTAGAGTCATGTAGAAAAATCCATAGTAGAAGTAAATTAATTAAAATGTCAAAAGTCACAAAGTTAATCTGTAACAAAGAAAGGAGTTTACAACTATGGGCATAGATTTTTAAAAGGGCATAGATTAAGATGTTAAATGATAAATGAAAACAAATGATTTTGATCTAGATAGTATGTATATGGATAGATTTAACACAATCTTATATCTATTGGGCAGCTACAGATGCAGCTATAGAAGACACTAGAAATTTAGAGGAATCTAGAAGTCTGCAGGAGGAAAAAAGTAACTGAAAGTCTGAAGTAAGCAGCAGGGACTTGTTCCTTTCCCATGGGTATAACCCAAGCAGTACTTCCTTGCCCTGGAAGTGGCAGTTGATTCCAGGTTGTGGGTTTTCTGAAACTCTCAAAACCATCCTCACTGTCTACTTAGAGGCACCAGTACCTGGTCAAAGTCCCTTTCTCAGAATTCTATTTCCCACCCCTCATAGAGTCCCTCCTCTGGACTCCTAGGGCATCATTATCAAGTGAGCAGTGTCCTTTGCTAAAGGTCCATAACCAAGTTCTACAGAGTCCTCTTTGTAGGACTTAAGGCACAAACACCAAACTTCTCAGGAGTCAGGGCCTCATTTTCACGAGGTCTCTCCTCCAAACTTCACTTCTATTTTTAACAATTTTAACCTCCTTTTATTTTTTTGTCTTCCAACTTAGGGATGATAAGTGTTCCTTGCAGCTACTATCTCCTTGATAATTTAGTGTTTTCTTTTGCCTTTTAACTAGTTAGTTTGTCTCCAATAGCTCATTATTAAGATTAATTTACATTAAATTATCTCTTTAAAACAAGTGGTTTTAAACACAATATAGTTATCTCATTTGGGAAGTTGTAGTTTATGTTTCCTAACTAGCTTAAGACTAATTTGCATTATATTGACCAAAACAAGTCACATGATCAAACCCAATATCTGTGGAATGGAAATATGAATACTTCCTCTGCCAAGAAATTCAAATGATCACATATTTTCATCTTTGTGTATCCTGAGAAGAAAATAATTTAAAATATATTTCTGTATTATTATATGAAATAATTCAACATATCCACTATTTTATACTAGGCATTTATATATCCTCTATTTTACACTTATGTAAACTTATTATGATAATAACAATAGTTTACATTTATTAAATGCTTGCCAAGCACAGAACTGATGTCTAATCCTCACAACAATCTTATGGAGCAGGTACTCTTATCATCTCTATTTTAAAAATAACAAAACTGACTTTGATTGATTTTAATCAGTACAATCAGGTCCCACATTTTTTATGTGGTATATCTAGGATTCAGAAATAATGGTCTGTTGGCAGAGCTCACATGCTTAAACACAGCTTCATAATGAAACTCTGTTAGAAGTAGCAATCACTTTGTTTTAAACGTCCATCTAATCCTTTGGGTAATTAATGTTTATGTAGATTTAGAAATGCCAATTTTAACAAAAATTATCTGTGTTGAAAGTATTTGTCTTCATGTTTACCAGACAGTACAGTAGTATATGCATTAACTTATATATTGAATCTTCATAGTGAGTGATACATGTGTGTATATGCAGCCTAATTACCTTATCATCAATTTTTTCAAGCATGTATTATTTTAAAAAAAGATATATGAAAGTCACAAGATGGTTCTCTTTATTCTGATCTTAGACAAATTTTAGAAAGTTTCAATTTTAATAATATGTTCCACATAAAAAAACATTGTAAATTTCCCTGTGCTAAAATAATCATGACATGAATACAGTTCAAGAGAGTTTGGGGGAAGCGGAATTAAGAGCATTATAATCCCTATTAAGCATAATCTGATCATTAAGTCTTCTTTTCTTTATACTGCATTAAGTTTTTCCTTTTCTTCCCTTCCTGATCTAAGTCAATATGTCTTGATCACCAGTGTGTGTGAGTGGGTGTGTAGAGGGCATGTGATCACCAATGGTTTTTGTCATTTTGGAATGTCAGGTAAAAGGGAAATGACAGTAGCAGACAAACTATTATATATGTACCAGAGAGTACACAAGAACTGGCATTGACTTATTCACTGAATCCTCATAGTGAGCGACATAAATCAAAACTCTCCATGACAGTAGGGAAAGACTGGTAAGTTTTAACAGAAAAAAATGATATAGGTATGGCTTTCAGAGAATAAGAGGAGCTTCTTTCCATGGTGCCATTCACAGTAACTGCCTACAAAGAGGTAGTTCCATAATGGAAGTTTCTTATAAGATATGGGGACCTTTTACAATGCTAATAGAGTTCATGATAGGAACTGAACATTTAAGATGGACTGATGAACAGATTGGCTTATATACACCTCTTATATATATGTATATATACTATGTATATGTAGGTACAACATATTTTTATAACATAAACTTTTACTGTAATTAATGATTGCTTTTCCCTAGAATATATAATATTTTTTCTTAAAGAAGAAAGATAATGAAGTTTGTCCCTTATCAAAAATGTAGTATTTTCACATCAGTTAGCATAAATGGAACTATCTTGTGAACCTATTATATACAAAGTGCGTATATATATATATATATATAGTGTTATGGAAGATACAATTGTGAATAAGACATAATCTTTTCTCTCAAGGTAAAAAAGCAGTTCAAAAATTATTATAAAACTGTATAGAGTATACCTGAATGCTAAATAAACATAACATGCTGTAAAGATTGAAAACATGGGAAATCACATTCATCATGATATACTTCCGGGTAAAACTTTTCTGCCTCTGTTGGTCATATAAAGGCAAATAAAAAAAGCACAATTTTATCTGACAGGTACCACAACATCACTGACTTTTATTTAGTCTGAGCAACCCTGTACATTGGTCTCTCCAATATCATAGACCTCGGTGTTCATTTCAGAAACACACTTATAGCGTGTCAAGTAACCCACACTTGATCCAAGTCATTCTGGTATAATTTTTATTAATAAATACTACATAATAAATTTAGAGGTCAATCAAATGGGTGAGTTACTTCGAGGAATTTCTGGAAAGGTATAGTAGGTTATAATTCATTCTGTTTTGTCTTATCGTGAGACTCCCAGGAAGCCACCTGGGTTGGCTATAAGACTTCAGAATCTCTCTATTTAATCAAAAAAGACTCTAGTCTCCTGAACTAACTTCCGGTCCATATTGACTTGATGACATAACTTTGCCTGGGGCCGTGTGCCCAAAACCACACTACTGGATCGGTCTGGTTTACAGTAGTTTTCTGATACAGCAATCTATGCTATGCTAGTTTTCTATTATAGTAACCTAGGTAATGCTGAGCAAAGTAGCTATTAAAAAAAAAGAAGAAGAAGAAGAAGAAAATATATATAAAATATATTTTATTTTTCTGCTTTAGCCCATAATCTATTCTTCTGGAATTGAAACCTACCTGTATCTGATTAAAAGAGTGAATATGAGTTCTCACGATCCTGTTTTTCTACAACCATATCTTATTGTTTTAAATGTGAATGTCTGTCCCAGGGAAAATTATTTAATTGTTAGTGAACAATCAAAAAAGTTACTTCATTGGGAATGTTGAACTGCATAGTACTCACATACTGATTCAGTAAATTGTGGCTAAGATCACATTAGTGACAAAATACCCCAGTTAAGGTCAGAGAATTTCTTTAGCTGAAACCTTCACAATTTCCCAGGATCATACTTTTCCTGAGGTTTTCTATGTGAGCTTCTTTACAAAAAAATTTCCTGTTTTTTGAGCTGTTCAGCACCAGTGCCCTAAAAACAATTTAATTAATTTTTTTAAAAAGGCCCAGTACAGTGGCTCACACCTATAATCTCTCAGCATTTTGGGAGGCCAAGGCAGCAGGATCACTTGAGTTCAAACAGTATCTCTATTAGTTCAGATATTGTATATACTGTTTGATTTTTTGGGCCATAAGACTAACTGGAAGAACATGTAGCACTTCAGTCTTATTTTGCTCTAGACATTCAATCAAAAACAACAAACTTACAGAATTCTTATGAACTACAGTAGTATACTTTTTCATTTATATATTTTGCTATCTCTCCAATATGGTAAATCAAATAAGGTCTCCAGTAGAGGCCTTTCTGGGTTTTTTGGGGGTTTTTTTCCCCCAAATATGTTATAACACTTCAGTATCATGCTCACCTATTTCAGTTCTAGAGTCTCCGTGGTCACTTTGCTGCTACCAAAGACATCCAATGTGAAAATTATTATTACTATTCAGTACTGCTACCCATTTCAGTAGCCACACTAGTTAGTTCTATGATTTGGCTTCAACTCTGGGACACTGGCATGCCCATTCTTCATGTGTTATCCCCTCCCTGATGAATATATCCAGTGCAGAACTCTTCAAGGACACTAGTATTTCCCTCACAAATAAATTTTCAATGCTTTGGTGACATGGGTATACTCTGAAGACCTCCTAAGAGATAACACAAATAATAAATTCACTCCAACATCCCTATATCTGATAGCGTTGACATTTGTTCATAGACATTATACCAAGAAAGTTACAGCACCTCAAATTCACTTAACATAGCACACAATTTGGGTTAGGTGAAATTTTGGTTATCCAACCAAACACAATATACCAACTAATACATTTATTCCATGATCTCTAGTTTATCCATATTGTTACATTCAGCCCACTTTAAATTTATTTTTTAACAGTTTTTACACTTTAAGAATTAATTTTCACACACATTTCCCCATATTATGACTGTGGGCCTCATGATGAGATTAATGCTCTTATCAAAAAAGAAGACACAGGATCTCTCTATCTCTGGTGCATGCACCAAGAAAGGCCATGTGAGAACATACCCTGGAAGAGGGCT
This sequence comes from Cheirogaleus medius, assembly GCA_008086735.1. Taxonomy (NCBI): domain Eukaryota; kingdom Metazoa; phylum Chordata; class Mammalia; order Primates; family Cheirogaleidae; genus Cheirogaleus; species Cheirogaleus medius. The sequence continues at coordinate 79,777,966 of VBSM01000272.1, read as the reverse complement.
ACCACCAAGAACCCAACCATGCTGCAACTCTGACCTAGAACTTCTAGCTCCCAAAATTGTGAGAGATAAATATATGTTGTTTAAGCCACCAAATCTATGGAATTCTGTTATAACACCCCAAAGGGATTGAGACAGACATAGGAGTCCCAAATTTGTAGTCAGCAAGCTAGGAAACAAGGAGACCCAATGGTGCAAGTTTCAGTCCTCTAATCTGAGAATAGGCAGGCTCACAAGCCAAGAAGAACTGAAGTTTTACTTTGAGCCCAAAGGCAGGAAAAGATTGATATCTCAGATTAAGCGGTCAGCCAGGGGGAGTTCTCTTTTACTTGTAGGAGGGTCAGTATTTTTGTTCTGTTCGGCCCTTCAACTGATTGAATGAGAGTCCCACACATTAAGGAGGACAATTGGCTTTACTTAAACAATCAATTCAAATGTTAATCTCATTCCAAACACCCTCACACACACACACACTCAGAATAATGTTTGACCAAATATCTTGGCACCTTGCAGCCAGTCAAGTTAATACATGTTAACCGTAATAGGCATGAGGCATGAAAGAAGGGAAATTTCCTCAGGGGCAAAACTTTGAGCAGAAAACCTTTCTGTTTACCTTACTTGGAAAAAGGACTAACTAGAGGTTCAGATGTTAATTCATCCACACTAACAATCAGGTGTGTTGATTAATGATTTATCCAGATGGCACAAACCTTAAAGCAGTGCAATTATAAGACTGGGAGAACATTTGGTGCAGAAGATTAGGGATAAATTCCTAAAAATTGGCAAAGAATGTAAAGATATTTATTACCTCTGCAAATGTTCTCAAAAGCATACAGCTATGAAGGTGATTTGCAATAATTAGAAAGATAAGATTTCTTATTCCTCAAATGTCAACTTCTTTACCTGCTACCTTAATGCTTGTTCAGTCAGCTCATTATCAAACTGAAAATGAATGCTGGTACAGAAGTGATGTCACCTCCAATACATGAGTTTCTCTTCACTGAAATAAATCTGACTACCTTCACTGCTTAATGACCAAATATCTATAGCAAGAATCAAATAGAAGCCCTACATGTGGCATGTGTTCTTGAAGTAAAGTATGGCAGCAAGTTCTGGTGTCAGTTTAATGAATTTATATTTTTCAACTATAAAGGTGGCAACAGTGTACCCCAACTGTTACTGCCACTTATTTGGGGTAAGCATTTCCCTTCTCTGCCACTAATATTTTGTCTTCATTCTAACCTGTAGATTTACAAAATAAATATTCTCTACCATGATAGCCCACACTATGTTGCTTCTGATTAAGGCATTCGCAGACAGCACAGGAGTGAAGCAATAGTTTTATATCCAGGGGAATCACTCACATTACTATGTACCCTATCACCCAAAAGCAGTTGGCCCAATAATATAATGGAATGGCTTATAGAAGATTTAATTATGGTGTCTGCTATATAACAACACTTGGTGGGATTGGAGAAATGTTCTAAAAATTTTAGTGTCTGCTCTGATGACCATAAATAGTGCTTTTTCTCTTTTAACCAGAAAACAGATTGGGGAATTGATGATTGAAAGAGAATGATTCCTTTCATTATAACCCTAAAAATACCCTCACATATTTTTTTAATTTCCTATCCCTATAATTTAATGTTTTGATTATTTAGAGGATTTTATTTCCAAGGAAAATGCTTTTACAAAAGGACAATGATGATTTCAGTTAACTGGAAATTGAGAAAACTACCTTACTAGTTTGGGTTTCTAATACAACAGAACCAACAGGTAAAGGAAGATGTTTTAACTGTTTGCAGTTATAATTCTAATTATCAAAAAAGTAGTAAGACTTTTTTTCTACTCAATGGAATCTGAGAGGATTATAATATGTTTGGGAGCTAGAGAATTCTCTGAAGTGTCTCAATATTTCCATATCTAGTGGTAAACAAGGAAAAATGACTACAATAATAAAATACAGGTAAGGTAAGATATTTCAGAAATAAAAGTTTGAGTCATCCTACTTAGCAGAGTATCACAAGCTTTTGAGAAGCTAACTGGGGACAAATAGAACATGAAATAGAAAGTTTAAAAAGAGTTTTAAAATGCTAACTAATATTCTACCTGTGCAGGTAACTGCTGGCAGACACTCAGGGTCAGGGTTTCCTACCTCCATCCCACTGCAGATTCCTAAGGGGCCCTGAATCTCAGTTACAGCCTCTTGCAACTGCAGTCTGGAAACCATCCTGCCCACATAGGCATCTGCTACAAGTCTCGCCCCCCAGTGCCCACCAGGTCAGGCTTGCCAACATTGGTCCCACAGCTTATTATGAAATAACCCTGAAGCTCAGTTTCACCCCTTCTAAGCTGTGATCTGGGAGCAGTTTTGTCCAGCCAAGATCTGACCAGGAGACAGGGTGGTCTACGTCTCCATGGCAGACTTGCTAATCTGTCCCATTGCAGATTCTCAAATAGTCCTGGATCTCTGTCCTAGCCCCTCTTGTCTGCAGGCTGAGAGCAGTTCTGCCTATCTGGGGACCCAGAGGGAGACATATCTTGCAGTGCCCTTTAGGCTGACACACTGATTTCAGTACTATTGTGGATCTTGAAGTGGCCTTAAAAATTAGCTCCAGCTCTTCTCAGATGTAGTCGGAAAGCAGACCTGCTCACTCAGGAAACAACTGTGAGACATACCTACCTGTGACATCATAAACAGGGCTGAAGAACTTGGGCGTGATTTTGAGCCTGAAATAACCCTGTGTCTCAGTTCCAGCCATCACATCCATAGGTTTGGGAAATACAGCCAGTCCAGTGACTTATAGCTAACAGCAGTGCTTCTGCAAACTGAGAGGAAGCCACACCCATCACTGTGGTAGCAGACCTGCCTTTTCCAAACCCCTAAAATGGGCCCTCATTACATCACAGTCTGTCAGGCTAAAGGCCTGGAACAATCCAGTCCACCCAGTCACCAGATAGGACCCACCCACACTCACTAGAAACCCTGTAACAGACCTGCCCACTGTAATCTCAATTGCAAACTCAGCATCAGCCATGAGGCCTGGATTCAATCCCACTCCACTATCATCCCTGAAGCAATCCTGTTAGCCCAGAGACCTAACAAAAGAAAACTTTAACTTGATGAACCCAGCTTGTAAAGAATGGAAGATGGTCTTGCTCCTTCAAATGCACACATATCAATACACGGATCCACAAGTAACAAAGAATCAGGCAAGTATGACATCACCAAAGGAAACTAATAAATCTCCAATAACTAACCCCAAAGAAATAGAGATACACAAGAATTCAAAATAATCATCTTAAAGAAGTTCAGTGAGATGTAAGAAAATAACAACAAACAGCTAAATGATGATATTAGGAAAAAATGCATGAACAAAATGAGAAGTTTAGTAATGAAATAGAAATCATATTAAAAAAACAAAAACAAAAATGGAAATCCTGGAGGTGAAGAATAGAATAACAGAACTGAAAAACTGAATAGAGAATTTTAACAGCAGATTCAATCAAGCAGAAGAAAGAATTAGTGAACTCAAAGGCAGGGTCTGGAGAAACAAATAAATAGAAATGATTAAAAAAGAGTGAAAAAAGCATAATGGACCTGCAAGATGAAATCAAATGTATGAATACATGAATTATGGAAGACTAGAATGAGAAAAGAAAGAAAGGAGGAAAAACACTTATTTAAATAAATATTATCTAAAAAATAAATAAATAAATATTATCTGAAAACTTCCCAAATTTTGGAAAATATATGGAAATACAGATTCAGGAAGCTCAAAGCATCCCAAGAAAGACTAATTAAAAATACTACAAGACACATTATAAGCAATTTGTTAAAAGTCAAAGACAAAGAGAGAATCTAAAAGCAGCAAGAGAGAAGAAATTTGTCACATATAAAGGCACTCTCCTAAGGCTGTCAGTGAACTTCTCAACAGAAACCTTGCAAGCCAGGTGGACATGGAATGACATATTCAAAGTAAAAAAAAAAAAATTGCCAACCAAGAATAGTATACTTTGCAAAAGCTATCTTACAGAAATGAAGGAGAGGTAAAAACATTCTGTTAAGGAATGTGATTGAGGAATTAATGAAATGTGACTCATAATATCATTATTTTGTTGTATCATCCAATATTGCTATATTAAAGACAGAAACAAGAGTTTGCAGGGTTTTGCCCTGAAGGGATATGTGAACTCGTTAGTTCACCTATCAGGGGCTGCCTCCCCTTGTGAGGGCTCTCAAAGCTCCATTATGGATGCATTCCAGGAGGCTTCTCGGTTATCTCAGATCTGTGATGCCTCCCTGTTCTTGAAAGACAAGACAGGTAAATATCTGGCTCACAGGATGGGAGCCAGAGACAATGAGTGCCCAAGGCAAGAGATGCACCTCTGTGGTTATGAGCAATTTAGAATGTAGAGATGGGCTTCCAACTCTTTCCTGCCTTAAGTCCACAATAACTAGATTAAAGAAATTTAGAGCCACTATACTTCTTTGTTATTCCTCTGTTAATTGATAGCTATCTCTTAGAACTTAGAAGTTAGCCCCTGAAAGACTTTGTGACTGTTTGTTCACTTAGATAGATTAGAATTTGTTAGAATCCCTGAAAGGATTTTGAAAGGATTTTGACCCTAACCCACTACCTGTTACCATGTAATTCTGTTACTATGGCAACTGGTAATTGATATATGTGACTATAAAAATCTATGTGAATCTAACCTCAGGGCTGCACTACTGGTGGAGGGTGGTGCAGACTCCTGGGTACCCCTGCTTTCTTTATATAAACCTATAAAACTATACCTTAGTCTCTGTGTATTCTTTTATTTATTTCTATTATTCTCTCTATTTCCTATCAATTTCTTATCCTCTGTGGGGATAACTACCTAAGGGACCATGGCTTACATGGGGAGAAGTAGCTGATCTCCTCGCTGCCCTGCCCCTTGCAACATTCCAAGATAAAAACCAAGGGTTCATTACCATGCGACCAGTATTATAAGAAATACTAAAGGAAGGTTCTTTGAGTTGAAACAAAAAGATGATAAGTAACAATATGCAAACACATGAAACCATAAAACTTACTGGTAAAGGTTAATATATAGTCAAATTAAAATAATCTAATACTGTAAAGCTTATGTGTAAATCACTCTTAACTCTGGTATAAGAATTAAAAGATAAATATATTAGAAATAATTATAGACATAAACAATTAGTTAACAGATGCATAATGAACATCAATAGCATGACATTAACAGCATAAAATCCTAAAGTAAAATACACCATCAGTAGCATATAATGAAATGGGGGAAAGTAAAAATGTAGTATCATTGTATGCAATTGAAGGTAAGGTACTATTAGCTTAAATTAGGATATTATAATGATAAGATGTTTTATGTAAGCTTTGTGGTAACCACAAACAAATGTGTCTGCTATATACATGAAAGAGAAGGAGAAAGAAATCAAAACATATGACTATAAAAACACGATATATCACAAAGACAGACAGCCAGATTGGAAAAAAGAAAGAAAAGATTAAATTGCCAGTAGTAAATCCTTATATATCCATAATTTCCTTAAATGTAAATGAATTAAATTATCCAATCAAAAGTCATAGAGCAGCTAAATGGATTAAAAAACATGATCCAATAATCTGCTGCCTACAAGAGACTCACTTTAACTATAAGAACAGGCATAGATTGAGAGTAAAGGAATTAAAAAATATATTCTAGGCAAATGGCAACCAAAAGAGAGTAGGGGTGGCTATACCTGTTTCAGGCAAAAAGGACTTTCAGTCAAAAACAGTAAACAGAAACAAAGGAGGTTATTATACAATGATGAAAGGATCAATTCATCAAGAGGATGTAACAATTTTAAATATATTTTCACCCAGCATGTGAGTACCTAAATATATAAAATGAATATTAATGGATCTAAAGGGTGATATAGAATGCAATATAATAATAGTAGGAGACCTCGAAAATCCACTTTAAACAATGCATAGACCATCTAGACAGAATAAATAGGAAACAGTAGATTTGAATAATACTTTAGACCAAATGTACCTAATAGATATATATAGAACATTTTATCCAACAGCAAAAGAATACATGTTCTTCTCAAGCATACATGGAATATTTTCCAGAATAGATCACGTTAGGCCACAAGTCTTTGCAAATTTGAAAGTATTTAAATCATATCAAGTGTCTTTTTTGATTATAATGAAATGAAACTAGAAATCAATAACAGGAAGAATGTTGAAAAATTTACAAATACATGAAAATTAAACAGCATGCTCCTGAAAAACCATTGGGTCAAAGACAAAATTAAAAAAGGAATCAAAAAATCATGAGACAAACAAAAATAGAAACACTGCATACCAAAATGTATGGCATGTAGCAAAAGCAGTTCTAAGAGGGAAGTTTATAGCAATAAATGCCTATATGAAAAAAGAGCAAATATCTCACATAAACTACTAAATGTCACACTTTAATGAACTAGAAAAGAAATAACAAAGTAAGCCCACAATCAGTATAAAAAAGGAAGCCATAAAGATCAAAACAGAAATAAATAAAATAAAGAGTAGAAAAACAATAGAAATATCAACAAAATGAAGAGATAATTCTTTTAGAAGATAAACAAAAGTAACAAACTAAGCCCAAAATCAGCATAAGGAAGGAAATCAAAAAGATTAAAGCAGAAATAAATAATATAGACCATAGAAAGAAAATAGATAAGTCAACAAAATGAAGAGTTAGTTCTTTAAAAAAAATAAACAAAAACATCAAAACTTTAGCCAAATCAACTACAAAAAAGAAGACTCAAATAAATAAAATCAGAAATGAAAGAGGAGACATTATGACCAATACAGAAATACAAAGGATGGTAAGAGGCTAATGTGAACAATTATATGCCTACAAATTAGATAACATAGAAGAAGTGGATAAATTCCTAAATAGGCAACCTGCTAAGACTGCATCAACAAGAAATACAAAATCAGAAAAGAGAAATAATGAGTAAAGATATTCAATCAATAGAAAAACCTCTCTCATAAAAAAGATAAAAAAAAATAAAAACACCTCAGGACCAATAACTTAACAGCAGAATTTTACCAAACATTTAAAGGCAAACTAATTCTAACCTTTCTCAAACTCTTCTAAAAAAATGAGGAAAAGGAAATACTCCCAAACTCATTTTACAAAGATGGCATTATACCTGGTACCAAAGCCAGATAAGAATGCTATAAAAAGAAAAAATTACAGGCCAATATACTTAATAAACATAGATTTTAAAATTCTTTTTTTTTATTTCAGCATATTATGGGGGTACAAATATTATAATTACGTATATTGCCCATGCCCCCCACCTCGAAGTAGAGCCTCAAGCATGACCATCCCCCAAAGATTTTAAAATTCTTATCAAAATACTAGCAAACTAAATTCAGTATCACATTAAAAGGATTATTCAACAAGATTAAATAGGATTTATTCCTGGGACACAAGGATGATTCCATATATACAAATCAGTCAGTGTGATATGCCATATTAACAAAATGAAAGACAAAAACCATATGGTTATTTTAATAGATGCAAAAAAAAGCATCTGACAAAATTCAACATAATTTTATGATAAAAACTCTGAATAAATTAGGCATAGAAGGAATGTGCCTAAACACAATAAAGTCCGTGTATGAAAAGCCCACAACTAACATTATACTCAAAGATGAAAAAGGGAAAGCTTTTCCTGCTATATCAGGAATAAGACACAGATGCCCACTCTCACCCTTTTTATTAAATATGTTATTAAAAGCTCAAGCCAGAGCAATTAGGCAAGAAAAAGAAATAAAATGTATCCAAATAGGATATGAAGAAGTGAAATTGTCTGTTTGCTGATGACATGTTCTTAAACATACAAAACCATAAAGACTCCACCAAAAAAAACAAAAATTGTTAAAATTGATAAACAAATTCAGCAAAGTTTCAGGATACAAAATCAACCCTCAAAAATTAGTAGAATTGCTTTACAATAAAAATGTGCTATCTGAAAAAGAAATTAAACAATCAATCATTCTCAATAGTATGAAAAATACTTATGAGAAAATTTAAACAGGAAGGAGAAAGATCTATGCACTGAAATCTATAGAACATTAATTAAAAAATTGAAGAAGACACAAGTAAATGGAAAGGTATCCTGTGTTCATGAATTGAAAGAATTAATATTGTTAAAAATATCCATAATATCCAAAGTGATCTAAATATGCAATGCAATCCCTACCAAAATTTCAATGTTACTTTTCATGGAAGTAGAAATAACAATCCTAAAACTCGTATGAAACCACAAAAGAAAGTGAATAGCAATCTTGAGAAAAAAAGAACAAAGCTGGAAGCATCATACTTCCCAACTCTAAAATCTATTAAAAAACTGTAGTAATCAAAAGAGCATGGGACTGGCATAAAAACAGACACATTGACCAATGGTTGAATAAAGTATACACAGTTACAAATAAATAGGAGGAATAAGTGCAAGAGATTACTGTATAACATGGGGATATTTTAGTTAATGATGATATATTGTATTAGAGAAAAATGCTAACAGAGTGGATGTAAAGTGTTCTGATAAAAATGATAACTGTGTGAGGTAATGTATTTGTAAACTAGCTAGATGTAATCATTCTACAAAACATAAATTTCAAAACATCATATTGTATGCTATAAATCTTAATGCATACAATTTTATATGTCAATTTAAAAATGAATAAATTTGACCAAAAAAGGCACCAGAAACATCGATCAATAGACTAACATAGAGCAGAATAAACTCACACATTTTTGGTCAATTGATTTTTGATAAAGGTGCCAAGACACACAATGGAGGAAAAAACCCAGAAATCAATAAATGGTACTGAGAAAACTGGATATCCACATGGAGAAGAATGAAATTAGAACCATATCTCATACCATATACAAAATCAGCTCAAAAGAAATTAAATAATTAAGCATAAGACCCGAAACTATAAAAGTTCTAAAAGAAAATAGATAGGAAGTTCTAGATATTGGTCTAGACAAAGATTTCTTGGATATGATCCCATAAGTGCAGGCAACAAAAGTGAAAATAGACAAATAAGATAGCACCAAACTAAAAAGTTTCTGCACAGTGAAAGAAAAATCAACAGAGCGAAGAGACAACCTATGGAATGAAATATCTGCAAACTATATATCTGATAGGGGAACAATATCCAAAATATATAAGGAACACAAACAAGTCAATAGCCAGAAGAAAAAGAACCTGATTATAAAATGAGCAAAGGACCTAACTAGACATTTCTTGAAAGAAGACATGTAAATGGATAACAGATATATAAAAAAATGCTTATCATCCCTAATTATCATAAAAATGCAAATTAAAACTACATGAGATATAACATCATGTATGTTACAATGGCTATTATCAAAAAGACAGAAGAACAAGTGTTGGCAAGGATGTGGAAAAAAGGGGAACCCTTGTACACTGTTGATAGGAATGTAAATTAATACAGCCATTGTGGAAAATAGTATGGAAGTTTATCAGAATACTAAAAATATTATTACCATGTGATTCACCAATCCCACTTCTGAGTCTAACCAAAGGAAATGAAATCAGTATGCCAAAGAAATATCTGCACTACCATGTTCATTGCAGCATTATTCACAATAGCTAAGATACGGAAGCAACCAAAGTGTCCATAATCATATGGATGGATTAAAAAATGTGGTGCATATACACAATGGGATACTATTCAGCCTTAAAAAGGTAGGAAATTCTGCTATTTGCAACAACATGGATGAACCTGGAGAACATTATGCTAAGGGAAATAAGCTAGGAACAGGAAGGCAACTACCTCATGATCACACTTACATATGGAATCCAAAAATGTTGAACTCATAGAAGTAGAGAGAAGAATGGTGGTTACCAGAGACTGAGGAAAAGGGGTAGATGAGGAAAGGGGAGATGTTGATCAAATAATACAAAATTTTAATTAGACAGGAGGAATAAGCTTTATTGATTAATAATTACATAGAATGGTGGCTATAACAAACAATAATACATCTTATATTTAAAAATGAACGACTAAATAACTGTCAACTAAAAGCTAATTGCTAAATGAGAAACAGAAATATACATATTTTCTACATAGTTTTTCATCTTACCAATTGCTTTTCCCTTTTCCACATAACTTTATATAAAGTGTTTTGATAGAAGTAACTTTTATTATTTTTTATTATTTGGTCTTTTTTGAGACAGAGTCTTGCTCTGTCCCCAGGCTAGAGGGCACTGGTGTCATTATAGCTCACTGCAGCCTCAAATTCCTGGGCTTAAGTAATCCTCCTGCCTCAGCCTCACGAGAAGGTGGAGTACAGGCACACACCACTATGCTCAGCTAATTTTTCTTTCTTTCTTTCCTTTTATTTTTTTTTTTTCATTTTTTTTGTAGAAATGGAGTCTCATTTTTGCTTGGTCAGGCTGGTCTTGAACTCTTGACCTCAAGCAATTCTCTAGCCTCGGCCTCCCTGAGTGCTAGGATTATAGGTGTGAGCCACCGCACTGACCTATTCATTTTTTTCTATACAGGATATAGAAATGGGCCCGTGATTGAACTAGAAAAGGAATAAATACTGGCTAGTCCATTATACAGTGATTGACAGGAATTTGGGCAAGAGAGCAAATGCATGGTTGCTAGTCACATCATGTCAAGCAGTTACCTGGTGTTCCTGCCATAGTTGTTTGGGAAACAAACATGAGTAGAAGGCTATGCATTGATGCAAGGAACCAAAAGACAGGACTGTGCCAGATTGATTGTTGGTGCTCAGAATCATTCCTAACCCTTTCTATGCTCTCTCCTTATCTTTGAAGCTGATGTCTGGGAAATAAGTTTCCTAGAATGTTCTGTGGCAGGACCTTGATAAGATTTTAATAACATGAGTGATTCTTGCTAGATCTGAAAGAAAGAAGTGAAGCACAACTATTCTTCTTCTTCTTACAACAGCAGGCAGAGGCATAGATGGGTAGATGTGACATTTCTGAGTGTCAGCTGGCTATAGCACCTAAGAATCATTCATTTTGGTGCTGCAGCCAGCACTGCAATAACCACTATCAATGATTTCCTGTACTTTTTGAGCTATGTTGGAAATAGCAACTTCATAATTCCCCCAAAGCTAGCAACAAACCTGAGATCTATTGGTGGCTTTCCTTGACCTTTACTCCTCAGTCCTTTCAACAAATTTGTAAGCATTTAATTTCCTGTGTTAAACTCCATACTGCTTGCAATGTTTAAAGAGTTTTATGAGATCTGAACCATCAGTGATAAAGGTTATAATTTCAGTAGCCAAAGACTTATAGACATACAAAAAATTCTACATATAAAATGCTCCTGTGCTTATTAAAATATTCCTATGCATTTGACAAAATGGTTGCTGATATATTTATAAAAGGGCTCTTACTAACAATAATCAATTAACAACAATAAATAAAATGACACATATCTAAAAATTTAGGCAAAGAAAGTTAAAAAATAATATCTACGAATTACATATGGTCATTGCTATCTTCTGCTAATTTCTTGTCAGAGAATACAAGTGAAGCAAAAATGCATGAGAGAGCAAGAGTGAGAGAGAGACAGATAGCCAAAGCATCCATATAATATAACAGTAATGTAAGAAAATATGTTTGGGAGAGATACAGAAAACTTTCACCATAGAAAAATCATGTACACAAAACTGAAACCTAGAGGCAGATAAAGATTTTAACTAAACACTCCAGCATTGATACAAAAATATTAAAGATTCAATCGCACCTTTAATAAAAAGTAATACAAACTCAAGGAAAAAGTGGCCAGTTAAGAGCAGGACTAATAGGAAGAAAGGACACCATATGGTAGGATACATAGAGGATTGAAATAAGAAAAAGATTAAGAAAGAAAACCAAATTAAAATAATTAGAGAATAGTTAGAAAAGACAGGAATCAAAGAAACAATATATGTAAACTTGAAGGAGAAAAGTCAAAGAAATGGACCACAAATGCACTTAAACATATCCTAGTATAGTTACTAGATTTATAAGGAACAAATCTGTTTGACTTCTAAGTGAAGAAGATTATGTCAATTATAAACGAAAGGAAATCAAATAGGCAGATTAAAAATGAGAGATCAAATAATCCATTTGACTGCAATGTTCATTACCAGAAGACTATAGATCAACACCTACAAAAGACTGAAGAGAAGAAAATGTTATACAAGGATCTTATACTCAGCAAAGTTGTCTTCCATGTATAAAGGAAACAGACAAAACAGTATTTAATATAAAATAGAAACATATGTTTTACATATGAAGCCTTCTTGAAGAAAAGCTACAGTCTGCTAAGAACTGACTGGAAACCCCTGTGAAAAATACAGATAGCAAGAAGTTATCATATATAATGGAAGATTTAATAGAAAAAACAAGGCAGAAATAAGAATAATAGAATGGAATATAAATGTTCTATAGCCTAAGAAAATAAAAATGAATCAAGTGAAAACAATAAAAACAAAAATAAATGTGGGTATTGGAATGATGTTCTTTATTGCCCTATGTGCAATAGCTTGAAGTCAAAGGGCATCTTTAAAAACGACAAATTCAATGACAAAAGTATACAGATTTCATACAAAAGTAAACACAAGTAAGATAATACTATCGATTAAAATTGAGTGGTGAAGAAGAGGGAGGGAATGAGGAAGGCAGAGGATATAATTTTTTTCTTGCTCATAATGAGAAGCTAAAAAAGAATAGATTAAGTGGTTTTTTGTCCGGAGCCATGAGCAACATGGCTGCTGGGGTGTGCTCAGGCATGCCCGACCCTTATCATAAAATGGATGCCTGGCCTTTGGGAAGCGGAAAGTTAAAACTTTCTGCTTCCCTGAATCTACACGTGTAGAAGGTTGGGGACTTTCCTCTCCTTATATGGTCATCCTCCTAAGCGCCCTCCCCACTCCCCCTTTCCCTGGTATATATGCTTGCCTCATTCTGACAATAAACGAGACTTGATCAGGCTCCTGTCTTGTCTCCATTTCTCGTGTCTTTTCCTTCCCCAGGTCCCACTCCCCCATTCGCAGACCCCACCAATAACTTGTTCCGCGGGCGGGACAGTTTTTTTTTATTTTTAACAAAAATCTTATTACAGAGAAAAGTACTAAAATGAACTTTCCAAAATACCAGAAGATCCACATAAAATCAAAGTAAAAATACTACAGAAAGTAAATATATATGTTCACACATATACACACATAAGCACAGATACATACAGAATATGGTATAACATATCACATTAGAGTCAAGAAAAGGGGGAGGAGAAGGAGGAGGAGGAGGAGGAATAAGAGGAGGATGAGGAGGAGAAGGAAATAGTCCCATAAACATAATTTATTATGCTTGAGCTTTGATGAATAGTAGGAAACAGTTCAATGTTGCACCCACTTTCCAAGACTTGCAGGGCAGATTTTCTCTGTTGCAGTCACAATTAAATGTATCCCCTGCTAAGTACACTATATGATGCAAAATTATTAAGATATAATGTAAGTGAATACTGAAAGCTATATATCACTAAAATTGAAAATTTTTCAATTTCACTGGAATTGAAAATATTTCACCCTAATATAGTCTCTCTAGAATTAATTATTTAATAAGTGCTTTATCATTATCCTAAAGAAGAAGAATTGAGTTGGGAAGGGGCAGGGAAAGCAATTAGTTTATACAATTTTTAAAACACAAAGTGAGTAGCAAAAAATGTGGAAAGTATATGTTTTTATTTTAATTATTTAGCATATTTAATCACAGAATCTATAATCTTTTACATAGTCCAAAAGAAACTAAAATGTTAACTGTTCCATAAAGCCTGAGTTTTTGCTTATTTGTGTTTTGTTTGTATGTTTCATTTTATTTGTAGTCCATTACAATCCCCAGTGCCTGACGCTGTCCTTGGTGCGTGGTAGTTGTTCATTAATAGTTGCTGAATGAAAGATTGTTTTGAAGAAGAACATGAAGAGCCCTTTACTAGTGTTGTTCTCAGAGCAAAGGGGAAAGAAAACATCATGTTAAAAACTGTTTGTTCTTAGTAGTTTTTTCCATCAAATGAAAGCACAGGCAGTTGTGAAATCAACATGGACAAGCATTTCACAAAAAAATAACACATTCAGCCATAAACATGGGAAAAAATTGTAATCACTGTTTATAGACATGGTAAAAATTAACACTATAATGAGTAATATTTCACTGAAAAGACTGGAGAAAATAGCTGCCATTGTGTACAACAAATTATTGTTTATGATACCCAAAAATTAAAGAAATAACCATATTTTCTCATAATTTCAAGACTTTTGATATCTATTGCTAAGTTGTCTATTTATTTATAGTACTACAAGCAGTAAGTGAGAGTACCTGCCTTCCCACAGCATTCCCTGGGCAACTGCAAATTGTACATTTTTTAAAAAAACATTTTCAGCTGATACAGTCAAGAAAATGATATCTGGTCACCAACTGATTACAAGCAAGTCCCAGGCTCTGCTCCCTGCACTCCCTCTCAGTGCTCTCTGGCTGCCCCAGGAGTGGCTCTGGTGAGGCCAGTGCAGTACCAGCTGTGTTCTGCAAAGTTGTGGGGCATGGCTGCCTCCACCTAAATTTCAACCGATAGCCTGGGGACCCAGAGAGAGACTTGTTGTGGTGGTGGGGCCCCCATTACAGCAATGCCAAGCAAAAATATGTGTTCCAAGCTGCAGAGACTTTCCAACAAGAAATCAAACGTTTGATATTAAAAAAGACACTTTCTCATAGAAATATACCAAGATGGAGCAGTTGCAAAGGAGAACTAAAGCAACAATCAAAGAAAGAACATATTCAGAAGCTAATAATGAAAACAAGGAGAAGACATACTACAAAATATCATGAGGTCAGGGAAAGAGAAAGCACTGAAAACCTTTAAAAATATGCATGAAATAGGGTCAATAAAGTTCATAAATAGACTCCCAGCCAGGTAGAAGCCAGTCTTCCAGGAGTACAGGCAATATAGCAAGAGGAAGTAATATATATTAGAGAGTGTGGCTAGCTCCATAGCAAAAAAAAAAGAAGAAGAAGAAGAAGAAGAATGTAAGAAAGAACATGCATCAATTGTAGCAAACAGAATTGCTTCTTAGCACAGCTAAAGGAAGCAGGAATGAAAATAATAATTTGAATTTAGGTAACTTTAACAAAATGCTGAGTAGAAATATAGCAAACATTTGAAAATTGTTACATATGTCTTAAGTGCTATCTTAAAGAAATGAAGATACAATTATATAGTTCTTTAATTTCAAAGGGAATAATTGAGAAAATAAAAGTTGAAGAAATTTCTGATAAAACAAATTGCAAAACAGTGAATCTCTCTGAAAAGCTATTTGCTCTGAAATGTTACAACTTTGAAATGAGCATAATGATCATTAAAGATTAACAATTTAAAGAAAACCATTTTTTTTCTAATTCAAGCTTATAACAAAAAGTAAAAGCTTAATGGAAGCTATATAGAAATAAATGTCAACACACATTTAGGAACTTTAAGAAGGAAACATTGTAAAATAAACTCAAGATTCAGCAAAACAGTACATAGTATATGTTTAATTATTATCCTTTTAATGAAGTGGTTTTGTTTCCTATTCAGGGTATAGTATGTGTACAGGGAGAAGAGGGGAGAAATATTTGAGAATATGTGCATAAAAGGATGTGTTGTGCAAGTTATGATATATTCTTTCAAGATAAGCATAATTATAACTAAAGTTAATTTTATCTGTACGTAAACAACATATATCTGAACTCACAAAATATAAGTAAGATCATTCCTGCTTATTTCAAGTGAACCTAAAACAAAACAAAAGCCATTTTAGCACAATATATCTGATAAATACACTATCTATCTTATATTCGTTTATAGTCATCTGTCATCAACCATATATTTTTTTTATGTCCTACATTCTGTGCAGATTGGCAAGTGTGTACCCAGTGTCAACCTATCCATTTGACTCCAAAACAGAAAACAAAAATCAACATATATTTTTCAGGGTTTGTTTAATGTTTTGTAAATTTGAGATGTTAAATATCAATTGCACCTAACAAAAATCTCTTTAAATGGGATTGAAACTTTCTTTTTATTTTTCTTTTTCCAGGTCTATATGGCAGATCACAAAAACAGAGTTGGACTTTTACTCATGGAAAATGCTTGTAATTAAAGATTTGTGAGTCCATTAAAAATATATTTTATCCAAGATAGCATACAAAGTTATCTATAGCTAAGTAAAAATTTAGAAAACTCAGAATCTGAGTGATAGTGTTCGGTTGTCTGCTTTTATTTTTAAAAAATATTTCAAGTACTAGTCTAATCTGCAAAACACGTAGAAGTACCACACAAATTTTAAAACCTATTGCAATGTTGATATCTGATATAATTGCTGTAGTGGTTGCTGTAAAATTCCTTTTGATAAAAGAATTTGTAAAAAAAAACCTTTTGAAATGGTCTGAATGAATATTTTATTTTATGTTTACATTAGTAGATCTTCCGAGAAAAAAGAATTTAATGTTATAAAATGTAATTTAATGGAAGTGGTTTGTTGTAACCATAACATCCTCATTTCTGCCAAGAGGATGGACTGCCCCCCCCCCAAAAATAGCCCTAGAGACTTCTTCCCTTTTTTACTAGAAATTCTTCCACCTCAAATCTCCTCCATATTAAAGACCTTGTTGACTACACTTCCCCAATATGCTGATTAATTTAGGAGATAGTGGCAAGGAAAGAAGTGATGGAAATATTGGGGAAAAATGTCTTGCAGTCCTTTTCTTTGAAACTGCCATCCAGATATTCAATATTCTCTATCAATTTTCTTTAATCAAAGGGGATACAGTAGCAGGGGAGGTCCATCTTGTTAGCATTAAGATAATTCTGACTCTGCTTCCTCTTTCACCACTGTCTTAATCTGATCAGGCTGCTATAACAACATACCATAAACTGAGTGGCTTTTACACAACAGAAATTGATTTTTCACAGTTCTGGAGACTGGGAAGTCCAAGGCACCAGCTGATTCAGCGTCTGGAGAGATCTAACAATCTGGTTCATAGACAGTGCCTTCTCACTGTGTCCTTACATGGTGGAAGGGGCAAATGAGGTTTCTGGGGTTTCTTTTATAAGGACACTAATTCCATTCATGAGGGCTCTACCATCATTATTACCTAATTACCTCCCAAAGGTCCCACCACCTCCTAATATCAATACCTGAGGATTAGGATTTCAACATATGAAGGGAGGGACACAAACATTCAGTTCATAGAAATCACCCACTGAGATGCTATTAGGAGGAGATTTAAAATAAAGGGAAAAGAATTCTAGGAGAGGAAATGAAAGGGACCAGTATGACTAACATTTCGGAATTCAACATATTAATTTCTCCTCCATGAAAACAACTATATCCACCCTGCTCAGTTTATTCCCTATTTCTAATAGTCTTCATTTCCCCAAAATAACCAGAAAAGTTTTAACTCTTATGCCCTGAGCCACTGCCCACCCTACCCACCAGCTCACCAGCCCCACATTCTATTTAAAACCAGCTTTTAGGCATAAGTATCATAAACCATTGTTAGAAGCTTGGGGTATTCCTACTCTCAAATTAGAGCCACAGTAAGAAAAAAAATAGATTTTGTGGCATCCAAAAGTCCTTAACAACGTACTGTTTTACAGTAAGATTGTTATACATGACAGTTTGTTTTTCTGGTGCTTTCAGTTATAATATTGTGCTTCAGGTACTTTTATTACTTAAAATAGATAACATGAACTAACCTGGGATATTAACTACTACATATGGCACTACACTTTATGTGAGAAAAACATGTCTACATTTTAGGAAAATATTCTTAAAGTTTTTTGTTTTCAGAATGATATGCTTGTATTGCATTCCACATGTTTCTTTGCTGTTGAGAGATCTCGACTACTATAACATTACCTGCATTTTCCATCCCTTTGCTAACTATACTCCATGGAATTTGGGAGGAATAAGTTGAGCATGCTCACCTGTCTCAAATTATTCCTTCATTTTATCTGGAGACACCTTCAAGGTTTTTCTTCTTCATGTACTAAGTAGTGTAGTTAATTGTATTCTCCTCTACACACACACATACACACACACTCTCACCCTCCTAACCAAGCTACTTCCTTATGTCATATTAGTATTGAGGTTACTATTTTTGTTTCCAAATGCCTTATTATTTATCTTATTTCTCAATTTGTTTAGAATCCAAGCTGAGAAAGAAAAATGACAAATAGTGAGTCCCTCAAAGACCCCCAAAATGGGTTCAGAATTAAGGAACACTGAGACACAAGACAAAAGTTTATAATTTGGAGGAAAATATACAGGGAAGAGGATTTAGAGGGACCAAGACACATGGTTTTGAGCTTTGTGCTCTAGGGTATTTTGACCTTAGTATGTACAGCAGCTTATATTGGAACTAGTGAATATTTGCAGTGATGCTGTTGGCTTTTAAGTTCTGTGCGCTGGGCAAGAGGCTTTAGCATACAGGACATCTTGGCAGATGACAGACAGCTGCGTGAGGAGATTAGCACAAGCCAAGGGACGGGACGGGCTGCAGGGGCCTCCGCAAAAACCATGGGTGGCCTTGGCCAAATGTGGGGAACTTTAGGATACAGCCTGCTGCATCTTGATCTTGAACTAAACTTCAGAGTATATATTCTGGCATCCAGGGCCTTAGCAGATGCTAACAGATCACAGAGGCCTTAGTAAGCAGGCACAGCTGAAGCAAATATAGAATTATAGTAAAAACAGTATCTTTGCAGGCCATTTAGGTACTGGTTGGCAAAACAATCTTTGCTGCTTTAAAATTGCAACTGTGTTATACTGGTACTAGCAACACTACGGAGGTCTAGCTTTAAATTATGAGTTCCAGACCTAAGAAGCTACCATAACTTGCAGAAAATGCAACAACAATGAAATGCTATTCAAAATTTGTAACACTAAAGTAAAGGAAATACGGCTCATGTGTTGATTCTTATTAGGCCACTCAGAACATAGCATTAGAAACATCAACTACAGCTTCAGCTGCAGCGGATGTCTTTTTAACCAAAGTTGGAGGAAACAACACTTTTTAGGAAAATGGATGGAACCCATATTCAAGTCAGTATCGGAGTGCCAGAAACACTGGGCTTAAATGGAAATGACAATTAATGTGGTAACTGATCAACTGTGTTATAAGAGCGACTTTTATTAATAGTTCAGAAGATTTTGAAGACATGGCAGAAAATGAGTGATCTTTTGGTCCAGGGAAACTAACTTCATAATTTACTATAGCCTCTCTCCTTTATTATCTTAACACTGAACCTCCACTATGGTCTCTTATAACATGAAAAAAAGTTCTGAGGACAACATTTTGCCAGGAATAAACTGTTCTAGATGTGGTGGACAGTTTCTAATCGCGTTCAAGATGCTTGAGTCCTATATTGTAAAATACCATGTGTGCTATTAACTCTTCGGGCCTTATAAAAGTGAGGCACATCGTACATGATATTAAGCTAGTTCAACTCCAGAGGCTCTAAAGAACCACATTTGTTCCCATGAGAGATGATTCTGATTATAGTTACAAAAGTAACAAACTCAGGCATTGGGACCCATCTGAGATTGAACATAATATGATTTAGGGTGGAGAAATTTGTATATTAATTATTTGAAATAAAATATTGTAAGAGCAAGGATAATTTCAATTTGAACTTCAATTTCTCTGGTTTTTAAAATTTTAGGACTTCAATTTGTGAGGAAGTTTATTCTTTGTGACTGTAATCCTCCTTTGGAAATTCATAATTGGGAAGAGATTATATTCAAATTTGGGACATCTCCTTGTTGCTGGCATTTTATTGCTGTATCTTTATATATTTTGTGTTGTTGGAGTATAAATGTTGCCTTCCATTTCATAAGGCTGAAATAGACTATATCGAACTAAGTGAATATACAATATTTACAATGGGAAATAGAACAGGGAGGAATTATTTAGCCTTAATACAGTGAAGACTTAGAATAAATGCAATTAATGTTGTGTTTTGACCTATTTGCACCCCTTAGTGAACCCAAGAGGATAACGAAAGTGTAGTGGTTGGGACTGGGAGCCTGGTATCATGAAAGTGGAAGCAGAACTGTCCACAATGACTGTCAATCTTCCCTCCAAAGGAAAATAGCCAGCAATCTATTTGGCTATAGAAATAATGATGAAGTTAAAAGAACAACAACAAAAAAAACAAAACCAAATCAAACCAAACTATGGCATTTTATGGTAATGATATTAGGAAAAGCACAACTTCCTTTTAATTTTTCTTTCTGTAGAGTAGCCTCAATTACTACGAAACTCTTGGCTTCTGTCTATCTAAAGAGAGTTGCTATAGCTATCTGATTTGTAGTTTTTGAAATGTTATTTTTGACATAATTTGCTTCTTTTTCCCCCCCATCTTAAAAGTGAAATGCTCACAGAGAAAAGACATTTCCTTTTGTTGATGGTTTTGTGTTCAGTCTAAGCCTTACCCAGGCCTACCACTACTTCTCCCTACCACGTCCTCGATTCTCTCTTTCGAAGGACTAACCCCTGATAGAGAAGTACATTTGAGGGTGTGTATAAGCCTGTGAAAATCTGAGGTTCAATTAGCAGGCCCTCTTGACTAACAAAAATTGTTCAACTCATCATTTTACAGGTATATACCTGATAATTTTTACTCCAATGCCTTATTCTTTGTCTTATTTATCAAAATTTTCAGAATGCTGGTGGTGATTAAAAATATTTATTAGTCCCCTTTAAAGACATAAACACAAATAAACTTTTACAATATAAGCCATTGTTAAATTTGGCTTGCTGGAAATCAGCTACAATTCTACAATTCCTCCTATATGTAAAGCCGGCAGAAAAGGCAACTTTAGCTGCAGGCTGTTTCTTCCAAATCACATGGTAGCTGTAAGCAAAATTCACTCTCATTTAAATCAGTGTATCTCAGAATTTAGAGAAATGTGATCAGTCTTATGCAGAATTATGCAGACATGGAGAAAAGATTAGCCCATATTTAAATAGATACAAATAAACATGATTTCAAATACCAAGTTACACGGACTCTGATACTTTTTAGATTCATGGTGAAAAAGAAAGGTGACCATCATCATGGAAGAAGAATTGGTTAGAACTGTCAAATTAGAATTTTTGGTTGAATATATTATCTACAAATTGTTTGCATAATTATTTAAAAACACAAGAGTTTCTTATTTTTACTAACATATGTTTTGGATGGTCCAAAGGAAGAGTGTAAAAATTTTTGTTTTCTTTTTAAGTGATGCAAAGAAGAATATGTGGTAGGGATAAAATTCCTCTAGGGTTTTGGGATGCAGACCAATAATGAAAGCATGGAACCTAGTTTATGAGTTAGAAGGATAATATGTACTGTAGAAATAATAGGAGAACAAGTGGGAAAATGAAAAAACATAGAAGCCTTGTATGCCTAAGGAAAGGCATTGACATTTTCAAATGATATTTGATAATGCCATTTCTGTAAATATGTTTTAAGTACAGAAACCTTTTGCATGAAAAACCTGTGGAAACTTTCTTGGGAAGTCTTGAGAGACAACTAAGAAATCTTTCAAAAATAATGCTGGTTTCACTTTATGGAATGAAATACTCAGATATTCTAATGTAAGCTAAGGCAAAGTATTATTCTACTCTTCCAGCAACTTCTAGTCTAACTTTCTTATTTTATTCTCTTCCTCCACTGAGTCTTTCTTTCTTTTTTTTTTAATTTTTGGTGCATGGATCTGACCGTGGTGCTGATTTCCTTCTCAGTACTCCTTTCACACTGTGGTTGCTGTGTACGTGGAATAAAGCACATTTTGTAGTAATAATAATCTTATATCTTTCTTTGCTTGAGTTTGCTAAAGGAGAATAAAAGCAATGGGAATACCCAAGATTTTAAATAAAATTGATCGGGCATTTACTACATTTACCACTTGATCAAGTTATTTAAACTTTCTGAGTTTAGATTCTTTATTTATAAAATGGTAGTGATGATGGATATATTTTATAGGCTTTAGGATTATATGTGCTATTATAAAAGCGTCTTGCTTAGAGAAGTATCATAATAAATATGAGATCCCTTTCTCCTCCACCATAATCATTTACTGAAGAACTAGTGTCTAATTCATTACCAACTTGTAGGGGTCTGGATGACTTCATTCTCATGATACTACTTGCTGAGATAGTCAATCACATAAACTTCATTATAAGTGAGATATTTTTAGACTAAATAATTTTTTAAACTTTCTAAATATATTGGTATAATCTGCATATGATCTTTCATTTTCTAGGTGGATTTAATATGATAGAGACATTTTTATAGATTTTTTTGCCAAAACTATTCAGTGAATGAACAATACCCAATGGGGCTACAACAATGCTTCTGTGGAAACATGCCATCTTTACCATTTGGCTGTGCATCAGCAAGTATTTTGTTCTCTTACTCTCTTTCTGTTTAAAATGCTCTGCAACCTTAGACAAGTCATTAACTTCTTATGTGTTTCTTGCAATATATTGCATCAATGTATTCTGTGAAGGTATTTGTTTAAAATAATCTGTACACATTCATTCAATTCAAACACAAAGCAAAACAAAACAATTACAATAAAAATGTAAGCATGGATCTGGAATTTCCTGGTTCCCAAATTTTATTTTCTACCTTAGGGCCTAGAACTACCAAAATTCTCAAACATTTTTTTTCTTCTCTGTGAACAAGAAGCCAATCAGGAATTCATATATAAAATTTATTTGGTTCATTATCAAGTTCTACTTTTGTCCTGAACTGGGGATCTTTTTCTAAGCATTGTACTCTCTAAATTTATGTTTTCATATTGCTCACACCTTCTCTTTGAGTCTTCAACTCTGTATTTTCTCTTCTTTGATCCTTGTTTCAGAATCCTGGTCACTCTTCATTCTTGTCTATAAAACTCCTGAAGTCATAGCATATATTTTCCTGCCTTCCTGAACTGAATATTTTCTTTGCAAGCAATCCCATACAATCTAGAGAGCTTGTAAACTAACTACATTTCATTCAAGTCTAAGTTGTTGTCCAAATATTAAAAAATAATAAACCCTTTTCTGGGGTACCAAATAGGGTAGTTCAAGATTAGAATTCATATGACACATGTGTGCATGTATGCATGTGTGTGTGCCTTGTAAAGATTTAGATAATGAAATTAAGAGCACATGCAATGTGACATTGAGTTTGCTCAAATTGCTTTGATCTTAGAAGCCCAAGCTAGAATTTAAAATGACCTTGACAAATTAGAGAAGTCATCCATCAAAAACTATATGGAAATTTAATAGGGATAAGTGTAGGGTGGTACACAGGGGAAAACAACTGAGTGTATATGCAATAAGCACCAGAGTGATTCCAAGCAATTCTGAAAAAAAAAAGTGAAAATTATAAGGGAGAAAAGCTGGAAATTAATCAGCATCTAACTGTTGTTAATTTTCAAGAGTTGATATGACACTTAGATACACAGTATTATGAGCTATCATAGAAAAGCAGAGAAGTAATCTTTTGGCTCTGTAAAATCTGAGGATAATCCTCTTCTGCATTTTGCCAGTAGTGATAACTTTATTACTGCATTATGTTTATTTATACCATATTTATTGAGACCGTATTGTGTAGTGTGTGAAGTGCTAAGGACTATAATTTGCCATTTTATTCTAATTACCGTGGGTAACAAAATAACATTCTTATCAATATATTAATAAATGCCCCTTGTATCACATTCTATAATTTTTTTATATTCTATTGTGGACATTTATTATATTTTGTCTGTCCAGCATCTTGTCCTTTTAGAAATTATCTCTTCTCTATCTGGCGAGATAATTTAATTAAATATCCACACCTTCACTGTCACTGGCCAATCCAACAGAGTGAGTAATTGAAGGATAATCATAATCAAAGATGGGCTATTTCTAAGTCATTCTAGAATTCTTTTTAGCGTTATGAAGAAATAGCTCTTCTCTTTTTTCTGGAACCCCTCAGTATAAATATTAGGTAAGACAAACATCCGTTGACTCGCTTTGTGACTCTGTGTGGAGAACCTGATAAGGCTTTAACTAAGCTAAAAGAAATAAGAGTTCAGAGTTGAATGAAATAAGACACAATGTTAACAATATTACAGTCCTTAGATCAAAGTGAACTTTTCACTTCTGATCTCTCAGGACTTCTAAATTAAATGAACTAATAGTATTTCTCCCCCTACCTTCTTAGGCTAATTTGATTTTGATTTATGTCACTTGCAACCAAAGAGTTTAGACTAATACTTATTCATTCTTGATTATATTAATAGACCATAATGTAAGGTAATACTCAAAGTAAGGATGTGCTCTTCCACCTCAACTCCCATACCAAGAAAATGGATGGTTTTACTATCAATATTATGAGAAAGAGACATATTTACAGCAAACTAAACAAAAGACATTAGGTAGCACCTTGGCATATCTGAGAGGTAAATCTTATTTTCTCTGAATTTTAAGGTCTTAAATTTAGAGTTAGTGTGATGAAAATATGGAAGGAACAATGAATGTCAATATAATGCTCATCAAATGAAAGGGGTGATGGTTAATTCTATGTATCACCTTAACTGGGTCACAGGATACCCAGATATTTGGTTATATTTCTGGGTCTGTTTGTGCATATGTTTCTGGGTGAGATTTAATACTTGAACCAATAGACTGAGTAATGTAGATTGCTTTCTCCAATGTGGTGGGCCTCATCCAACCCATTGATGGTCCGAATAGAATAAAAGATTGAGCAAGAAAGAATTTTCTCTGTATGCCTGACTTTTCTAGCTGGGTCATTGGTCATATTCTGCCTTTGAACTTGGACTCGGACTATGTATCAGCTAAGGTTCTCCAGAAAAGCAGAACCAATAGGAGATTTATTATGGAATTTGGCTTATGTTATTATAGAGCCTGAGAAGACCTACCATCTGTCCTCTGTCAGCTGGATAACAAAGAAAGTCGGTGATGTAATTCAGTAAGTCTGAAGACCAGTGGAGGGGGCAGGGAGTGGGAGTGTGTTAAGTCTCAGAGTCCAAAGCCCCAAGAACCAAAGGCTCTGATATCTGAAGGCAAGAGAGAATAGATGTCCCAGCTCAGGGGGAGGTGGGGAGGTGAGGGAGAAAGAGAGAAAGAGATAGAGAAAAAGAGAGAGAGAGAATATGAGAATTTGCCATTCCTCCACCTTTTTGTTTTATTTGGGCTCTCAGTGGATTGGATGATGCCTGCCCACCTTGATAAGAGTGGATCTTCATTATTAAGTCTACTTATTCAAATGCTAATCTCTTACAGAAACATGTTCACATGAAAACTCAGAAATAATGTTTTACCAGCTCTCTGGGCATCTCTTAGACCTGTCAAATTGACACATAAACTATCACAGACTGGAACTATACCATTAGTTTTCCTGAGTCTTCAGCTTGCTTACTGCCATTCTTGGGATTTCTCAGCCTCTATAATCATGTAAGTCAATTCCTTGCAAAAATCTCTTTATAGAGATATATCTCCAAACAGCTCTGTTTCTCTGGGGAACCCAGATTAATATAGATTTTGATACTGTTGACAGTGCTATCCAGTAGAACTTACTGTGACGATGGAAATGTTCTCTCTCTGTGTTGTCCAATACAGTAGCCACCAGCCACATGTATTAAGAGCTATTGGTACTTAAAATTTGATTAGTATGACGAAGGTGCACAGTTTTTAATTTATTTTAATTCTAATTAATTTAAATAGCCACTCATGCATAGTGCCTACTCAGTGGACAGCATAGCTCTACAAAACAAGCCATATTTTTAAAGTCATACTATAACTGTTATATTATTTTCCAGATTTATTTCCTTCTATTCTCCCCTGTCATTTTTAGTAATTATTTCTTTGCAACTTCAAGATGTTTTATTGTTTTTCTTTTTATTTTATTAAGTAAAATTAGATGTTCCTTAGAGATATAAATAAAATTGGTTGCTGAAATAGTAAAATATAAGGTAGCTTAATTTACCTTGAATTTACTAAGAATCAAGAAAAATCATTGTGTTCCTTACAATTTCTCTTTCTCAGATGTGTGAGTTACCAACATAGCTTCTTTTATTTAGTCATTCTGGGTCAAAAAACAGGTTCCTCACTTGGTTTCAGTATTTTTAGTCTGGCCTTGCTTACTCCATAGAAGCATTCTGTAATATTCCTAACAGAAGTTCTATTAAATTGTATGTATTGCAAATACAAAGAATCTCCTAAACTAAAGAAATATAAAGATTCACACTAAAAAATTGTAAAAGATACTTTAAAAATGCACACTTTAATAGTAAGTTACTATAATTGTTCCTGTCTATTTACTCCAAACCACTTGCTGCTGAAAAATCAGGAATAGTTAACAAATGGTCAGCTGTGTTTATGTATGGGGAGTGGAATCACTAATGTATTTTATTTATTTCTACATAGTTTACATTTTTAGCAGCCAATATGGATTTCTTTTGTAAATAAAAATCTAAGTGGATTTTTTTTAACTGCTGAGTTTTTAGTTTGAGTGGTTTCACTTAAGAATAATTAGAATTATTTATTTAGGGAAATGATGCCTAAGAAAAAAACAGAAAGAAAAAAGATAAAGGAAGATGAATTCACACAAGTTAAACCAGAAGGTAGTCAGTTTTAAATGGATTCACCCATTCCTTCAGCAAACACATATTGAGTGATTACTATGTTTCTTTTGTAGTTGCTTAAAATCCAGTAGACAAGCCAAAGTTCCTGCCTTCTTGCAGTTTATATTCTAGGTGGGGAGAAAAACCAATACACATGTAAATAATGATTTAAATAGTATAAGTTCAGATTTATAAATGGAATAAAAAGAAATAAAATTAGAGGCACAAAGGGTGACTAGAGGGAGTAAGAGTGGAGAGTAATAGAGTTATCAGTAAATACCTTGCTGAGAATGTCACATTTGAGCCAATTCCTTAATAAAGTAATGACACACATGATGATCTCAAATAAGAGTGTTCAGATAGAAAAAAACTCCACACACACACACACACACAAGCTATGTGGCAGGTATAAAATTGGCTTAAATGGCTATAAAGTCATTGTCTTGAGAGGATTTTTTTGTCTATTTGTTTTTTAATAAAGTCTATTTTGAGTATAATTATGTCCAAGAATTGAGAGTCATCTTCAAGATATATCTCTCTATCTTTGGTAATTTATAAAAAATTTTATTTTAAATATTATCTGCTTTTAAACTCCAGGATCATATGGCCATCTACAAAGTGGGGTGAATATTTGCTTGCCTGGGAAAAAATGTAGAGAAAGGAATTTTCCCTCTCCATGAGTTTAAGAAAGTAGGTGATGGCCACATATCTTAGATCACTTAGATTCAATCATTGTAGAGATAGACAGAAGGTTAATACCTAGGATCATGAGGTCATTTTCACTCTATATATTGTGATTTCATATTTTAAAATGGGAGAATGTGAAGATATTGGTCATATTGCTACTTTATGTATCTATATAAAAAGACAGAAACAGCTTACTTTGATGTTATAAATTTCTGAATATCTGTGAATTTCTTTTCATTACTTTTATATACTGTCATTATCCTAAGTTAAAATTCTAGCAATAATAAATTTGGAGTGGGTGAGGTAACAGAATAGGTAATAATCCTGAAGATGGACACTGAACATTTTGTAAACAGTAGCAAAAGGCTAAGTTAAAATGCATTTAAATATTGCTATAAACTATCATATATAGCATATATATAATATATACATACCATACATATTAATAACACTATATACTACATATTATACTATATATACTATATACTGTACCTATGACTCCTTCATACTTTGCAACACAGGTAACTTATCTCATATTTAAAATGCTAGTGAATAAGCAGAATGACAATCAATGCTTCTAGTATTCAATAAGCTAATTTTCTTTCTCAATGGTGTACATTTTCACCAAGCCATGAAATTTCTTTTTATACATCAATTTACAACAAGAGTCAATTTTCTATGAGAGTCGAATTAGCATGGATTTTTAGAGTTTTATTCCTGGGGATCTATAATAATCATATATTTAAAATGTTTAGATATTTTGCCTAAATTTAATATTTTAAAAGAGAAACATAAATGTTCTTGCTAACCATGTGAAATCTCAAGAAATGTATCTATAGTTGTAAAAGTGACAATAATTTTGGTATTTTCATTTCAATAATTTTTACCACAATTAAAATTATAATCAATTTACTTTGCTCCCATTAGGGAAAAAAGGAATAAATATCACAATCATAATAAATTTCAATTCTTTCAACTACACTAGAAACAATAATAAAGTACAAACTAAGTTTTTCCTCCTTTGTGATAACTACCTTAAAAGAACCCTAACATCTATAGTACAATTGAGAGAACAGGGGGTTATCGCCTTATTCTATGATAGTATAAATGAAAAGGGCTGTTATATTCAAGGCAGGGAAAAATTAGGACCTATCTTTATATAAGAAAATAAGTAGCAACTAAATGACTTGCATTTAAAGCCATAAGTTTTTCCCATTTTAAAATTTATTTCAAAATATTAAATTAAACATTTAAAAATACTTTTTCCATGAAGTAAAAGAGAATACAGAGCTTAATTATAAAGATGGTAAAGGAAATTTCCCAAACAGATTTAATATTTAAGACTATTGCATATAGAGATGCATGGATAGATGCCATCTTTTGGCAATTTATGAAATTAATTCATTGATGATTCATAAAAGATCAGTTAATTTATATGTTTACTGACACTCTGATCATATATGTAGACAATAATAACCTTAAATCTATGAGATGAAGATACTGAAAATTCTAAGAATTGTTGAAAGTTTTAGAAATGAATTTATTCCTATGATGACAAATCTATAACATTTTGAGAAGTCATATTTTTCTAAAATATTGTAAGATCTTATAATCATTGAGATATTTTAAAATTAATTGATTAATAGCACCTAAGAATAGACTACTGAGAAAATAGAACATTGTCTATTCTTTGTACATGAACATGTCATTATTTATGCAAATAGCCAGAGCTCAGACTTTTGAGTGTTTTCTCCCAGAACTGGAATAACCCTCTCTTCCAGTCCCCTGGGTGTGTGGGCCAAAGAGAGCCCTTAATTACATGAAAGTTTATGACTCTCTCCCTAATCAAACTTTCAACCCATTTTTTAAAACTATCTAAATGAATCAAATTGTTCCATAGTCTGTGGGAAGGGTTACTTTGTGCTGTGATGAGATAAGGACTCCTGGGACTCTTGAAAATAGTGATTTACCAAAAAGCCTCTGGGCCTTTTAGTGTCCTCCATCTCGTAGGACACCCACTGAAATTCTTCCTGGGGGCAAGCATGTGGCAAAACAGTGTTAAAGAGATATGGGATAGGGCCTGAGATTCTGCAATTCTAACAAGTTTCAAAGTGCCCACTAGTGCTGCTGGTCTGAGAACCACATATTCAGTTGCAAGGCTATAGACTACTTCAGAATAGAAATCCTAATTGCTCTGGTAGTTATGAACAAGAACCAAAACATGATCCATTTCTGAGTATTTATCACAAATGCTTGGATATTCATATTCAAACAGGGTATTATCTTGAATGTAACAATCTTAAAGTAATGATTTTTTTTTAAGTCAGTGTTCTTTGGAAGGAATCAAATCCAGCTCCCTTATATTACAGTTGAGAGCACTGATGGGTCAGGGAAGTTGAAAGTATGCCCAAGGTCACACAGTTAGAAGTGGGATGTGCACTAGAACTCAGGAACCCTGGCTACCATTTCAATAAAGAAATCCTAACTTCTTTGGCATTTCCATTTATTATATTCTCCTTGACACAAAACCTAAGCATGAGTCAATAATGATTAGAATTTCACCTTTTGATGCTCACAATAGTTTAAATGATAGCAGTATCCTTGGACTTACTGACTTTCCTAACAGCTAAAACTCACAGTAGGCAACTATCTCCTACAATAACAAGGGTATTCACACATCCTCTTTCTTCAGGCGTGTCCTTGCGGTTTTATTATGGACATTTTGCTCCTTAATTTTGAGAACCTGGGGAGAAAGGTGGGCAAAGAAATGAATGGGTCATTAGTTAAAAGGCAAGGATTGAATTTGTAAAAGGTTGTGGCAAAGTAAGCAACAAATGGGAAAAAGTGAAGGGCATCAATATTGATCTTGCCCTCTGTCTTCTTGCTTGCAGGTTTCTATTGTGTAGTCTCTCAAACAAAGCCGACTTTATTTATGGTGTGACTGATTTAACACTACTGAACTAGTCCATCATCTTCTAATTTGGTCCAATTAAAAACTGGTCATAGGGAAAACCCTGGGAATTAAGCTCATTTAGAAACACGACTTCTGATTAATTTATGTCTTGTTCATGCATATCTCCTCTTCTAAAGGACACATTTCAGGATACTGATTTATAGAGATGGTTCTTTCCAGGTTCCTCAGTCACTTTTGATGACCCCTTTTGGCTGCATCCATAAAGAAAGTACAGTTCTGCTTCTCTCCGTTCCTAAGGCTATTGTTAAAACATTTTAAAGAGGCTTGCCTAAGATTTCCTGCTATCCTGAATTAGAAAAATTCCACTAAACAGCTAGAGCCACCATTTGTAAAGCACTTACACATTGAATGCCCTGCACTAACAAGATTGCATTCTCACTTAATCCTTACAACTCTACAAGTATTATTATCCCTGTTTTGCAGTTGAGGAGCCTTCAGCTTTAAACGTTCAAGTAAATCATCAGCCATTATAAAACAGAAAATGACAGATATGGGATTTGAACTAAGGGCCTGCCTATTCCCAGTGCCAATCCTGTCACCCACCAAGTTCTACTGAGATTTATACCTAGACTAAGTAAAAACCCTGAAGAATAACAACAAAAAATTTTCTTCCACTTCTCTTTCCTTCTCTGCCACACAAGTTCTTGTAGGCAGGTAGGTGTTCCACTCCCTATACTTAGCCTCTCCCACGCCCTCAGCAATCTTTCCCTTTTGCTGCTGGGAGCGTCAGAGATTGCTGCTGCAGCTGGTGAGTGGGCAGGTGCAGCCACCATCTGCTCTAGGAGTCCAAATGCGCGAAAGAACTTCGCACCCAGAACCTGGCCCAGGCACCACGAATTCCAGAACCTGCTGGGGACACGGCTAACCCCGCCCCCTCGCGGTGGCGATTGGCTGAACCCTTCTTGAGAGCAAAGCACTGATTAATGAAGGTGTTTGTCTCTTTTGCAAGTTAAGACGAGACAACTCTAAGGAGGTGAGACCCGCCGGGGACGCGTGAATGGGGGCTTCAGTTCCTCCTGCCCGAAGGGTCCTTGAGAAGCCTGTTTGTTTTTCCCGGCGCTTGTCTCCACCCATCCCTTCCTCTCATTGGTCAGGCCTGGTGGGCGGGTGTGTTTTCATTGGCGGGGGGGCGGTGTCTGTCCCTGGCCAGGGTGGGGGCGGGGCCTCAGCCGCGCTGAGCTTGCCCTTGTGTCTGGTGCTGGGTAGAGC
Organism: Cheirogaleus medius; assembly: GCA_008086735.1. NCBI lineage: Eukaryota > Metazoa > Chordata > Mammalia > Primates > Cheirogaleidae > Cheirogaleus > Cheirogaleus medius. Next base: position 79,746,336 of record VBSM01000272.1, on the reverse strand, counting down.
TGCCGCCGCCGCTGCCGCCGCCGCCGCCGCCGCCGCTGCCGCCGCCGCCGCCGCTGCCACTGCCGCTGCTGCAGCCGGAGCATCCGGGAGCCGCTGCCGCCGCTACTGCTACTAGCGCTGCTTCCACCGCTGCTACCTCCCCTCCCAGGACCCCGAGACACCCTGAGCGCGAGCGGCAGTGCTGCTTGCTTGCTCTTCCTCTCCCCCGGCCCCTCCCCTCCGTGACCTACCCACTCCTTGCAGCCCTCGCCCGCACCTTCTCCGACACCCCGGCATCCCTGCGCCACCTGCTCGGGCAGCCCCGGCGGGCTCTGGGACTTGCTGTGCGCGCCGAGAGGAAGGCAAGCTCCAAACCCGTGCCTGGCAGACGGGCTGTCGCGGCTGCACCACCAGCAGGAGGAGGAGGAGGAGAAGAAACTATTTCACCCACCGAAACCCCATTCTGCGGGTGCTTCGCCGCTGCCGCTTCTACTGCCGCCGATCCGCGTCCGCGGGTTCGAACACCGCAGCGGCGGGGACGGTGGGTCCGGCGGGCGCCGGGAAGAGGACACCAGCGGAGCCCTACACTTGTGTGCCCGGCTCACCAGCATCTCCTTGCCCCCTCGTTCCTTCCCCAGCCCTTTAGAGAAGGGACCATGATTTGGAAACGCAGCGCCGTTCTCCGCTTCTACAGTGTCTGCGGGCTCCTGCTACAAGGTAATCCCCGCCCCGCCGCGGGGAGCATCAACTTGACGCCCATTCCCCATCATCCCCATTCCACCCCATATTTCCACTCTCCCCTTTACAGTTCCCCAGTCCCCGGCAATTTCCACCCCCTCCCCCTACTCCCCGGTGCGGCAGGGGGCAGTGGCAGTTTGCACCAGCCCCTCGAATCTCTAGCGCTGTCTCAGCCCTGCCCTCCCAGCAGTCAGCCCGTTACGCGGCACCTTTCGCCTTTTCATTCACCTGAGCTGCCTTCATCTCACTCCATCCCCGCCAGCATCCCCCCTCCCACGCCTTTTGGCTGGCAACTTGTGCCTCTCTGAACATTCCACCATCCCGACAACCCCCACCAGCCACCTCCCACATCACGCTCATGACCGACCCTCTCCATCTCTTGTCGTCGCTTTAACCTCCCCCTTTTCGAGTCGCGTTTCCCATTCCCCCTCTTCCCACCATCATCGTATCCGTGTGTCTTTAAAAAGTGTGTGAGAGCCTGGGAGCGAGCTATCGAGACGGCGAGAACAGCAGCAGCGGCAGCACCGTGTGCATTGCAATAACATCCCCGGGGGGGAAATGTGTTGTGAGACGTGTCATTCACCTAGAAAGAGAGAGGGACTCTGTCTGGGACCAAAAAGAAAAGAAAAGAAAAAAGAATTAAAAAAAGGGAGAAAGAAAAGAATAAATGAACGAAACCAAGAAATACAAAAGGGGAAGGAAAGGGAAAAATTAAGAGACCCAAATCCACTTTATTAACACATCGACTTTTTATTATTCAGTCTGTGTCATTTCATTTTTTTTAAAGCAAAGAAATATATGCTCCCTAGCAGTTACTTTACTGTTAAGAGATTTTCACTTAGATTCTCTACCTCTCCGTCCTCTCTCTGCCGCTTCTTTCCGTAATTAGTATTATCCTTTCACGTGAAATGTAAGAACCCGTGCGACCGCAGTGGAGGGAAACAGCACAAAACACTGTTATGCAAATCACTGGGTTTGGGTGCGGGGTGGCTAGGGAATCTGGGTTCACTTTTCCCCAGACCCTCTCTTTTGGTGGAGGGAGGGGGCTGTGTTGAATGAGAGGACGATGCTGGTTATGAAATAAATGGCAATGCACGGAGTAGGAAGAGGACACTCTTGGGTGGTGGAGGCGGCAGAGGCGGCGTGCTAGGGCTGGGTGGGCAGGGGCTGTAAGGCGGAAGATTGTTGCTTTGAAGAGAGTAGTATAGGGATGTGGCTTGAGTGTAGATATAGGGAGGATGGATGTGAAATGGTTGATAGAATATTTTAAAGCTATGTGACTCTTGAATTCTTCATAAATCTCTGCCCACCTCTCACCCTTCGGTCATCATTTGGGTATTCACAGAAAGATAAGTTGATCACATTTATTTTTCCCTGGGTAAAAGGCATCTGAAAGTAAGACACACGTAGACCCACAGGCGTGCAAAACCCAATCGGCCTTTGGAGGATTTAAATGAGGTCAATGAACCATCTTTCAGCAAGTTCTTGGAATGCATCCTCTCTCCTGCCCTCCTCCGGGATATAGACTGGGGACCGTATTTTATTTATGCATATTTATGAATGTGAAAGAAGGGGCGGTGGGCAGAATTTTCCTGAATTAACTAACTGACTTTGCAGATATATTTCTTAGAGTACATTTGCGGTAATTTTGTGTATTTTACATTGGATGTAAATTTCAGATATGTCACATGTGCCAGAATCCCCGTGAAGGCAGACAGCAGCACATTCTCCCTGCTTATGCCGCCTCGTCCCATTTCTAACCGCTCACACCCCCATCTTTGCACGAGTAACCCGGGTGGCTGACACATTACTTGGGTTTCTAGTCGGTGCCAAAACAGCCTCCAAGAGACCCTACTTCACCTCTCTGTAACTTGCATTTCTCAGCTCTGCTCTGTGTGTGTGTGTGTGTGTGTGTGTGTGTACGTGCGCGCGCGCGCCCGCCGGCGTGCGCCGTGTAGGGGCAGTGTGATGTGAGGAAATCAGTTATATTTGGTGATTGCGATGAAAATTCAACACGGCTAGATGTGTTTTTCCAGCCAATCTGTGTGTGCTGGCCCCGGCTGGTCACTGCACACACTGCTGGGCTGGTGCGAGATTATTTATTATAGAGCATGTGGGCCATGGACTGCACTTGGGGTCGCCTCCTCTCTTCCTTCAACATTTCCCTGTGAATTGTCTATTCAGTGCAGTGCAAAATAACAGTTTGCTGGTGCCGCTTTCTCAGCCTGGAGGAGGATTTACTCTTTCTGTACCCAGAGAGACTCCATCAGCAGCATTCAGGCATGGGTCTATTTTATTGAGTCTGTAAACCAATGATTAAGACAGTGCTGCTTTTCAAAGCAGACTGGGGGGGAGGCGGGGGGCGGGAAAGGGGTGTGAGTATGGCAGAAAAAAACGCACCACTGCAACCAGCACCAGCACCAGCATTAGGTCCTAATAAATAAATAAATAAATAAATAGGCGTCCTATACAACAACCAGGGAAAGAGCACCCGTCCAACCATGTGTGTGTACTTATGAGCATCTTAGATCAGGCCATTTTAATACACTAAAAGAGAGAAGAGGATTAAAAAAAAAAAAGAAGGGGAAGAGGGCACAAAGCACCATTGGATTGTCTTCTCATGTTTATGGCTGCCTCACATTTATCAAACACTGCCGCACAGACACATCACACTTTGTTGATATTGTCAGTTTTTGCTCAGACAAATTGCTCATGCCTTCCTTGTCTTGGTCTTGGCTGAAAACATTGCTTCAGGGTTCAGATTTATGTCTCTCCCACTACCCTACTGTTTTATTAGGACTGAGTTAGGTTGTAAAATGAAGGCTTTATTTCCTGGACATAGATTAAATACTTAGCATGTCTTTCCTTTCTATATGCAGGGAAAGAAAGGTGGCAGGGGAACTAGTGAGAGACTGATTTTGGCTAGGGGGAGTCTGCTCTGCTTGCAAGTAGTTATGACTAGGCAAATACTATAGTCAGTCAAAAGCTTCTTATTTTTAGCTTCATCAGCATTTTAGTGGTATTCGGTCACATAAATAATACTAATTGATTTATTCATCTCTTGTATTATTATTCCCTTTCTTGCAGTATACATTATTTTAGACAAAAAGTCTTATTTGAACATATTTGCTCTATGCTTTTGTGTTTTAATTCACGGTGTTTTACATTGTCACCAATATTTTTTACTTTTTCTGGGAAGCAAAATCAATTTTCTGGCTTGTTGATATGTGGAGTGATAAGCCCGTGGTGAGAATCAAGTCATGGTAAAATGAGTAAAAATAAAAACACAAAACAAAAACAAAAAGCCAAAAAAGGAGGCTTACTTAATTCTGTTCTTTAGCATCTGACAGTTTGTCCCCATCAGGTTTTTAGGAAATGAATAGTTAGATAGAAAATAAGCATATACTTCTGACCAAACATTTGTTTCTAACCAAAATATAAATTGTAATGTAGACTGTTAGCTAACAGAAATCAATTCAGTGTTAAGCTACAAGGCATCTTTGCTTATTATTTTCCCCCATCATAGAAAGAGGAAAATCTGGAGTAAGGGCAGGGGATGCATTAGAGAAATGAATTTCTTTAAAATGAGGAGTGAAAAAGCTTGCCACCTGTAACTAAGTCTTCTGTTGCCAAAAGAGTAGATCCAGCTCAATTGCTAACCATTGCTGATGCCTTTTCCCTTACCATGCCTGAGGGGGCACTGCAAAGATGAAGTGTGCCCTGTTCAGCACAGGAAACAATCTTGGAAAGGGCAAAAAAAAAAGATGGGCAAAATATAACCTAAAACAGGCATTGAGAGACCTGATTTTGTAGAGAACCTTATTTTGCTGGGATGCGGGTAGGAGTTGGCCTTATATAAAAACACATCCAACACCTGTACTGGGGCTTTAGTATTTTTTGCAATGGAATATTCTGATTAATGGTTTGTTATATTTGATAAGAAAGATACTCAAATTAAAGCTCCACTGGACATACATCTTACTTTTCTCAGCATGTGCCATGAACCTCACCTTACATTTTTAGAAAGCACATTATAATACATGCTTAAATACACAATTGAATACCTATGCTTTTAGAAAGCATGTCTGTCCAATTTTTTTACGTCTACATGTAGTAGCTTGTCAAGCTCACTTTTTATGCTGAATGCAATTCTTGGGATACAGTTTACTCTTTCCTCTTTTGATTAACAGAAACTTTGAAAAGTTTCTGAACATAAAAGCCAATGAATATGACTTAAACACCAGACAATTAGTAATTAAGAATATCTCCCTTGCAAGTATGAGGAGTTTCTAGACTAATTCTGTATCAAGATATAGAAGCTTACTTTATTATATTTTCCTGTTTCTGTAACTATTAGAACTCTGGGAACATAATATGACAAAGTTAAGCATCAACTGAGATGACCTGATTCTGTGTCTTCCACTAGAAGATCAAATACTTGAAAACTATATGTCCCACATTTAAATAGTGAGATAATGTCATTTTTCTTAAAGAAAAATATTACTTAAATCACTTAAAAAACAAACGGAAGTGTAAAAATGTTGGAAGACATCCTAAGCGTGAATTTAAAAGTGGCCTGGAATCAACATCAACTCACCTCAATTTTCTCCTTAAAATAAGTAGTCTATGAGATAGCAATGGTTAAGAGACAAGTAAGATTTATTTATTATGAAGGATTTGAAGGTGCATTAATAACATAACATAGACCTTCTATCATATTGATGTTTTATTTGATTGTGCTGACTGTGATCTATATTTATTGAGAGATAGTCCTCATTTTATTAGACTTTATTAAACTCACTGGCAAAACCACCCATTTGGTACCAGGGGGCTGAGTAGGTTGAGGAAGCAGAAAGAAGGAAAACCATAAACCAAAGAAGCAGAATTTGAAGTCAGAAGCGCTTTGTTGAATTGGCAGATATTGGTCTGGTTTACCCTCTTAGGACAGTGCCAATAGCCAGTGATTATTAAATGTAAGTTTCCTGAGGGCAAGTCCTAAGCCTTACATATCCCTGCTATTTTCTTATCCTTATTTTAGTAGATGCTTAATAAATCATGTTGGATTGAATAACAGGTATGTCCTAATTAGTTCTGGTGGAGTTAAATGGTCTGTTCTCTTCATAATATGTCAGCACTCATACTTTGTTAAGTCATGTATATAAAAGCTAATTTTGACATTTTATAAGCTATATTGGTTTATAAAACACTTTCCCTATAGGAAAGAAAGTATCATATAAATAGTTCTTGACATATATCTTTCAGTGATTTCAGTCTGATCAGTTCTTAACATGCTTGCCTACCCTTTTTTCTTTTCCTTGATTAAAAATACCAGATATTTTACATTAGATTAGATCATAAACTCATTTCATGAAAAAATGAAGGGCATAATTTAAATTTACTGATTTCACCTAAAATATTTAAAAGGATGAGTTCATTGCCAACATTTTATTTGAAAATGTCAAGCATTTTTGGAGTGCAATTCTGTAATATCAAAAAAAAAAAAGCCATCTTCTGCAAATTCCTTGTGTAAAGAGGTGGGTGAGGATTAACCTAGAGCTGTGGCAGCTGAAGCCCCCTGCTGTGTGATGATGCAAATGGCATCTCTGGCCTAATGTGCTCTGCAGCAGCGGCAAACACACAGGAAAGCAGTCATGTGGTATGAGAGTGAAATGGGAAGGCTTTTCATAGCTTGTAGTGGACATAAAACATCCTTTAGGTTTTTATAACCAGAAATGATCCAGGGTATTTGTAATCACTTGAGCTCATGACAAACCAAAAGAGAGAACATATATTTTGTTTAGAGATTAATAAATAGATTCTAATGAAATTATCAACATTTTCACCAAATGAATGGTGAACACTTTATTTTCTTACATACTATCAGAAACATAGGTCAGTTTAATGAAGATGAATAACAAAGTTAAAATAGAATTTCTATGCAATTTTGTACATGTGCCCTAATACGTATTGGGCTGGGAAATTTTCTGTTATCCTTCTCTTCCTTTCCTGAGTAAGGAGTCAGTCCCTTGGTCTCATTGGAGTATTTCACATGAGAATACAGTAGTTTTAAAAGAAATAGGAATTAACTGTTCCGCGTATGTTCAGAGAGTTTATTTAGTGCCATTAAGTGGAATTTGTGTTATGACACATCAGTAGAGAATGTTTCTTCTCTGAACAATATTATTTATCACATATAGTTTCCTTAAAAAGAGTTGTATTGTTATGTACAGCATACCATGAAAGCCTATCAGATAATAGTAACTAATGTAGTTTTGTGTATTTTGAATCTATTTGCCACAGAACAAAATAATTGAACATATTATATATACTGATTTTTATTCAAGGAATGAGTCCAGTTGGTACTGTTACTATGTTCCATAGATTTTCTTAAACAGATACAAAATTGTTTTCATCTTAGAAGTATGTAATCTACTTGAAAATTAAGGATAAATATCCTTCTTAATTAGGAATCAGTTAAATAGTAATGCTAAAATCAAAGATATAATTATTAAGAAAGGAAATATTTCTCAGTTTCTTATTTTTATATATGCATATATATACATTTAAAGTATATCACCATTTTTAAGATTATTTTTAAGATTGAAGGGCATCTTTATCAATTTTATAAGTAATCAGAATTTGGGATTTTCAGGGATTCAGTGTAAGGAAAAAGGTAAGTGTTTTGTTTGCACTCATTTTCTTTTACCCTTTTAACTAAGGTGAGGAAATACATTGTTCGAATAAATTTTCTCAGGCTGCAACAATGATTCACTTTTTCACTTTAAAACACAGACAACGGTTTACAATTTCTAAAATTGCAACAGAGTTGAGCATTTATTCTGGATCTTCTTTTGTGCTTATGAAACTGAGTGATAAGAAGCTATTACAACCTGAGAGATACAGAGCTAAAGTTGTAAGATCTGCCACAGAGAGAGCTGGCTATTAATTATTCACATTATATTTCAGAGATCTTTGAAGTAAATATTAAAACAGGCATTATTCAACTTTGGGGATAACTCTTTCTGAGTCAGCAAATAGTTTTCACTTGGATATTTAAATTCTCTTTCAACCATTTCAGCGCTGAGGAGGAAGTCCCTCTCTAGTCATAATGAAAGTACACTGGGGGCTACATTCTGACGTCATTAGGGATTATTTAGAAAATAAAAATAAACATTCTTTTGCTTTGAGGAACATAAAATCTTAAAGCTAAGTGTGATCAAATAGTGCAAGTAATTTCACATTATAAGAAAAAAAAAAGGTCAAATTGAGTCCCTAATAAGTTTATATACGTTATGATGACTAATTTACAGTAAGCATGCTTTGTTTCTCTAAAGTCGTCCTTGGGAACAGAGTGAGAAAAGCACCTTTCCTGACAAGGATGTGCTGCTGACTGCTAAGTGTATAGCTGTTATATTGATTTGGTGTAATTTATAAAGCCAATTAATTTGTTCTTGTAAAGAAATATTTTCAGCCTCTGAGCTAAAATTGTTTGCATTTAAAAATGCAGGTGCCTTCCATAATGCTTATTTAAACATTGAGGCCTTAAGTTTGTAGTGTGTAAAATATGTCTTTGTTTTCTTAATAAATTTATATTTTATATTAGTTTCTCCCAATCCCCTGTGGAGGAAAATGTCCATGACACCTATACCTTCAGTTCATTCTCATACCTTATATGCCCTCTGTTTTTCAGTCTGAAATTATAGATTTAGACTAAAATGAGAGATAATGAATTACTAATTAGAATATTTATATTTAAAAGCAAATAAAAATATGCAATAAGGTTCTTATTTAATTGCCATTTCTTTACTGCTCTCTATTGCATGTGCTTAAGTCTTACTAGTAACTCAGCTTCCTTCACACTCTCCAGGAATATGCTATCTCCCCATTCCCTGACCATGTTACTGACTGGAAAGACCCATTAAAAAATTAATAGGAAATGAAGAATAGTTTAAGAGGGGAATTTTGCTAGAGGATATTTATTGAATTTGTGCAGATCAACTGTTTTTCCTTTTGACCCCCAATGTTTTAGCAAGAATAAAACATATACAATGTGTGTTTAGTTGTTATTGTTTTTGTAATTATAGCATTTTTTGGAGTTCCACCTCCTTAGTCTCTTAATAAAAATGACAAAAAAAAGGAGGAAAGGAATGTGAGTCAGCCAGCCAAACTCGCAGAGAAAACGGCTGGCAGTGCCGACTAAATTAGCATATGCTAGGCTGAGTATTTCCCTCTGTTGTTACATAATCCTTTTCTAATAGGAAATCAGTTCTCATACTTAACCCTTTCAGGAGGTTTGGAATTCTCCTACTGTTATATTTTTATTTTGCTTCATTTATTTTCTCATGAATTGTGTAAATCATCTACTGAAGAGCTTTTATGTAGTTCTTTTTTTGCTTCTTCAGTCTTTCTGTATACAAATGTTCCATTCTGTGTCCAATTTCGTTTGGGATTCAAGAATCAACTTTTCTATAGCTTTCACTGAGAGGATCTAATTAGCATTTTAGTCTCCCTTTACTCACGTGCAGCTTTCTTTTGAAAATGTATTAGTTCTATGAGGTTCCCCTAAGGATTCATAATACTCTAGTTTGTTACATGTACTGTGATATTCAGTGTGCCTTTAATTATGCACGTGTCCTCATTTCAAAGCCTTTTCAGGGATCATGTGGGATAGAACAGGGGTCTGGCTGTAAGTTCACTGTCATGTATTAATGTGTAGGTGGTATTCAGAGAATGATGTTTCTAAAGGCAATTATATATCTATGACTCCAATATAGCAAGCAGTTACTCACATTCTGCACTTACTAGTTACCCTGCCAAGGCAGAATTAAATTCACCATTGTGATACATAATACAGTATCTGTTATTTCTAAATAACAGATTTCTAAATAACAGATACTGCTCTGGGAATGAAATAAAATAATGAGTGAAAATGTGTATTCCTTACCCTGAATGGGGATCGTTCCTTTCACTCTCCCAAACAAAAAGAAGAATCAGAAATTGTTCCTATGCCAATACTCTATTCCCTAACTAGCCCATTAACACACTTTGCTATAGTGAGATCTTAAAGTTTTGCTGGTTACTATATGAGGCTACAGATTTTTAGATAGTATTAATTGCTTGTAATCTTTATGAACTGCCAAATGTCAGTGCATTGCCAAATTTTAGACATTATATTTTCAGGTTTTGATTTGGTTGCAATTTGAACTGTGAAAGTATAGAGGAGTATTGAACTTAACTAAGAGGGAAAGAGAGAAAAAAAATCTTTTTGTTTTAAACACTTCATATGTAAAGGAATTGCTATAAGAATTGGCTTGTTTAGTACATGTTCTCATTTATAAGTATATGTTATCATTTATAAGGAGGATATTTTCTTATATTACATGAATTTGAGAGTGCATTTATATATATCCTTTGACTTACATGTATTCCTCTATAACTTATGTCATAAAATTTTGATTTAATTTTTAAATAAAATGTGTTTTTTTCTTTCATTTATGTCTATACCAATAAAAAGCATTTTATAAATTTATATAATAACTATTTAAAACAATGTTTATTTTATCATTTTGCACAATTGAATCAGTTTGGAACCTATGTTATTATTAGTACTTTAAACATTTTTGCAGTGCTTGGAACCCAAAAACTGGTCTGTTTGTTTTAGTAGACAAAAGAATGACATCTGCCCTTTATTGATTATTTTCAGCATTTATGTCATAGTTCATGAGAGAACTAAGCATTTTATCTATTCTATGATCTATATAACCCTTTCATATATTTTTATTGTAGTATTTTTAAGGTTATGTATTTATCTATCTGTCTGCTTTAGTAGGGTTATGTAAGCCCCTAGAGTTACAGAGTCTTAGTAGTATTCCTTTTATATCAATTGCCTACGCAACTATCTGGTCTGTGTCTTTTTATAATGTTTTCATTCCACTGATTGATTAGTTTCCGTACAATACATTTAATCTTGATACAACTCTTTAATTGGATCCAGATAATATTTAAGTATTTACGTTATAACTGCCAAAATGCCAATACAGTATTCTAAATAGAATAAATATTTGCAATGACTTTTCATTTCTATGTAATATATATAGAGAAGACAAAAATGGATCCCAAGAAACAAACAAAAAAATCAAAATAATGATGTAATTGACAAAGATGTGGATTCATTGCTTTGTCAGAACAGTCAGTTCAAATTTGTACTTAAACATTTGTCTCAAAGCTTTGAATCTTTGAATCTGATTTCTTTGAGTATTATAGCCCCTTATTGTTTTTCTACTTTCTAAAGATTTTATCTCTACCTCCAAAAATATTTCTGATCATGACTTTGGTTAAGCATGAAGCCACATCACCTTATTCTTCTACTTGGAGTAGCTAGCATTTCCAGATAAATGTATAAACAAAGAGGAAGTGCAAGCTGACCTTGATCCGCCAGATTATGAGTATAGACTGACCTGCTTTTGTTATTGCCAAGCTACAGAGTAGAGCTTCTCTGATTAGTCTCTGAAGTAGGGATCAGGGTACATTCTTCTCAGTTAACTGGAAGAGATTCTGTCTATTTTATATATAAGGCCTTTTAAAACAATTGTAAATATTGGTCTTTTTTTTTTTTTTAATAATGCTTAGTTATTTATACTTCTGCAATTTAGGACACACGTTTTCTATGGTTGAATTTGATTTATTTCCCCTTTTGCATTTGAAAGACAGAGGGAGGTAGGATGGGAATATTAACTGCTTTTGAAGAGAATTTAAATATAGTTACTGGGAGCTGAACACCAAGGGAGGACTCTACAATTTGTAGTGACTATACACATAAAGTGTTTTAAGTATGCTTTTCCTAAAATGTCCCAGTGAAATGTAGCTTTTCTTAAAAGTAATATAGTTTTTCTTCACATTTAAAAAATCAATTTCCCTAATGTCTTTTAGATTTTTGACTGTTTTGAGTAAGCACTTGAAAAGATATTATTAAGTAAGGTTTACCTGATACTATGTGCTGAAATCACTCTATCATCCTCATGGAGAAATATACATTCAATAAATAGATGTCTAATGTAGATTAACTAGCTCAATTTTTTTTTCCAGCTTCTTTTATTTTATTTATTTATTTATTTTTTTTCTTTTTTATTCCATCTTGTAATGGGGGTACAAATATTGTTTGGGTTACATACATTGCCCCTCCCCCCCCCACTTGCCAGTGCTTCAGGCGAGTCCTATTCCCAGGTGGTGCGGATGGCACACATTATGTAACTACTCAATTTATTAAGGGTTATTGCCAGTTTATAGAGTCGATATTAAGAATTATATTCTCCCATAGCTTCTATTAGTACTTGGTCTTGCTTTATGTTAAAGCATATCTCTATGTTTCAATAGCTGCAGAAGAATTACTTTCTTCTGTAACGTGGCTTCTGTTTGGCCCTTGCTGATTGACATTCCAAAATCTAGTGAATAAATGGGAAGGCAATTTGGGAAGAAATTTTCATTGACTATTTCACTGTTTCAATGAAAAATTATTTTAATATATTACTGAATTTCATTTATTATCTTGAACATATTCCTATAAATCTATTGTTGGGTATGATATTTTAATTTTTTATTTTTTAATTCCATATATTTTTTACATAAAATATATGGAACACTAGAAAAGTGAGGAAGAGCTATACCTTCCTATTTCTCAACATTTTTAGTCATAATGATCCATTCAGAAATTGAATTTTAGTTTAAAATAAGAAGGAAGTACCTTTATCTTTTACCTTAAATGCTAAAGCATATCAAACCAACATTCTTGTTCAGGATTGCCAAATTAAAAACAATATATATAATATTAATCAAAAGAATATTGTATTAAGAACATTATCTTTATATAATAGAAAGATGTGATGCTAACTAGCATGAAAAAGAAGTTGTGTGTTTAATAACATTTATAAGCATACTTTTAAAGGTTAAGTAAAATGTATAGAGGATAGTTTCAGGTCCAATGGCTTGCTTCTTTTTTAAAATTAACATAGATATTCTATGGATGAGGTAAGACTAATGGTGTTGTGAAACTTCAATTCTCCATATCATTCTACTTCCATGAAATAGCTAAGATGAAGGATTGCTAGAGAGATAAGAAGTTCCTACTTTTTTAGAGGTCTGATGGAGGACACTAAATTCATATTTATCTTAAATTTTGTCTTGCTTTAACCAATTTTATTGACTGTGAAGTATAAACTATCAACAAAGCAGAACATATTATCCCTGAAGGATATAACCTCATAAGAGTACATGTTGTAATAAAACAAATATATTTGACGGGTATGGACAGAGTGGGGTGAGTAATGTTTTTATCATTTAATGATGGTCTTATTTGTAAGGTAAAAGTAAACCTCATCAGACATTAGGGATATTTCCTTCTACGATCTTCTCATCACCTAGCTGTACCATGATGAAGCATAGGAGTAGGCTGGTGATAGAGAAATGAGGCGGTAAGTGATATCTCTGATCCTTGGGTAGAACACAAGCAGGAGACACAGTCTAACTGCAGTGAATGTGGAAGTGGTAGTGAGGTTGGCATGGTGGGTGTTCTTTATTTTGTAGTGGGAGTTCTTTATTCTGTAGACGGAGGAGATATTATTTGGGGCTAATGAAGACTTTGATTTTGGAAGTGCCTTGCAGCAGCAAGATATAATGGTGGAAATCAAGAGACCTGTGTTCTCATCCAAGCCATGCCACTGTCTTAGAGGCCTGGAGCAGGTTACTTTACTTGCAGTTTGGTTTCTTCCTCTGTAGACTGAGAGACTGGAGCCACATCCATTCTTTGGCGATGTGTTGTAGAGGGAACTTATGGATGATTGCAAACTGTAGAAATGGCATTTTTCTTTTTTCTTTCCGCCTAAACTTGTTTTATAACACAGTCAGTATAACATTAACTGTGTGCTCTTAAAATAACATTTACTAAATTTAATTTTTTACATCCATCCCATGCATTATTCAGTGCTTAAAGTTTTTACATATGTAAACAGATTTTTATTCAGATATATATGTCTGTATAAATTTCAAAGCTATTCTTTCTCTGTCAATGAGTTTTATAAATTAATTTTGTAGCCATCAGCCTGAATTTGGGCCATACATACTTTTCTTATGAAAGTACATCCCTACATCAACTCTGAAAATTAGGAAACTGTTGTTCTGTTAGTCATTATTATTATTAGGAAGTGGACTGGATTAGGTTTTTCAATTTTGAGTTCAAGTTGATTTTTCTGTACATTTAATGTGTGTGTAAAAATTTCTATGATCATTTTATTCTTCCTAGACTTTGGTTTTCTTAAGCATAACTTATTCATTCATTGATTAATTTTTTAACAAATATCTATTTGAAGTCAGTGTTGTAAATGCTGGATATACAAATGAACAAAATGAAAATGGTCTCTGTCCTTATGGAGTTTACAGTCTAGTGGTGGTCGTATAATATATAAAACAAAATACATGTATCTTAAGTATTTTTTCTGAATTAAAAATAAAAATTTTATTTTTGTAGTAGTATCTTTTCAACAGCAACAGAATGTGGATATATCAATGAGGATGTGAAATCGTTGATTTAACAATAACGCTATAAACCTCACTGGTCTTTTAGCATTTTTTATTTAAGCTTAGATTTAAAAGCTCTCATTTCCTCCAGTCGTTTATCCTGAAAACATTCGCAGTATGATGCCAGTTTCTTTTTTTTTAAAATACAACTTGAAAGAAGCTGACAAGTGAACAAGAAATATTCAAGCATGCTATATTCTAACTGATTTGTTCGAGAGGATGATTCATTTAATTTCATAAAGGCTCAGTGGGCCAGAACAGTAGATGACCAGGTCAGCAGAGGGAATGTAGGGGAGAAGAGGTCTGTGAGAAGGATCTATGTAACAAGCAACAATATTTAGTTTTTTAGAGCTAGAGTTCTGCTTGAGCAATTCTGATGTTACTAGCGACAGTCATTTAAAGAGCTGCTGATGCCTCAGGGAAAACATTTTTAAAGTGTCCTATCTAGGAACAATGTTACTTGTACTGTGTCATATATATTAAAACTCCGTCCCTTGCTTATATTACAATACATTGTGCCTGATTAAAACCTGTACTACTATAATAGGGCTTTTTGAGAAGGCCGATTAAATGTTGTTCTTGAAACCTTTTTTCCTGCTCAATATGCTCTGAATATGATTGAAATATTAACCATTTGGTAAACAACGCTGAAGAAAAGATGGGGATACCATTTAAGAACTTTAAAAATAAAATGAATTTTCTATGTAATTATTTAAAACATTATAAAAAAGATACAACATTACATGAACAGGCTAAAAATATTCTTAGCATCATTAAATTACTTCTTTTAGTATTTAACTTTGATGACCCCAACATGGAAATGATGTCATATTTCTAACAGACTGTATAGTATTTTTCAATAATATTATTTATTGACTAGTGATATCCCTGGAATACATGACATACATATTGTAGTAGATAATGTAATTCTGCTCAGATTTTTTTGCTATATACTTTGAAAATCATAATGGTGGTGGTCTATCATGTATAATTATTCTGTGTAGAGATTTGTGTGCTTGGATTACACACAACAGTACAATGCAGTTTAAAAAATTTCAGCTTACTCATTAACTTGAATTTTATTTTTTTTTTATTTTAAAAGAAACTTTAAAATTAAGGCAATTCAAGTAAATGCTGTGTTGCAGGTGATAATTTGCTAGAATGTAGTTTTAAACTAAATGATTTATTTTGAAAATATATTCAGTTTTCCAAAGTCAGAGATGCATACTTATTTGGAAACTTTTATAGAGAGAACTAGGTGGTGCTATTCTGTCATCTTTGTGTCTTAGTGGTTTCTTTGGTCCTGTTCTGTTCATTAAACACTTTCATACAATAAGTACATTAAGTAAGGTACAGCTTTTGCTTCCAAGTGGCATTATTTTTTATTAACCTACTAAGTTTATATTGATTTTTTGTCTTTGTTTTCAGCACTATTTTTTGTGCAACAGATAAAATTTTCTTCCTAAGCAGGAAAATATATCAGAATTTACTGCTTACCTCATTTCTTTAACACTTAAAATAATGTATTAAATTGTGACATCTTTAAATCTTAAATTTTTTATGTTACTATGTCTTTTTAAAACCTTGTGTTTGGCTTTCTATTTGCCAAAACTTTTATTATTATTTGAGTCAGAATTTAAAATGGTACCATTTTTGTACAGTTTGAGTTGATTTAATGTAAAATGCCACAAATACCGAAGCTCAAGAAAAACACTTATTTATAACAATTATTTGCAATATTACAAATTGTATTAAATCCTTAAACAAAAGAAAAGAGAAAGGAAATCTATCTCTTGAAAGGAAATTCTGTTTGTCTAATTTACTTCTCTGTCAAGAAAAGTGACCTCAATTAGGCTGTCTGTTATTCTTTTCATGTTTCAGGATATCATTAAGATAATTGTGCCTTTCCATAATCTTGGTAGTACCTGATAGTCTGAAATAAAACACTTATTTAAACCTAAATAAATAAAGAACAAAGTTACTCTACTCTACTTATATTTAGTACACTGGTATCTCTTGAGGTATGTTTTCTTAGTAAAAACTATAGCTTCCTTCAGATACCTTTACATTTTGGGAATGTAGATAAGAGAAAACTTAAAAGGAATTGTAACTTTTTCTATCAAAAATCATCCTGTGTTCTATATAAGCAATTCTATGTTTCTTAATGATTTTACAGTATCATTATGAAGAGTATATCATATAATTTATTCTCTAATGAAAACCTGGATGTAAAATAATGAAAAGTTACTTCAAGAGTTCTACCCATGTGCCTCCTTGTAGAATTGCAATTCTGCATATATATCATTTTGAGTGGGGAAAAATAATTCGTGTCCCTTGTTTCTGATATAATAAATCCACCTTGCTGCTGTTTAGATCATAAAAACTTTAAGTTTTACCTTAATAGAAAAGTGAATGTTACATAGAAAACTCTTTGCGTTTTCTGTTATCTTCCAAGTCTTTTATCTGTGGAAGACAGAATCAATACAAATTTCAAAATGGTTCCACAGGATATCATCTTACAGTGTAGACAGATAATCTCAGAGATGAACATCTTCTAGACTAATAAACGTAAGTGAAAGTATTGCTAGACTTCTGTGCTCATGTCTGGCCTCTGCAAATAAAATAAAAGTCATGAGTTTAGAATGGGGAAACTGCGTAAGGGAATTAGTATTTTTTTTTAATTTATTTTTTTATTTCAGCATATTATGGGGGTACAGATATTATGGTTATGTATATTGCCCATGCCCCCCCCTTGAGGCAGAGCCTCAAGCATGACCATCCCCCAAACGTTGCACATCTCATTCATTATGTGAATTAGTATTTTTTATTCATAAGATATGCCTTCATTTTCTACTGAATGAAAATTTTCCTGAAATGGATTAAGTAACTCCCATTTTACACTTCCATAGCCTTAACATATGGAGAAAAATGGTAAATAGAGTTTTAAAATTAAGAATATTAAGTATTATGCTTTGGGTAATAATTATTTGAATGAAAAAATACTTCTGAGCTTTTAGATGCTATAGTTATGTGAGTAAAGTTTGTACTAGACAAAGAAATTATGAAAGGCATTCATAGATTTTCTATGTCTACATGCTTAAAACTATGTGTTTATGATAAAGATTTGATTCCCTCTTTGAAAGTTGACATTTTAGCAGAAATGCTAGCAAGAAATTATTCAATTTTGATATATTTGATACTAGATTTACCTAGTTAAATAAGACTATCATCAGGACCAATGATTTTCTGGTAGCCTATTTTTAAAATGCACTAAATAAAACATGATATTTGGTGGGAAAAAAATCTAAGTAATAAATGAGTATATTTCAAAATTATTTTTTCTTCATAAGTATAGTAAGTCTATTTGTTATTTTATTTCATTTCTTAAGTGTCAAAAATACAGGGAAAAAACCTTATATTTGGTGATAATTCAGTGATTACTTATTGTTGTAGAGGTAAAATTAGATAGGAAGACATGAAACACATCTCTGGAAATAAGTTTCTGCTTGGACTGAGGTTCTAGAATTCACACCAATATGCTCTATGCATTTTTTTATAGTGTCTTATGGTCATTGTTTCTTGGAGAGCTTTAATTAGAATAAGAAGAGGCTCTCTTCACAATTATTTTTGCTGAAAATGAATCTCAGGCAATATAGCAAAGCCATTAACTATTAGTAATCAATGGCAGCAAACAGATCACTGTAGCATGTCATCTTATCTTGGAAACTTTGGAAACTTTCACCTTTAGAAACTTCTATAGAGGTTTCCTTTCATCTTGCCACGTTTTATCAATGATCAAAGATTTATATCTCATGGATCTAAAGGTGTTTTTACTTTAAAAGATAGACTAAACAAAAAATAAACCCCAGAAACAATAATAAGTAAGGGATTTCTGGATTTCTTTTGAGATCAAAGTCAGATAACAAAATAGGTGAAAATGCCAGAAAAAGGAATAATGGTAATTAAGAGAATAAAAGCAATAGTGCAATGAAGAGGATGGATATAGATCTTTTGTACTTTTAAGTATATCTTTCTTTATTATATTGATAGAAAATAGAATCTCTAAAGAAGGACTGACCTCGAATTATAGCTTATATGAGCAAATCAA
The DNA here is from genome assembly GCA_008086735.1 of Cheirogaleus medius. Lineage (NCBI taxonomy): Eukaryota > Metazoa > Chordata > Mammalia > Primates > Cheirogaleidae > Cheirogaleus > Cheirogaleus medius. Next base: position 79,727,942 of record VBSM01000272.1, on the reverse strand, counting down.
AGTTTGATGGACCAAATGGATACTGACATCATCCATGCATGGTGAAAGAGTTTCGAGTAGAACTAAATAAGAATTTAGTATTGTATTTGGTGCAGCATGTCCTGAACCTAATTGTAGTGGAAGACTGCTGATCATGAAGAAGCTTAATACCATTTAACAGGTAGGGCTAAATAATAATAACCACATGTGATCAAAAATACAATAATAACCTTTGGGGAAAATATCTTTCCACAGACTTAATATACTCTCATGTACAACTTATATCAAACTGAGAACTTTCTAAATATATCTTCCCTGGTTGGCTTTGATTATGTCAAGATTTAATTTGTCTTAAAATTAGTACTCTAGTCTATCTATATTGGCATTAATATGCATGGAAGTGATGGGATGCAATAATTAGAACATGCTTGTGTTTTGTAGGTCAGTCTAGGAGAAGTTGCTCTTATTATAGCTTTGCAGTTTACAAATTGTCAAGTTTTCAAAAAGTATCTTATTGTTAGCTACATATATTCAGATATAAAAACAGGAAAAACACCACGAAAGAACAGTTCTTAAAAACAGCAATAGTTTCACCATTGATTTGTTTTCAGTAGCTATTGACTTCAACAGGAAACAAAACTTACAAAAGCAGTTTCTACATTTAATTCTTAATGTGTCAATCAGCAGGTGTTTCAAAAGGAACATCACTTACTTGAAACTAAAATCTTTAAATCTGAAGAGAACTTGACATTTTGGGAAGCCACCTTTCTTATCCAAAAGACTTTTGAAAGAGAATAAAGGCACTTGTGAAAAAGTTTGTCTTCTCATTTCACATAAACAAAATACATAGTGTAAATTGATATGCATGCCAAACATTTAGAAATTGAAAAGGTATATTCACTGATCTAAACATCAAGAAATTAATCCAAATGTCCTAATAATCTTAAGTAGTCCCCTTGACATTATCTAAGACATTAATGTCACTATCAGGAATTATATATTGTTGTCTTGTTAACTTCTGTATACTTTCTGCCTTTTCCCTACTAGCTGGTAAGCTCTTTGTGAGTGTAGGGATACTGTTTACTATTTTAATCTTCTACTTTTAGAATATTGTGTGGCACATAGTTGTTCAAAAAGTTTTTGTTACCTGAATGGATATAATGCTCTTGACTTACTTTTAAATAAAAGATTCTTTACCTTTTGAGCAACTTCCTACAGTGAACAGAAATCAAATTAGCGCTGGTATTTAAAATACACTTAATTAACATTAGTTATAATTGAATAGAGTTCTTCATGTCTTTTCTTAGACATGTTATGCCCCATTTTGATTATATATCATGTGTTATGTGATAACATTTGTAATTGTGTTTATATGTTTATGGCATAAGACTTAAAGCACAATGTTGCTGTTGCTCTTTTAAAACAATAAAAAGGAAAACAGAGTAGAGGAATTTACTTGCTGGATGCCATATGAACACTTTTCAAAGTATTAATATATTTCCTATGTTAGTTGTTTGTCATTGCTAGGAGTCCACGGTGTGTGTGTGTATGTGTTTGTGTGTGTGTGTGTGTGTTCTTTATATCAGAAATTTGTCTGAAGTCATGGAATTATATCTGAATTATATGAAAACAATAAAACTAAAGATCATAATAGGCCATAGGGGAAATTTCACATAAGAAATATGTTTTAGCAAAATTGAATGTAAGTTTAAAATAAGCTCTACTGCACTTTAGATTTAAACATGATCTCATTTCAACCCTATTTAAATCTTATTTCAGAGGCAGCATAGTGTAAATGGAAAGTACAAGAGATAGGGCATCAAGAATTAAAGTTCTGATTATGCCAGTGCCATTGGCTCTCTCCATCACCCAGGGAAACAGCTCATCTCTCTAGAGGTCAGTTACTCAGAGGGTGTTAGGCTTGGATCATCTCCAAGGTCCCTTTTCAACTTGAAGACTGACTCCAATTCAGCAGATGAAATTAAATAAATGGATATGCTTCGCAAAGGTTAGAATGTGATTATGTCTTTGTTGTTAAATGAAAAAGTTTTAATCAGACAAAAGTGTTATAAAATGATGAAATATATTACTAATGGTAGTGTTTATAAAATTCTGATGCACAATTTCATGTGTTTTAAAATTTTATGTATATATAATAATGTATATATTGGTCTATTGGCATATTTATTGATATATAAGTATATAAATCAATAAATCTTATTTTTACGTGATTCCAATTGTCTTAAAACTGTATGTGCCTGTGTAGATACTTTATTACATTTCTGACTTTTTATTCTCTATAAAGAGAGCCATGAATAACTAGAAGAGATATCTTTGAAGAAATTTTCATTTGGTAAAACACTTCTAAGAAAAATCTTAAATTATTAGGGATTATCACCCTTAAGTGAGGAAGAAATGGAGATTCCAGAAACACTTCAATAAATGAAGATTATTTTATACTAAGTGCCATAAACAATGATATTTATATTCATTAAGGTTCAAAACAAAGATATTGTTCTTAAACTACTCTAAGAATACTTTAGATTTTTATTCAGAAATAATTTTCAGACAGGACTCGTAGACTTTTAAATGGTAAGTCGTGAAATGCTTTCTTGGTGTTTAAAAGGTTAGATTAATTTTTTCATCTTTTCATCTCTGGAATATTTAAAAGTATGCCATCTTCAAGATGAAGTAAGAGAACTGAAGGGCCTCAAATCATGAGATAGCTTCTCATGAAACCAGTTTGCACAATTTGTAACTAATCCAAAATTTCACTTTTGTCAAATATAATTTGTTAAGAAAGCCAAATGCTTATTATTTCCTTTGTAAATATGTCATTAAATAAAAGTTTTATTGATTAATTTAGAGTGGATTTCATAATAACCCTAATCATAATCATACAAAGAGTTAAATTCCCTTCATTATGGAGCAAGGCAAATGCAGAGTGTTTATAGGCGATCTAGAAGGTCAGTCCTCAGACTAATTCACCGACAGCCCCAGATGCCTGGCTAAGCTGCCAGCACAGTTGCTTTCCCAGTCTGCCAGAAAGTCAGCTGCAGCTGCAGGGAACATTTTTTTTCTTTCCTACCCATTGCTAAGCCTGTGGATTTTACAATTGCCACGGAAAGAACAGAATTAGAAAATGTAATTCAGGGTGATGATCACCTCACTTACCCTATTAATGGGTTTCAAAGTAATTTATTATGAACAGGAAAATATAAACAGATAAGGGCTTTTGCACATGTGCCTGTTCTCAAATAATCCATTTAGTCACATTTTGGAAAGTAATCTGGTGAGATTGCCTTCCAGTTTCAGATTCTATCTTATTCATTTTTGAATTCCTGATATTATGATAATAATAATAGCTACCATTTTATGTTGTACTGTTATCTGCAGTTGGAGAAACATACCCATGGGTTACTAGTATAGAGGGAGCTAGTATGGTGTGGTTTTGAAATCCAACCATGACGTCTGATCTTCCTGTGTTGTGTAACTTTGAACAAGAGATTTTACTTCTCTGAGCTTAAGGTATTTCACCTGAAAAATGATAAGTGTGATGTAAATCTCAAAGAATATGAGGAGGGCCAATTATTTAATATAGTAAAAGGCCTCCTATCATGTCCAGAAAATTATGAGCCCTCAGTAAATTATAGAGATATTGTGAGAGAAAATAAGAAAAATGATAAATTCAATATTTGTATTAGGTCCTTAGAATTCTGGATGCACATTGCTCAGTGGTACTTTTGAAAAATTACCTATTGGGTACAATGAACACTATTGAGGTAACAGATATAAGCCTAGACTTAAAAGCCTAGACTTCTCCATTATGTGATTCATCATGTAACAAAAACCCTTTTGTACCCCTCAAACCTATTTAAATAAAAAGTTTTAAAAATAAAAAGCTTCTTAATAGCATATGATAGGACTTTATTTAAAAAAGTAATCAAATGAGAAAGATTGGAGAACCTGAGAATAAAAGTAGAACATTTTTAAAGGATTAACATTATATTCTGGGCTGGAGTGCCAAAGAAGAGACAGAAGGAAGGAAAAAAATTAATCTTAATGTAGTATATTACTGTTTATAAATCTATAAATAAGGATTGTTGAGAAGTGGCCATAAAACTACATTACTCCATTATTTGCATTTTAGATACCCTATGGCTATGAAGACAACTTGGAGAGCACTTCTGTATTTGAGCACAGACAGCTTCCACTTGCTTCTTATTTTTCTTATGCTCCCTTCATTTCCTTCCCCTCCCTTCCCTCTCATCATCCCTCTCTCCCTTCCTTCCTTCTGTTCTTTCTTCTTTAAACATGAATTAGAACATACTGCAAAGTCTTTTACTGTGTTGAAAAAGTATTAAATATATTCCTGGAAAGAGTTATCTTATTTTTGTGTAGATTGGGTCTTAGAAACTAAATGAAATCAAATATCAACAACATAGCCAAAAAATGTTCTATTCAAATGAGAACTGTTGCCAAGGTCTATGGGGGTGATCACATTCTCTTGCTTTTCTGGTTTCAAGTACAATTACATTTTAGTGAAAGGCACTTCTTTTAGGCAGCAAACAAAACCCACCTTATGTTGTCTTCCCATCCCTGTTTTAAGTGACGTTCAGAGAAAATCCACAACTTTTAAACTGTGTCATTCAAATAATCTAATCAAGTTTTAAAATGGCCAGGCTGGTATTTTGTAGCTGACAAGATATGTACACATTTGGAATACCAACATTTGATATCTCCCCTCTCTCATGACTTTTGAAGAGTGCAGATCTGTTCATCCTTCTGATGTCACCCTAGAAGGACACTTTCCTGGTGAGAAAATAACTCATTTTAGGATTCATAATTTTCAAGGTCATAGAATATGCACACTGGTCTGTTTTTTTACTAAATGAAATATTCATTTGTGTTTCTAGATGTAGATATAAAATGAACTCCCTTTTTAGTATTTCAAAATTAATATGTCTACAAATTTTTAAAAAGTGTTATAAACACATATAACTATTTTTTGTGATGATTTATGTGGATAATGTATATCAACATGAACTACATATCTGGATATAAGTCTAAAAATCCAAGATAGGTATTTCTACAAAGCACATAAACTCATAGTATATCTAGGTTTTTATTAGTAGTATATACAAACATAATATTTTTAATTGAGTGAATATTATAGAAAAGACAAATAGGTGTGTCTTTACACAAAGGAAAGAATTAGGATTTGGGGAGTGTTACTTTTTTATATGTGAATACTTTATATATGTATAATATAAAATATCTTTATTCTTTCAAAGAATTCTTTACGATTTCAGCTGGAATTTTAAAAATAATACTAGTTTGGAGATATGAAATTAATTCCTTAACAGACAATACAAAATTACTTTTCTCTGCTAAAAATGAAATTGATTAATTATACAGCATGAAAAGTGTATCAAACACTAAAATATAAAATGGTAATATATTTTACTGAAATATAAATTATAAACTGAAAAGCATACACTTAAAAAATGTTGCAACCTTAGTTAAGTAGGCTTTTTATTCTGCCCCTTTTGAAATGGAATATTTACATTTCCTTATATCCTATTCGAATATTAAAACCTTGATATTTTATTTTGCTATGTATCATTTCTGTGCCATCAGTAAAAGACCACTAAAACAGGTAGATATTAAATTGTTTTTCATCAGTTTCTTATTTTGCACCAAATATTTTGGAGAGCACCTCGTCTTCTAATCTGCGTAATGCTAAAAATAAATCCCAATAAAGTTAGTTTGTTTCTTCTCCTGGAGGTTTCTTATGTATATCTTTTATTTTAAAATGAAAATATAGATTTTATTATTCCTGTGTAGTAATTTGGAATTTTACTATTATGTCTGGAATTCCAAAGAAGTCAATTTTTAATAAAACAAATTTTATGAGAAATCCAATAGATATCTTTTAAGAGAGTGCTGGTGAAATAATACCTGCACATTGCAGGAAAAGCTTTTTTCTGTTCAAAGTCCTTAGAGGTGTCAGAAATCATTGTCCACCTCCCCTTTATTTCTGCCTAAAGCCAAGCAGGGAATTAGGAAAGGAAGAGAAGTGCTGTACACACAATGGCCTTCAGTGAATATTATTGATGACTAGACACCTGCTAGGATGTAAAGGCATTTAATCCATATTATTTTCCCTTTTAACTTGTCAACTCAGACATAGCCGCCAAAAGAGTATTCTGTCAAACATTAGCCTTTGCATTGCATTACAATTTTTATTTTTCATTCTTGCAAGTTCAATATACAACACAAGTGGGGCTTTAAATAATACAAATGTTTTTAATTGTATGAAGATGAACTGGAAAAAATATAATGTCTGAATATCAAAACATTCAGAGAGTGAGATATACATATGTGCAAATTATCAATTTCAAAATATTATTTTTATGGATAAAAGTGCCCAGTATATTAAATCACTTTTGGACCTTCTATCTTTACAAATGCTTGAATCATTGTGGTTAATCATCACCTGTTACTAATCCAACACTAAGCATTTATTTTGTTTGTATTTATTTTGAAGGATCTTTTAAAAAGAAATTAACATAATATTTTTTCCAGAAAACAGACTGAATCACATATTTTCAAGAGGTGGAGACAGTGTGTTCCTCCAGTGCAGAAATCTTTGTGTGTCCTGTGCCTGGGTCAGACTCTTTAATATATGGTAGGCTTCCAAAGTTATAACCTGAGAAATCGGTTCACTTAGACATGTTAAAACACGGTTTTTAATCTGTTTTTCTATTTATGATAGGAATATAAACATTATATTAGTTAACCTTTGACATTACAGCAACATAACATATCCAGCATCTTGGGGAAATGATTTGCGACACATTTAAGCTTTAAAGGAAACTGGAAAATTCTTTTTATCACTTTTGATGGAAACCTTTCTATAATATATTATGCCTTCTTTGGTGGAAAATGCTAAAAATCATTTAAGCTTTTCTCAGTGTCTCCGCAACATATTTTCTGGTATCTGCTATACTACACAACAGAGTTCTGCAAATGCTTTTGAGCTTTTCCACCCCTCACCTAGTTGTGCGTTATGCTTGCCGTTTACAGTCACTTCAGTGATTTCTTTTTACAATTTAATGTGAAGACTGGAGGTTAAAAAGAAAAAAAGTGTTACAAATTCCCTAAAAAAAATGTATTTATTGACTTATTTAATGAGGTACAAATGAGAGCTAGATGGCTAGTGCTGATTAATCCAACAAATATAAGTCTCACTTTGTTGCCCGGGCTAGAGTGCTGTGACGTCAGCCTAGCTCACAGCAACCTCAAACTCCTGGGCTCAAGCGACCCTCCTGCCTCAGCCTCCGGAGTAGCTGGGAGTTCAGGTGCACCTCACTTTGAGTGATCGGCTAATTTTTCTATTTTTAGTAGAGACGGGGTCTTGCTCTTGTTCAGGCTGGTCTCGAACTCCTGAGCTCAATCGATCCTCCCGCCTCGGCCTCCCAGAGTGCTAGAATTACAGGTGTGAGCCACCGTGCCTGGCAAATGCAACAAATCTAGATATTTAGATCTGAACTGTCTCCATGTTACAGCTTCTTATTTTGAACTGCTTCCTGGATCTCTTCACCAAAAGATAGGTAACCACACAAAAATATAACATGTCCAAAGACTGAATTCATTATCTTTTCCAGTCAGCTGCCCCTCTCCTAGTCTTCTGCATCTTTACACTTCCCTGACTCAGTTAATGCTGTCATAGCCATCCAAACATCCAAACTAAAAAAACAAACAAGCAAACAAACAAAAAACACCTGATGCTGTCCTTAACTCCTCCATCTCTCTTAACTTCTACTTTTACTTAATTCACAATCTCCGTGTGGCCCTTTCTTTTCACCTCCATCGCCCTTACTACTGTTATATTCACTCTTTTGACAGTCTGTCCCACTGTCTCCACAAGTCTCTTGCTTTATATTCCTAAAATAAAATTTAAAAAAAAGGTCAGGTTACTTTTCTCCTCTATGAAAAGCTCTCTACAAGATCACTCTTTTCAATACTAATTAAAGCACAAACTATTTAGTTTGACATAAAAGACATTCTCATTCTGCCCCCAAAAGCTAGCCACTTAATGCTAACTATTCCACTCACTCTCTGAGAGCCCTGTTTCCTTTGAACTTGCAGCATTTCTAAAAGCATGCAAATCTTGATATGACTTTATGCCTTTACACATGCCAAACATTAATGGGTATAAGAGCGTACTAATGATTTCAGGTGTAACACGAAATAATCTCGGGAATTAGCCATATTTGATACGCAGAGATTTATGAGAGTGTTTCTAATGGTGAAACTTAATAGGTAATAAGATTGTGAATCCAGTTCTCTATAGACACCAGAATAAAACAAAATGAAACCAAAGGAAACAGATTTAAAAATTTTTTTTCTACGTGGATTCATGTTTTGGGCTCAAGAATGACTGTTCTAAATATGATTAATTTTGATTTAATTATATAACTCAGATACTTAAACCCCAAATTGTGTCTTTTTTATAGGTCTGTGTATATGGATATAGTTCTAATATTATAGATTATCAATAATATTTTATTGTAAAATTATGAACTATAACATAATTATAATTCAGTATTTGAAGTTACCATTACTAAAGGGATGGATACTCTGGTCAGCAGATATTTTAATTCTTAATCAGATTTATGAATTATGAATCAAAATCAGGCTGATTAAAACAAGTAATATTACAAAATTTTAACACATATAACTTTTAGGTATATTTTAATATTTAGGTAATAACACAAGGACTTTTGAAGTATAGCTTTTCTTAAGTTAAGTTAATAGAGATAATATAAAGAGTTTTAGTTTGTACCTTATCAAAGGGATTTGAATCACTCTAGAGATTAATTTTTAATCATGGCTCATTAATAATAATTAAGTGAGAGGAGAGGAAAAATGCACATTCATCAATGTTTGCTTCTTTGATACTAAATGATTACACATACTCCATTTAAGATATTTTGATATATTCTTCACTATTCCAGATGTATAGGAAATGAGCCATAATGTCACTAAAAGCAAACTATTTTGTAATAATTTTTGCTCTTTAATAAAAGCAGTTATTTTAGTAGCATTACTGACCCGATAATTGCTAGTGGGTCTAAATTGGATGTACTTCAGTTAATGCATCAGTAAGTGAAGTACCTTCAATGCAATTAAAAGATTCTAATCTAACCAAAGAAAAGAGCTTGTTCATATTGACCACTTTAAATTCAGACTATGATTTCATATTTTTAAAACGGACCATGGCTTAGCTGACCCCATTAGTGGGATACAACTCTCCTTTGGCATAGTCAGTTATTACTGAGTAAGCATTTCTGAAAGCCTCTGAATGAACTTCAGCAGACAACTGCCATTGCCTAATTTTGAGAAGGCAACACTGAGTAAAAAGCAATCAAGATATTTAACATGGAGATTCAGGGAAAATCTAGATTGAAGTGAGGGATAAGAATTTATCAAGCAACAATAGTTATTGCATGTGAAGTGACTAACTTGATATTAACCTTTTACTTGATAATAACTTTTTTGCCCTAAGACATTTAAATTTTATTAGACATTTGTGACCTGACTTGCTGAGTAATTAGAATTTTCCAGTTTTCCTCTTGTCATTAATTTAGTGATTGATACTTTTGTATATCTGACTACAGAGCTTAATTTGTGGGGGTTGTGTCTTCCTCAATGTAGGGCAGTTGTCCCACTTCACCTCCCACTACTATTATGGGAAATGCAATTCTCAAATGAATGCAGAAAGAAGAGTATTAATGGTGTGCCAGTGGTACACTAAAGGGTAGAAGGTTGCTTCTAATTTTCTGTTTGGAATGGACCTTGCATTTCTAAATTAGAGTGCAGACATCAGGAGAAAAATGAAAAACTTGCTACCCACTTTAAAAACTTGCATACCCCCAGTATGGTGGAGTCCCTAAATGGACTTATATTCCAGTTCAATTAGATTTGTAGGGAGTATAGCAGTCTTCCCAGATTTTGGCAATGGGGATGTGTATGTGTATCTTGGCTGATTCACCAGATGCCCTCTTTTAGGTGGTGTCTTCTGTTAGTATTTTACTAAGAAGATGGGAGAGACTACACAAGGAACTCTGCCAGCCAGATGCCATTTTAAACTGCTAGTCTCTGCTTTTTTGTGCAATGCAAGGCAAATTGCTGAGTATAAAGGATTTTCTTTACTAGCTGTAAAGGAGAACTAAAATTCAGCTCCAATTCTCTTTCAGGAAATTTTCTCTGACACCCTGAATTCTTCTTCTATAGGACTCTGAGTATACTGCATCATAGTCTTTTCCCTACAAGTAACATGAATGTCTTGCCCACCACATAGATCTTCTGGAAAGTTTTTCAATTTTACTCCTTTTCTATTGCTACATAATCTATTCAAATTTTAGGACTTCAGTCAGTGGTGTGAATTGAATTAAAATTGGCTAATCTGGCCTGATTGTATAGATTATGTAACCATAGTAATATGAACTGTGATTATTAATGTGCGTTTATTAAAAGTTATGGTGTATATAGAACTTTCCAAGCAGTCAGCAACTCTTATTTGTTTGTAGCCCAGCTGTCTCCCCAACTCCCCATGCAGTGCCTTGCCATCCACTAATGTGACACAACTGTTCTGTGATGTGTGTTTTCCTAATTGGTGGAACTGATAAGGATAAATGAGCCTGGTCCTCCCCCTGCAGGGGTGTGTATGCTATCAGAAGTTCACTGAACACAGCCCTTATCTAGGGGTAGAAAGTTGAGAATTACTTCTAGGGAGTGTCCTAATTTGGAGCTGTGGTCACAGACATGGAAAAATGAGAACTTCTGGTTTACTTTATGTAAAATGTAGTGACGTGTCCATTCTCTCATCCACTTTTTGATCATCATCAAGCCAGAGACAGACTGGATGCTGCTTTTGCATGTTCTCTGCCTGCTTGTTTTGGAGTGTCTCGGAAGCACAGGGAGAGGAGCATTTCCTTACCCTAAACGACATTTTTGTTAGAGACCAGATCTTAGTATTCTTTTGATTTGGCACCAGCCTCCACGGTGCACATTTTACCTACTACTTCTGTTTCCTTTTCCATTACAGCATCTTTGGTGACACTGGCCTTAAGCCAAGTTCTAACCAGTGCTTGCCAGTGTTATTTTTGTAACTTCCTAGTCACAAAATGCTTCTCTCTCTCTAATCTCATTGGGGACCAGGTGTTTTAGCTGTTTTATTCATTGCTCCATCCATGACTCCTAGCACAGTGCTATCATATAGTAAATTTTCAGTAAATAGCTGTTGTCATCAACAAATTAAACTCAATAAATTTAGCTCTCTTTTCACTTTGATTCCATTCTTAGAATCACACAGTATCATTTTTCAGTTTGTCATAGATTTCTTTACTTTCAAGCCCTCTTTGGCCACCTAGTTTTCTTTGGCTTTTGTCCGATTTATCTATCCACTGCTGTCAAACTTATGTTTAATTGAATTAATGTGATCATCTAGTTCCTATTATTTAGCCTTTTAGAGCTTTATGCTATCTTTGTGCTTATCCTATCTTTAACTCAGCAACCCTTTCCCATATTTCTTTAAATTTAATCTTGAAATCGTATATTACCTATAAATTGTTTCATTACCTAAATAAAAGATACAATTAATGTATCTCTTCCTCTCCTGCCCTGAGCTGTACTCTGCCTAAATGGTGGTACTACTAAAATTTCTTATTTTAAAAAAATATTAATTTAGAAAAATTTGCTTGAACACCTGCTATGTTCTAGATATAATTGTAGGTTTGGGGGTATAGACAGGAACAAGAGAGAGTGTTAAAGACAGAATAGTATCATGGTTAAGCTGCCATTCATGGCTGATTTAGAATTTCTATTCTGCCTTTGTTGTTTATGCAAGTTGGGAAGCCAGTTATCTGTTTTGATATGAGTTTGTTCATATGAAAAAGAAGTACATTACACCACATCTGAAGTCTCTTGGGGTTTTAAAATTTAGTTATCTCTGTGTTAAATGGCAGAAGATTTGAAAAAATCACTTATGCATAATAATTTGAAACAAGGTTGATCAAAATATTCTATAGAGTTTTTACTTAGTTTCCCTTCTTGCCCTTTGGGGCATGTTTTATTATATTTGACCTTAAACTGTGTTAGTTTCCCACCAGATTTATCAGCTTAACATGTTAAAATATGTAGTTACTTAAATTGATGTGATTAATAATAGCAGTTAAAATTAACATTCTGCACACAGTTTAGTAGATACTATTGTGCGTTTATAAGAAGCAAACTATCTCTGTTGTTGCTAATGGTCAGATGACAGTTTCATCCTACATTTCAGGAGAATATATTTTTCTGTTTATGTTTTTCTGTAGTGCTTATGTTCATATATTTAAATACTTGTTAGCTAATGTATATTATAAAAACCAATACATTTTTAGTTATTCATTTCCAGATTTCAGTTAAAATTAAAACTCTTAATAACCTCAGCTGCTTCCCACTAAATTGCATGTGGTTTTATGTATACATCTTAGTTTCTTCAGCTGCAGAGCTATAAAGTTGGATTTAATAGAACCATCAACTTCATAGTGTTAAAAAGAGGATTAACTAAAATAATTTTAACCTAGCACCTTGCTTGTCACATGATAAAGACTGTATAAATGTGAAATATTATGATTATTTTCTTCCCTGACTTATATCATTCTTCTACTTACATATACATATATATATCTAAAATAAAAGGGCAGTAAAAGAAATTTAAAAATAAGAGAAATAAACTAAGAACAAAATTTAATAGAGTTAAAGATTCTTATGAAGACAATTGATGAATACTTAAGTGCAGTACTTAATTCATTGAATATTATATATGCTGACAATATTCTACTGAAAAAGGAAATTAATATTTAATGATCTCATTATATTTAATAAAACATGAGAGGGTATGGATTTCAAGAATATAATTCTATCCATTAACAGGAAGGTTTCATGTAAATGAGTGTCTGTATAATTGTCCTTAAAGACTAAACATATTTACAATACATTAAAGAGACCCGTAAAAAACATATATGAATTGTGTAGTATTTCACGTAATTCAACAAAATGCTTTACTAAAATTATTTTTATATATTTTTATTTCAGTACTTGATCCCATGTAATTTTATATAATTTTACTTTAGAAGCACTGTTTTGATGAATCTTAAAGTATCTACAATAATTAGGACATTATTAATTTTATATTTCAATATTAATGTATAATTATTGATTTTGAAGTAGTTTAAAGATTTATTTCTTTCCTGCATTAAAAAATCAATTTATAATTTTAATTGATTTAGTCCTATAGTATTATCAGAAAAATATGGTTCCCTTTTGCCCTTAAGTGACAAAGAAGCTTGGTGGTTGCTTGGTTTATTTCTTAAAATTATTTTTACAGTGTTAAAGTAAGATACATTTTATAATTTTTAAATATGTATTTAATGAAAATGACTAGAGGGTAATACCTCTTCATAAGAATCAAAGTGATTTGTAATTTACACTTAGTATAACATTCTTTAAATGGTTTTCCAACTAGTATCTCTGTTCAAAGAGAAAAATCAAGTGCACAAATAATTCATTTATTAATTTACATAAGCTTGCTGATTCTTAATCCTGTTTTCTAAGATGACAAATCACAAATAGGAAAATCATCTGACACTGTTTTGATTAGGTATTTCATAAATGCTATTTGATAATTTTGATTGTTTTATTTAACAAATAAGGTAAAATAATATATAGACATTTAGAATGGGTTACAACTCTGTTCATTAACTTTCCATTTTGGTAAATGCCAAAAGGACCATACCAGAGCTACATTTTACTGGCTTTCACTCTGTTGAATGAATCAAGATTCATTATCCCAAGATAATTTCTACCATATTTATTTATTCTATTTTAAAACTATTTTGTAGTTCTGCATTTATGTGTTAGCCCCAGGACCTACAGGGATATTTCCAGTATTTCAGATTTCTATAGATATCTTTTAGTTTTTATACTTGAGAAATTATAAACCTAGGGGACTCTAAATTTTACTGAAAAATGCATTGAATCAGAAGGCCATTCTGCGACGTGACCCACTCTGTAGGTCCATAGCCTAGGTTGTACCATTTACACACTAAGCCTGTCCTGGAAATGAGCTGGAAACAAAATTGTGAGATAGCAAAGTACATTTGTAATATTTGTTAGCTTCTTGTATGGCCTTATGTCTCTTTGAGGCTGTCATGGTCTCACCCATATCATAAAGCAACTTGAAATACAAAATCAATAACAAATCCTAGGAAGGAAAAAATATACTCTTCTATACACCTATTAGAATGGCCAAAATCCAGAACACTGACAACACCAAATGCTGGCAAGGATATAGTATAAGAGGAACTCCTATTCATTGCTGGTGGGAATATGAAATGGTATAGCCACTTTGCAAGACTGGCAGTTTCTTAGAAAACTAAACATACTCTTACCATACAATCCAGCAATCACATTCCTGGGCATTTACCCAAAGGACTTGAAAACTTATGTCTACACAGAAACCTGCACATGGATATTTATAGCAGCTTTATTCGTAATTATCAAAATTTGGAAGCAATCATGATGTCTTTTAGTAGGTGAATGGATATACTCTGGTCCATACAGATAATAGCACATTATTCAATATTAAAAAAAGAAATGAGCTACCAAGCCATGAAAAGATATGGAGAAAACTTAAATGCATATTATCAAGTGAAAAAAGCCAATCCGAAAAAGCTACACATTGTATGATTCCAATTATATGACATTCTGGAAAAGGTAAAACCATAAAGACAGAAAACAGGTCAGTGGCTGTCAGGGTTAGGGAAAAGGGAAGGATGAATATGCAGAGCATAGAAGACTTTTAGTGCAGTGAACTACTTTGTATGATATTATAATGGTGGATACTTGTCATTATACATTTATCTAAGCCCATAGAATGTACAACACTGGGAGTAAAACCTAATGTAACCTATAGACTATGAGTAATAATGATGTATCAGTGTAGGTTCATCAATTGTAACAAATGTATCACTCTAGTTAAGGATGTTGATAATGGGAAAGACTATACATGTGTTGGTCCAGAGGGTAAATAGGAAATCTCTGTATCTTCTGCTCAGTATTGCTGTGAACTTAAAACTGTTCTAAAAATAAAATGTATTAAAACTAGTCTTGATGTTTTACCCTTGTTTATAGAATTTACATTAAAAATAGAGCCTCTCGAAAATGCTACTTAATGTATACACACATGAATATTTAGCAAAAATAATTCTCATCTTTGGTACCTGGATTGAGCCAATAGTTGGGGACTTTTTGTACCTTATATTATATTATAATGGTTGTTGCTAATCTGTGAGACTAACTCTGTTATCTGAGACCCACAGTTTCAATACAATAGCCACTAATATCTTGGAAGTGACCAAAAAAGAAAAAAGTGCCCCAAATTTGCTCTGTCATGACAACAGTTAGGAAGAATATGAGAATTTGTGCCAGAGATGGAGCTAGAGAAGAGCAGCCTTTTCAGGTAGTGGATTTCATGCTCCTAAAATTAAAGTTGATTCCCATTCTTAGATTGGATATTGAATCTTGTCGATCTTGGAAGTAGGGTTCGATAATCTCAGTGACACTAGGAATTTCAATTATCTTACTATATTTGCAAGTGACAGAAACCTAAAACAAATTAGCTTAGGAGAATGCATATGTACTGGCACATGTAAGGAGAGTGTCCCTTGGTGAGGCCAGACTGATTCAATATCCTGTCACTATCTCTAGGGGTGAGTTTGTCAGCCCCATGTGGGGACCCAGGGAGTTGGTGAGGAAATTCCTAAAAGAAAGGGGATTTGCTAGCAAAAGAAAGATAGAAATGTGCATAGCTACTATAGTCAACTACAGTGACATACGGGATTTAGTATATTAACAAAAATATTTTGATGTCCACTGTTATAGTCAAGTAACAGAAGCCACCTTAATTACTAAAGCAACACTGGGTTATAATCATATGGCGTAGTTTTTTGGACAAGGAGAAAGGAACACTGAGAGAAAGAGATAGTACAATGTAGGGGAACAAGGGTGGCGGGGTAAAAGTTAAGATCAAGTTGTTGCAGGTCCTAGTTGTGGCTATTACGGGGTCAACTTTAAAGAGTAGGTTTTGAATGACACCCTGGTGGTCAGTGGTGCACCATTAGGGAAGGTTGAGCAGAACGTCACAAAGGTGTGGTTTTCCATGGAAAACACCTTGACTTCAGCTTCCTGAAGTTAAAATCTGAAAGCCATTATCAGAAGCACACTGGTTTATAGAAACTGTTGTTTTTGCTTTTAGAAATGTTCTGAAAGGAGTTAGGGTGCTTTATTTAGCTCATTCTGTGGTTGATAACCTTAGAAACCAGAACAAAGAATGCACTAAGACCCTTGTTTCCTGCTATTATCTCTAAATTCATTTTAACATGACAGTAAATATTAATGTTGTAACAGGACTCATAACACAAAAGTAAAAAAATTAAGGTTAAAATTCTTTTTATTCTGTTAAAATCATATTTCATTAGTGACACACCCACAAAATAGTACCTATTCTTTGAAATTGTTATGCTTGCTCAAAAGCTTGCAAATTAGTGTAAACTCAGGACCTGCTGACATTCTTTCAGCATTATGAAATTCCAGAAAATGTGAATAGGATGTTTCAGTTGTTAGGTAATTTTCCAGATGCCTTTTTTTGTGCTCAGATAATTCAAATGGCTTCCTTTCAACACTTCAAGCTTGTCATGTACACTATATTAGAGTGTGTAACATTTTTGAAGGAATTTGGCACAAAAATCACTTTTCCACTTCTAACTCTCTAAGTTGGAAGAATGCCTGCAAACATCATTATAAATACATCCTAATAAATATATTTTCACCAATTTTTAAAATTTCCTTACTTCAAGTGTCAATATTGTTTGTGTTATGATAAGAGCAGTTTAATTAGTTATGCTTTTTGCTGATATTTTGAATAAGTGTATTTAGGCTATATTTATAATAAACATCAATATTTGCAAATGATAAAGACAGCATGATTTGTATGTGATCATTCATTAAGATACACATTAAAAGCTTAATTTCAATCAAGATTTCTGTTTCCTCAGGTAAGGTAGATGAAATGATAAAATTCTCCCAAACTCTATAATTTAGACCCAAAATTGAGTATTTTCGTTGTCTTTTTTTATCACTTTTTTGGCTTAGTTGATATCATAAATTATATTAAATATCATATTTTATTTTCCTATCATAACAATATTATAATATTAAAATATTTAGAGGATAGATTAATAAAATGGTCTTGAAAAGTTTATTATTATTTTTTGAATATATGTAAAACTTTTTTTAACCAATTTAGAATATATAAGAGTCCATACATTCACAAACATTCATTCTCTCATAACTTTTTAATCTTTCTAAATGGAGAGTGTAAATAATGTCCAAAAACTAATATTTACTAAAATGTTTAAAGTAGAATGTTATATGGGGTAGTCACATTTCAAAAGAGTGCTATGTTGCAGAAGACCTGCCACAATTTCAAGGTAACACAATTCAAAATTGATTCTGATGGAGGATGGATGGCATATTTGTTAACCAGATACAGAGGAAATAGAGAGCAAATATAGTTTACAATTAACTCAGTCCACTACCATTGAGACTATGTTAATTTGTCAAATTTTATAATTTTGGGGATCAATACAATTTTAAAATTTGTGAATTAAGAGAGAATTTTGACTAATTGAGCTTTATAATTCAAATGTGACTGCACTATAGTGGAAAGAAACTTGAATTTGGATTTGATGAGATCTGGATTTGAATGCTAACGATGTGTAAATTTAGGAAAGTTGCTTAATCCTTCCAAGCCTCAGCTACTTCTTCTATAAAAGGAGGAAATAATACATACCTCAGGCAATTGCTGGACATTATATGTAGTGCCTAAGCAATCGGGCTATAAAAGAGATTAATGTTATTCTATTTCTTTCCATGATTGCTAACAGTATATGATCACTCCTCTGGCTTCTTGTTTCCACAATTGGCTTTTAAACATGTTGTTGAACTTTGTTTCTTCTATATTAGTAACTACAGAAGTAATATCTGTACATATTATTTAGGGTTAGCCAGAGATGGCTGAAAGTTCAGAGGTGTTGAGAACAAATGCCTAATCCCCGGTTTATTCTGTGATGAGATTTCTGTTTTTTGGTATGTGTCCTTGGACTGATTAAGGGATGGGGATGAATTTTCCATGCCTGTTGGATATCTGGAGGGAAACTGAAGAAACTAATAAAACTCTACTGACAAGACAGACCGTAAGCTATGATCTTAAATTACTAGTAATGTAGACAGATACCCCTATGGGTCTTTCAGTTCAAGCAAAATCTGACACTTCCACCTTCCCAATCCTGCTGTCTGCTGATATTGTTTACTTTATGTGTCCAGGGTTTCAGATAAAACATGGATTACGCAAAGTTTATTTAAATTAAAAAATATAAAAATGTAAAAAAATTGAAACATCTTTATAGACAAAATATAAATTAGATATGCAACTTGTTTTCATTGGAATAAACTAGTAGCAAATAACAGGTTGCTAATATTAAGTTAAATTGCCTCATTAACGCTTAAATTATGCCTATGAGGAAACAATGATATGGTTCATAAATATTGGTGTGCTTAATTCTCATAATCTGTGCTTCACCTTATATTTAAATTACTTGTATAGAAGTATTTTATTACAGTATATATTATATTATCAACTATTCTGGACTTGTCTTAATTCTACTAACTATGAAAATAGGAACCATATTTTGACAGCTTTATTCAATTATTTATACCCTTTACACTTTTATAGGCTTTTAAAAACTTGGTTACTAATGCAATGGCTTTAATAGTAAAAATTATTATGTACTTTTCCTTATTAATTAAAATCATGCTTTGTGTAATTTATCCATGTATTTATATGCTTTGTTTCTTTTTATAAAAGACACATTAACCCATACTTTCTTTTGACTTTATTTTATGAATTTATTTTAGAATATAGCCTATTTGTCTAATATCATTGTCTTCTAAATTAATGAGATAATTTACAAAATCAACATCATTAAAATACTCTAACAATGTTCTTTGTACCAGTTTTATTCAATAGGTTTGAATAAACGTACGGTACTCAAGGTTTTCTTACAAATATGTTGAATTAATTGAGAAGGAAAGAAAATAGAGGGAAACAATAAGCTTTAAGAAAATGTTTAGATGAAATTCCTGTAGAAAGACAATGAAAAAAGTGTTAACTGCTTCTCAACCCTTGAGTCTTTTACAGATAATAAGAGAGGTGTCATAAGCATTATTTGGATCACAGCATGATGCTGTATCAGAACTATGTAGCAGAAATCTGTCTTGGAATCAAATTAAAGAAATGGCATTTAAAAATTCTCTGTATGTCAACAGTATTTAGGAGATGCTCTATGCCAGTTATTTTCTCTGATTTGTTCAATAAAAGTTGAAATTATTTTACTGCCTCTTGGGATGGGTTTCCACATTTTGCATTGAGTTGAGACCTATGCACTTATGTTTGGAATCCTTTGCTTTGTTAAAGAGTGTCACTCTCATTGTCATCCTAAGAGTCATATGCATTTTTAGATGACAGAGATTCTAAATCTCTCCAATTATATAAGTTTACAAATATCTTAACTTTTGGAATGATTTTTCCACTAGTTTATGTATTACTTGAATTACTAAAAATTGTGATTTCTTTTGAAATTTATTTAAAAGCCAGAGCAAGTATTTTACAACATAGAAAATATAAGCTTATTTTTCTCATTTTTTTGGTGAATTTTGAGAAAAACTTTGGCTATTTCTTATGAAAAGAGGAAGATAAGTAAAATGATTTTAAATAAATGAATTTTTCTCTTCCATATATTGTTTTGATTTCATATGTATTTTAAACATCATTGTTTGAAAATATCTGGAGATTATTAACATATTAAACTTGTATTTATCTTATCTTATGGTTTTAAATATTATCAAACTTACTGCTATATATGTATGTCAAAAACAAGCCTACAAGTTTTTCCCAAGTGGGTATATTGAAATTTAGAATAAAAACATGGTTCTCTTAGATAATAATGATATGGGTAATTTTGGTTCATTTTTCTTTGGCAATAATCCAAGCATCTAAGCAATGGCTAAAGATAGTGGTACCATCAATATGAGAAAGCTGTTGCTGACTGTTGTGGAAAGACTATTCTGAAAATAATTTCTTTAGTTGTCATCCTGATGAACCTCATGTTATTTGTCTGTGGAGTTAATTTTTTCCCAAGTAAAAGTGCAAGCAAGCATTTTACTTGACTTTGTTGAGTTCTGTGTTTTTTGCAAACCGTCTATATCTTCTTAATTTGTTCGTTATATGAAAAGACAATATATAGATATTACAACAAAAATGAAATCTAATCAAGCCTTCCTTATCTGTTGTTTTCCATAAAGGTTCATTTTGAATCCACTTGAGGCATAGTAAGCTACTTTTTATGAGGTTTGGATAATCTAATAAAAATTATTTGTGATAGCTGGTCTCAGAGCATGATCTTTCAGAAGTTATCTTTTGATTAGAATGGCTTTATAAACTTAGAGATAATTTTGCATTTATATTTTAACCCCCTAGTTTAATTTCATAAAAGGTTTTGTTGCCAGTTTAATATAGCAAATATTTTCTCCAGAGCAAAAAATTTCCCATCCAATTTTAAGGTCCTGATGTTCTTGTTTTAATGCCCGACATACAGAACTTAAATAAAACATTTAACAAGAAGGAACAGATACTGAGGAACAAACCTCAGAATGTTCACAAAATGCAAAGAGTGAAATTTTATTTTTTAATGTTATAATTGAGCAAGAGAGTTGATTTGACTATCATGCAGCTCTGTAAACATTTACAGTAAATTTTGAGTATTGCAACTAAGGCTAACAATTGTTCAGCAACTCTTTGGATTTCTCAGGCTTGGTAATAGCCTTATAAAAAGTTTGGCTTGGAGGTTTACAGACAGAGAGCAGTGCATGTTTTCTTCTGTGATGAGGGGCAGGCAGCCAGAGGCTCAGATTTGCTGATCTCAATTTGGCACTAATATATAGCCACCTGCTTGACTGCTAGTTATAACTTTCATTAAACAGAAGTGAACACAAAAAAAAATACTTTATTTATTACAATATTTTTTCTAGATATTCTCCCAGCTATATGATCTAATACTGTGGGTTGAGATATAGAAAGTTAGGTGCAGAAAGGCAAGATTTTCCATCACATAGCTCGAAAACTTTCTGTAAACATGATCACGTTATCACAGATTCACAAAGAATGCAGTAAGAATACCAAGCCTTAAGGTATTCATTTGTGAAGCTGATTTTAAACTAGAGCCTTTCTTCTTCCTAGCTGTAAACACCTTTGGAGAGATTTATGAAAGCAATATTAGTTCAATGTAGGGAAATACGGTCAATTCTTGTCATGTTCTATAAAGTCTCAGAAACACTGATTTGACAAATACTGAACTTTTTCTCCTTGGCAAAATACAGGATTAGAATCCTATAAACCATTCTGATCACAACATTTTTGCCAACCAATCAATATGTGACCTTGTTTTATGTGTGTTTCCATTTTCAGACACCATATTTACTATATTGTTTTGTGACACCATATTTAATATATTAACATATTGTTGACTCATTAACATTGAGCTCATGCCCAAACCAGTATAACTCTTACCTGAACAGAGCTTATCTAACACAGGTATTTTCTCCCTGAGGTATATCACAGCCTTCTTGTCCTTAGGAGCACTAGAAAGTACTTATGCACTATGGTTGGGGGCTATTTTAGAGAGTGAACTTATCTATATAAAGCACCAAAATGAAAACAAAATGTAACACTAAGGAGACCTTGAAAAGGACACTTCTTTAAAGTATGAAAGCTTAAAACAAGAAGGCAGAGCGTTGCCTTGTTTGACCTCAGCTGGGAATGTGCATATCGGGCAACTCAAATTTTGTAGTGTTCTACACATGTCTGCAAATGACCGTGAAAGCTTGGGAGGATTGATTTTAGGGTTAGAAATAAATTTTAGCCAGTAGGCAAATTTGCAAATATGGAATCTGGGAAGAATAAAGAATGACTCTATCACATATTTGAACAAGAATGATTCCGAAATATGGTTGTATATGTGACGATTGTATGCAGCTTCGTCTTAACTCTGGAATATAGTTATAACATTTTAAAGTTGGAAGAGATCTTAGGAGCCAAATAGTCACAACTCCTATAGCATGTACAAATTTCCTGAAAAATATTTCTGAAATATTGACATCAAACTTAAGCTTTGACATTTACCATGATTAGGATCTTACAAATTTCAAAGACACTGATGAGTACTTTGGCTGTTTTAATATAACTTCTATCAGTTACTTCCATTTCTCATCTTTTAAAACTACAGAGCACAAGTACTTTCCTTTGTTCACATAAAAGACAATCTTTTGCAAATTCCAAGGTTGCTAATATGCTGATACTTCTCTAAGTGAAATATATTCTTAAGATGACTTTTTAATATTTGTTTTGTATACTTTCATACAAATTGTTGAATAAAAATTAAAAGCTGAATAGGACAATCTCAAAGTACAAAGTTTTAAAGCCTTCTGCCATGATTAAATAGAACTTTTTTTCAGCATTCTGCATATCATTGTGTTGATACAAATTCATTTTTCAACAATTTTCAGTTGCTTATTCCAAATGCATTCTTTTTGTGTGTTTATATGTACACATATACATATATACATATGTGTGTGTATATATATATATACACACACACATATATATATATATATAAAACTTTGTACTCATGGTTGGCCACTCTGGTGTTTTGTCAATGGAAAATCAAAATAAATGGCTTCACTGATGAAATTTGGTTTTACAAAGGATTAATTTTAAAATAATTTTTCTATATTTCACAGACAATGCACTTCTTTTTATCTTCTGTCCACAAAATAAGAGACATTGCGGATATTCTTGTTGTCACAATCATATCAACCTAGATCACTTTTTATTCAGTCCTTGGAGTTTTAGAATTTAATTAATAAATTGAGGTGAATCAAAAAATCACTCTTTAGGATGATGTACTTGTATTTCTGTCTTAAAACTGGTCATTTAGCATTCTCTCTCTCCCTTTCTCTGTGTGTGTATATATATACACACACACACATATATATAATCTCCCTTCTCTATTTAAGTATCTAATTTCTTTAGAGTTATGACATTTTTAAAATTTTTAAGTTCATATCAAAACTTCTGTGTTTTCCGTGACCCTATCATTCAATTTTTTATTAATAATATTTTATCTTAACCTAATTTCATTTCTGTATTAGATGTTTTATTTTATCTTATCTATCCATTCTCTCTCTGTTCCTTATCTTCTTATCTATCTATTCTCTCTCTGTTTCTTTCTCTCTGAGCTTAACTGTAACAACTTACAATATCTTAAATGTATGAACTTATTTTTGACAAGTTTATTTTATTTCTTAAGATAATAAAAAATAGGTTCAAAGATTAGGAAGGCAAGTTATTTTTCTTGTTCACCTAGAGATGGTCATTTGTTAATCTGAATGTCTTTTTTCCTATCTTTACAGACAATATCAACTATTTATCTCACAGAAATGTTTTAAAGATAAAATAGATAAAGTTCATTATACCATAAGATCAAAGACATGAACTACCTTCTAAGAGAAAGTGCTGTTGTTATAGCTTTGTACAGGAAAAAAACATTAAATAACTTAAAAGATTAATATTCCTGAGAACTTTGAACTATTTTTCCCTTTAAACACAAATTATTTTATATGAAATTAAAAGGAAACTTACATACTTTTAATACCACTCCTTCTTCAACACACACACACAGATTTGAAATAGTCAAATGCCTTCAAATGTTTGTTTAACAGCTGCAGAAAAAAGAATTGAATCGAAACTGCTGAACATATTGCTGGTACTTTAATCTTGCCAAGGAAAACTGGGGATGACTTTTATGATTAATAGTTATATGTTAGGTGAACCAGTATTTTTAAATTTTATTCCACATTATGATGGTATTTTGTGTTGTTAGGACCATACATTCCTTTTTCTTAGTATGAATTGCTGATCTGATATTTGTATTAACAGCAACTTCATTTCTAAATATTTGTGATGAACTTTTGCCCTAATTATTGTGCATATCAATAATATTTTTTTCTGACCATGTTCTTTGCCCCCTTTTCCTCTGTTTTTGTTCCACATGTGCACGATTCTTTCCCCAGAGATACTTCTTTCCTGAAGGTGTTTTACTGTTATGGCTCTTGGTGTTTCTCAAAGTTGCATCTCTTGCTGTGCACTATGATATGTATTTCCACCTGTGAGTGACAGCAAAGAGAAATTTCCTAGACCCTTAAACTTATTAAGTCAGTATTACAAAGATCAGAATTAGAGTCAGTTTTACTTTACTACCCATCCGAATCAGAAGCAAGTATAGAGGCATGAAGATTCCTTCAAAAGAAGCATTGACTGACCAATTATCAGACACCTTTTTAAAAAATCCTGTTTCTAGAACTACAGATTATTTAGAGAACAACTTGTTAGAGTATATACTTCTTATTTTTTTGTCTTTGCTTATTATTTCAGTTCAACTCAGGCTTTCTAACAACTAGCCAGCAAACAAGTGAAAATTGAAAGTGTCTATGTACCGAGTCACTCAGCAGAATTTGTAAGAAATGCCTTTTACCTGGCTTTTCCTTGAGGACATTTATCATAACAAGAATGCACTTGTTACCTACAACTCTCAGTAGTTAGAAGTATAGGAACAAATACTAAAAACACTGCTTTAATTTTTCATTAAAATAATTCCTTTGTAGCCTCAATTTTCCTTTATTTGCAGATTATTAAATATGGAATTATAGGATTTCTAAGAGTTAATGATTTCTAAGAGTTAATACTTCAGATTGTTATTTGTTAAGAGGTAAATATTAATAATGTGTTTTGCCATCATGATCTAGGTTACTTGGATTTCTCAAAGATGAGATGCTTTTCTCAAAGATGTTACATCTTTTGGGGCTGTAAATTCTATCAGAAAGCTAGAAAGCTGAAGGCATTAAAATATTAGATGGCTAAGATAGAAAATTTACCATATTTGGTAAAAGATATGGATCAGATAGTAAAAATGGAATCTATTTTTGGGAGCAGTCTTTTGTTGCAATCTGTTAGGCAGCAAGAATTAGCACGTTTTATTATTACCAATCTGTCACAAATGTGACTACTTAAACCCCCCAAAAAAGTTTTTTTGTGAATTTTCTGCTATGATGTACACATTTCTGACATAGTATTGTGCAATTCTTTAGTATATTATACAAATAAATATTACTTAACTGTTGAAAACTTTGTAAATAAATGGTAACTAAAATCCTATTTTTAAGCATTAACCCTAGAATGGAGATGGGGATTTATGTATTTACAATTTTATTACTTTCCTTATGGCCTTGAAATAGATGATTTGATTTACCTGTGTATGTAAGTTTTCTCATCTGTAAAATGTAGATAATAAGTTAATTTGAATGTGTAAACTGTAATTATAGCTTCAAAATTGTAAAAATAGAGATCTCCAGTAACCATATTAGTATTTGTAGGCAGAGTAAAATATATTTTTGGTTCACAAACTTTTTAAGGAGCTATTGAGTTGCCAGTTGCCCTTCCTCTATAAAATTGTGTTGTGGTAACACACTATCTTACATAATTAAATTATTGATTACTGATAATTAGAAAAAGTTAGAAAATTTTTTTTAGTTGGCCATTGTTTTTTATTTAAGTTCTTTAAAAATTTCCCTAAACTATTTAAAGTTCTGGTTGTAGAAGAGGGAAGGCAAAGAGAATTTGTTAGTTAGCACATATATAACAAAAATAACTTTTTCTCATTCCACACTTCCTTTCTAGTATTTTTTTATTTAATTTTTAATTTTTTTATTTCAGCATATTACAGAGGTACAAATGTTTAAGTTACATATATTGCCTTTGCCCCACCTGAGTCAGAGCTTCAAGTGTGTCCATCTCCCAGATGGTGTGCACTGCCCCCACTGGGTGTGAATATACCCTGTATTATTTTCCACTAGTCTCTTATGTTCTCACCACAGCAAACTCAGCATTCTTTATTTATTCAATATTCAAGGAGTACTTTTTTTTGTTTGTTTTAAGCACTTAGAAACTGGAAATGAAAAATAAAATAAGGCACTTATTTTCAAGAAGCTTACCTTTTTTTTTATTTCAGCAAATTATGGGGGTACAAATTTTTGGGTTTCAAATAATACCCTTGCCCTCCTCCCCCCACAATTCTGAGCTTCAAGCATGACCATCCCTCAGACGGTGCACATCTCACTCATTATGTATAAGAAATAACGGTGAAGAAGCTTACCTTTTAAGAAAGTCATTGAGAAAAGTAAATAAGCAATTCCTATGTAAAGTCACACTGCCATGATAAGGTGCGTCATGGGCAGATATGTGGGATGCTTAAGCTAGATTAGAGGTCGGGGGAAAAGAAGGGCATTTTCCTGGTTATGTCAATATCTGAGCTGGCACTTTGGGTGAGTGGTCTTCTAGCCAGGCAAAGGTTGAAGAAATGGGCAACCTACTTGAAGGCCTTAAAGCAAGAGAGGAATTTCAGTTAACCAGCTGGATTTGGGATTTGATCCATCTAATGAAGATTATTTTAAGTCTTGTTAAGTAGTTTGATTTTGCCTTAAAAGATATCGGATGGTATTCATTGATATGAAGTAGTTCTAAGACATCCATGATTAATTTTGTCTTTTCAAAAGATTTCTCTGGCAGCATTGTAGACTGGCTACAGGGTGAAAAAGAGAATTTGATGATCTGGTACATCTAAGTGGCAATTACCAATGGGCACTTGAATATTCTGGTCTAAAGCTCAAAATTCTGTCAGTCAAATATTATGGGAAACAATAATCCGTGTAAGTGATAAATTTCTAGGTCCTAGAATAAGGATCTGGACTACTTATATTTCTAATGCCGTTGGTAATCAGAGATAACAGAACATCTGATTTGTACCACTTTCAGATTCTGGAGCAGCAGTTGTCAAACGTTTTCTTAAGAGGCCACTTGGTAAATATCTTAGGCATCCTAGCCTTACAATCTTTGTTTAAAATACTGAGCACTGATATTTTAGCAGGAAAGCAGCCAGCCACACACACACAAAAAATATATATGTAAAATGTAATTATTGAAAAAAGGTAGAACTAAGCAACTAAGAATTTTTTCTTTTTTTCTCATCATATTATGACAATAAATCTGTTTTACCAGATCAATTGATTATGCTTTAATTTGAAAATTATCCTCACACTCTTATAAAACTGAAAATATTTTTCAACTATCATAATTTCCTGTGCTTAAATCTCTAATTATAAAACACCTTCTGTAGGTGACTTGTGATAGTCTATTGGAGAGGGATATAGGATGTGATGGCATAGTTTATGGTATGTAATGATATGATATCTTAACAAAGAGAGACAGCATACACTACACCAGACCACCTCTGTTTAAATTCCAATGTTGCCGTTTCTTAGTTCTTTTGTACTTGGCCAAATTAGTCTCTCTGTGCCTTAGTTTCCTCATCAATATTAGAAGTAAGAATAATAACAATCTTGGTAAATGTGAGAATAAAATTAGTTAATACATGTGGAGACCTTGGAATAGTTCCTGATCCAAAGTATATCCTATAAAGTGTCAGCCATGAATATTTTAAGAAGTAGCTTCACTAATATCTTTGATATTTTTTTGGAAATTAAGTATAAATTCTCCAGGATGGCATTGATGTCTTTCCACAATGTTTTCTTGGTCTAATTTTTTAAAATGTTTATTATAAATATGACTATAAATAAACTATTATCTGGTGGCTTTATATTAATACACATTTGAATTACCACGTTTTTCGATTGGAGTTCAGAATTTGAAACCTCTAAAGAATTTGCTTCCAAGGCTTCAAAATCTTTCTAAATTGTTACCTTGTTATCCTCATCACCTCAATTTTTTTTTATTTCAGAATATTACAGGGGTACAAATATTTTTGTTACATGGATTGCTTTTGTACTGCTTGAGTCAAAGTTATAAGTGTGCCCATCACCCAGATAGTGTACATTGTACCTGCTGGGTATGATTTCACCCGTCCTCTCCCCGACACCTGCACCATTTCCATTGAGCTTTAAATATTTTTTCAATATATCAATGAACAGAATTACAATTATTTTACTATGTTCTTATTTATCCTATTTTGGTTTATGTATTTTATCTATTTTCTACTAAGCCATTCTTATTTCCTATTTTCTTCTAGTCTCTAAGTTAAATGCCTGTAATTGAAAAGAAAATTCAAATATAATTAAGGGAATACTTACATTAAAATATGTAAAATGATGGACATAGCTGTGTTCATATAGAACTTTATTTACAAAAAGAGGCAGCTGGGCCTCTGGCTGTACCCTGCCTCAGGGAGCCTGGCCAACGGAATTAAAACAACATGGAACATTACGAAGTACTACTCAACCGTAAGAAGGAATGAAATAATGTCATTTGCAGCAACTTGAACATAACCGGAGAACATTATCCTAAGTTTTTCCATCTCAGGAATGGAAAAACAAACACCACATGTTCTCGCTAATAAATGGGAGCTAAAGGATGGGCACACATGGTCATAAAGTTGTATAAAGGACATTGGAAATTAAAAAGGGGGAAGATGGAGGTTGAGGGATAAAAACTTACCTATTGGGTACAATGTACGCTATTCTGGAGATGGGCACACTAAAAGGCTTGACTTCAGTGTTATACGATTCATCTGTGTAACAAAAACATTTGTACCCCCTTAATATTTTGAAATAAAAATTATAAAAAAGAAAGAAGAAAACAAATGGTACATTAGTTTGACTACATTCAGTGGACAGAGTGGACCTTTGACATCAGCACATACTGATTGGGAAAAATAATATTTCCCACTAGTTCTCTTTGTTATATCATTTGTTTATCCCATGGATCACAGACTGCAGGGTAAATAAATAAGGATAAACCCATTAGACAATTCAAATAACAGCATTTTATGTTATGATGAGCCAGTATCATTGTCTATGGATATGAAGTCCAGAGATAGAATAACATGAGTTGTTTTACCAAGAAACAGATTGAATGTGCAGTTTTTTTTTCCTTCTATACATATCTGATTTTTACTGGCCTGATTTGGATAGGCCTTGGATGTGGATGTTCTTATTATTTTTCAGTCTTTCTTAATGGAATTGTATGCTTTATTTTTCAATTATCAACTCTGAGTGGTTTAGCAATGAATTTTTAATTTCTTAACTTAAAAGGGGATTCAATTATGATTTTACCATTAAAAGTCTTTTCTTATGGGATTTTAACTGAGTAGGAGTCTAATATTAATTCTAATTGCAGCTCTATTAATAAATAAGAAAGAGAATGTTCTCCTACTAGTATGTATGGATGTATGGCCAGCAGAAATAATTGCAAACAGTCACAGAGAAAGAAATGCTTTTAAGATTTTACCAAAACACAGACGCAAACAATGTGGCATAGCTGGATAGCTGTGAAATCGAAGCAGCTAGCAGATCAACATTGCGTGCAGCTTTAAGGGATACTCTCTGCTTAAAAACAAACTTAGAACTGACTCTGAGCCCCAAAGAGTTATGAACAGGGACAGGCTGTAAAGAAGGAGGCTGAAGATTATAATCAAAGGGCATATTTTGTGTGCACCCAGTGGGGAAAATGCTTTGGAAACTACATTGAATGTTTGAACCACACAACCTTAGATCACATTCACTGTCAGAGAGATTGTCTGCAAACCTGGAGGAAAACATCAAAATAGTTCTTTTTCTCTAGTGGCATGTGAAAAAAGAAATATATAAAAGGTTGGAAATGTTTTTCCTTGAATCACAGTTAAATATACGACCTATTCTATTTTGGGGAAAAATTAAAATACTATAAATGTGATTTTCTGAAATGTAATTCCTATACCTAGGTCTCTGGCTCTATCTTCATCATAAATGCCAGGAACATGGTCAAAAATAGAAAAGCATGCCTGGTTTGATTATCCTTAGTTTGATTAAACTTTGTGTAAGGTAGTAATAATATTTATTGAATGCCAGCTAATATATACATATTGAGGCATATAATCTTGTTTTCACCACTACATTTCAAAGTCAGTATTGATAAATTATTAATACTTTTTAAAGAGCCTGTGATAATAATATAAAATTTAAAAGATAAAATATAAGAAGGAAATCACCCATGCCACTGTTTTAATTTGTCCACTTTGTTTAAATTCATATGTCCTCTAGTATTTCCGAAATTGGCAAACTAATTTTTTTAAATGTATCTTGACCATCACATATTCTTGCATTGACTGACCCTTAAGGTATTTTCCATCTGCCAATTAGTGTCCAATAATTTGTTGCCTAGATTTGAAAGCTTCATGAAATTCATTCTTGCGACTTATTTATTGTGTACATAATTAGTGCAACCTATACATTAGAGTTATTGAAATCATTCAATTTCCTCATGAAAGCCATCTCTTTTGTAGGTAAGAGGGGCATAAATAAAATACTAATACATATGGAAACATGTCAAGATATATACATTCATAAACAACAATTTTTATCCCCTATTCAGAAAGTATGAAAGCTTGTGGATACACAAAGATGAATATGACACAACCTATCTTATTTAAGAATTCCACAGTCTAGTGTGAGGTCAGCAAACTTTTTCTGTGTAGATGACACACAGTGAATATTTCAGGATTGTGAAACATACAGTCCCTGTGGCAACTACTCATTGTTGCACACACACACAAAAATAAATAAATGATTATGTCTGCATTCTAATAAAACTTTATTGGAAAAATAAATCAAAAAGAGCCATACATGGGCCAATATCCAAAGTTTCTCAATCAATCCTGGTAATAGAGACATATAAAGAAATCATTAAATTTAAATGTGATAGTCATAAAGTAGAGGTGTCCAAAGGATGTAGAATACTTTACACAGAAGCTGGCATTTTAAATGGGTATAAAAATAATGTGTAGCAATTAACTAGCTAGAGAAAATAGAGAATATTAAGTAAAAAGTCCTGAACACAAAAGCACAAAAAAAGGCTGTAATGTGTTTACTATAGTTCTTAAATTGTAATTGGATCATAGTGTGTGTGTCTGTGGATGAGGCTGGCAACACTGTTGGTGCCTCATAAGGATTCTTAATGAATTTGGTCTTATGAAGTAGTCATTAGTGATGTTAATATCAAGGGAGTTAGATGACAATTCTGTGATAGGAAAACATTTTTGGTAAGAATTGGGATAGGAAGATACCGGAGCCAGTCTTTGCTCTAGCTGGTTTAGTCAGAAGAGTTAATAGAAATGCAGAATTTCTAGGAATTTTGGAGTAGGGTTGGATATTCTAGGAGATTCCATACTGGATATATATTCCCATATGCCTTTTGGAAAGGACTTCATCTGGCAAGAAGCAATGTCTCTGAGATCAGCTGGTTCTGCTACCTAAATCACTGCCACTGGTGCATGCAAATTATGTTTGCAAATAGCACCAACCCCGGAATTTACTTCTTAGTTTTCAAATGATGGAATGAGTTAAGGGATCCTTTAAATAATTCCTAGCTATCTGTGTGTGATTTTTTCCTATGACTTCTTATATACATTATGTGAAGTTGCATTTTTTTTTTAAATTTTATTTCGAAAACTTAAATGTAAAAGAAGAACATATCCACTTTACTTCCAGTCATATATGGTCTCATTGGATAGCGATACATCCATTCAATTTTCAGTTGGATTTTGAATTATCTTACATTTTACATTTAACTTTCCATGATTTGGTGCTAATTGTCAGGGTGCTTCTTATTCACTGGCAAACTGGGGTTATTTATTCTTGGGGTCTTGTTACCTGACAGTTTTAAATTTCATTGGAAAGTCTCAACGGTCTATTTTTCATTATATAAGTAAGGAAAAAAATATGGGAAAAGTAAGAGCAGAGACAGAAGTAGAAATCAAAGGGAAAAAGAAAAGAATATACACACAACAAAAGAGAGAGGATAATTAATTGACTTTAGGAAGTGAAAAAGAAAACAGAAAGAATTAAAGAAGATTAAAGAATCAGAATATATATATATATGTACACACACAGAGATATATAGATATTCATTCCTGTGGCCTTGTATATATGTACTTTTTGTTATCTTTTTTTGTTCAAAAGTACCAAGAAAAGTAGACTTGTGGCTCATGTTTTTCATCTCTGTACTTTTAAAATGCAAATGAGCTTAAATGAGAGATAACAAATGAAATCTTTAGTCTGCATCTTAGAGAAAGGATAGCAAGAAAAAGAACAAGGATCATAGTATAGCAAGGATTGGGGAAAAGTGAATGTAAAGGTAGTGAAATTTGTTCTTCCGATGCCCATAGTTCTGGTTTTCATTGATTGTGTAAATGTTACTGGTGTATCCACAGTGAGAAATGTATCTACAGACAGATGTCAGGAACATTTTAGGTTAGGGCTCTTCAGCTTGCGGATCAATGGAAGAGGCTGAAATTGAGAAGACCTAAACAGTGCTTCTCTTCTCTGGCATTTTTAATCCCTCCCTGCGGTCTCAGAGATCTAAAGGTAGAAGTGGATTAAAAAATTAATAGAGAATAATGTATAAGAATTATCTGTGAGTGATAACGTGAGTGGAAGATAGAAATTGAAACACACAGATGATTTGGTGGATTTACTTAAGGCATAGCTCAAAAAGAGTCAGAAGTCCTGGGTTCTATTTTCAGAATTATAACTACCTAGATGTATAGCATTGGATAATTAACTTAAATTCTCTGATCTTTATATGTAAAACAGGAGGAATGGACCAGATGACATTTGATTCCAATTACCTTTTTTATTGTATTTTTGAGTAAATACCAATTCTTGAGCCTTGGTAATATCTATTTTTTTTGAAAATATAACATTCATTATCAGGTAAATAACATGAAAGGATATTATATTCACTATTTCAACCCCCAAAATGTCATAAAGTGAGCTGTTCACCATTGACAAATGTGAACTAACTTAGAGTTATGTGTGGGTTTTTTTTTTTTTGACAAAAGCTCCTAACCACATTAGTGAATAGAGGGTACCCCAACAAGGCTGTTGAAGAAATTAAAAGCCTTTTTCAAAATGCAAAAATCTGTAAACAGTGTTAAGTGTTGGGGGAAGTTGAATAGCATGTAGAACTTTTATTAAAACAACTTAACATCTCAATATATTACTATATCAAAGTTTCAATGATAATCATCCCCCCCAAAAGAACACAAATTATAAAACATATGAAGATATCATAAAGACTATTAAACCAACTTAACAAGACAACAAGAAAACTGAAACCTAAGAGGATGTTTGATACAGTAATTAGAATGTATAGTTCAGGAATATCAAAGACCCGAATTTTATTGGATACAGATATTAGCCCTATAAAAAGAACAGAATAACCTAAACTATCAAATCATACTAAGAGCCAACAGTGCTTCTACTTCTAACATCTCTATCATTGACATTGAAGCTGAAGTAAAATAACCTTGTAACACCTGACTCTGAGCACTTACAAATCTACCAAACTCCTGGTATTAAATTTGCGTTTAAGATTAAAAAAAAATCTTTATTACACTTTTTAAAACTTCTTGTTTGGGCTTTACTAAAACTTGGCCTTGTTTCTCCCTTCCTATGGAAGGTATTTAAAGACTGACATGTGTTTCTTAAATAGATGATACATTTTTTTCTCCATAGATGTGTACTAGCTAATTCATATTGTAGTGGACATTGTGAAAATTATTTCAGGAGTTTCTTGCAATCTTCATGAAACTTTTTTTTTAATTTTCTGAAATCACTGTCTATGTCTTTTTCCTGGCATTCTTACTTTCATCTATAGTATAGTGTCTAGTCTATTTAATTTATCAGTTGTTATAAGTCGTTATATATCAGTTTATAAGATTTGTGTTTCTACCCATCTTTTTGTTCCCTGCACCACATTGGAGGTTCTTTTATTCAAACAATATATTTATATTTACTTAAGTATGTTGTCCAGTTACAATTTGCAGGTAGAAAGCTTTTTTTTTTAATATTTAAAATGGAAATAATGGCAATACAAGTATAGTAATCCCACTTTATCTTCAGGGGATACATTCCACGTGTGTGGGCAGCTTTTTATAGGAAATTTTTACAGCACAAACTTCAGAGTTAATCCTAGAATATGATTAAGCTTCTTAGTGTGAAATCACATATAGCAACAATAATTCTATAATTTTATAAAAGTAATGACCACATCAATTCCATACAGCCTGTACAATTTAGTAATTTATTTTTGATGTAAAATATGCAAAAAACAAAGAATAAACATTATGTTTGTTTTCCAAAGAGTCAGTAGAATTTAGCAATCTTCTATCAGAAGAAGAGCTGCAGAGAATTTTAAACGTGTGAAAGTCTGACACGTGCTTGTTGTTTTAAATGGAACTGCTTATATGTAAAATGTATTCAGCTGAAAAAGATTAAGCTATGATTAAACTATCGATTCAACTCAATTTAAACTCTACTAAGCAGAAGAGTTAGCTGTTGAGATATAATGGCAAAAGGTATATTTATGTTGATATTTTAAAAGGAGAAATATAAAAATTATTTTTCTGTGCTGACTTAATTATGGGTAGTTTGGATGCAAAGCAAGAAAACATGGAGGCTGTGCTCCTCTATCTTTGCTACAATTGAC
Organism: Cheirogaleus medius; assembly: GCA_008086735.1. Classification (NCBI taxonomy): domain Eukaryota; kingdom Metazoa; phylum Chordata; class Mammalia; order Primates; family Cheirogaleidae; genus Cheirogaleus; species Cheirogaleus medius. Next base: position 79,693,081 of record VBSM01000272.1, on the reverse strand, counting down.
TTTTTAAAATGATGGTGGTTGATGGATACTTTGGCTCTGACAGCATTAATAAAGTATCTCCTGTAGAAAACTTGAAAGCTTTTCCAGATTGCTCATACTGCGTTGGACATTTTGCAAGAGACTTTTTTTTTCCCTGGCACTTTAAATGCTGTGCAAATGCTGCATTTCCAATACGGCCTAACATTCATTTCGGAAATGTTTACTTTATCATTAACAGTTGTTCTCATTTTTTCAGCCTCTTAAGGCTTTCATTTTCTGACCATACAAAATAGTATATATATATGGCATTTAAATATACGTGTAACTTTATATTCTTTCATATTATATTATATATAATATATTTATTATATTATTTATATTCTTTTATATTATATTCTTTTATATTCTTTGTTTACAACATGCAAAAGACTCGTTTAATAATTTAAAATAAATTAGGAAATAATATGAAAAATGGGACAAAATTTAGATAATTCATTTTGTTTTCAGTAATAAGACAATATAGAACCATTTAAAGATTTTATATAAACTTAAAGTATAAAAAATCACAGTTTTCTTATAATAAAATAGTCCATATTTATAAAAAGACAATAATATTATATATAATTAATTCAGTTACAATTTATTTCTATATTATACAAAATATAAATCATCTGATATTGACCTTATTAATAAAATCTCAGTATCATAGTATCATTTAGATTGATGGAGCCAATTATCTACATTGCTACAGGACAAAAAAGTGCTGAGAGTTATTTCTTTGATATATAGTATGCATTTGTCCTATTTTCCATGGGTGTCTTACTAGTAAGAATATAAAATTTTAAAGATATCCAAAAAATTCAAGGTTTAAATAAATTAAATATGCTTTTAATTTTTCTAACAGTTTTTTTAAAAGAATAAGCTTTGATATAGTGATGGATATGTCACAATGTTAATTTATATATAAATATTTATTCAAAAATGACATTTTTTCATTCTATGATCTGACCCAGTCAGAGGATTCCTATAACCTGTACTGGAAATAAAAAATAAAAAAACAAGATTCACAAAATCATACAGACGAAAACCTCATAGTCTGTCTTTGGCCTGTAGCAAATCCAAACACTAGGTTCAAGAAAGCACAAGAAAGGGATCTAGTAAAAAGAATTTTATTTTATCTTTTTTATATGACCTGTGGTTCTTTCCTGCTATGCCCAAACAGCTATTGAAAATTCTGTATTTCTGATCTTCACCTAGACATTAAAACTTAACTAGAATCCTTATTTTGAGAAGCACTAGAGTAAATAGAACCAAATTTTCAAAACATTTTATTTTAAAGGAAAAGAAAAATAACTGTCAGACGTTATGATTTTATAAGACCTAAAGAGAAATCACATCTGTAGAGGTAAAGGGCTGCAATCACTTTTATTAGATATGAGTCAAATTCTTGTAATGTAAATGTTTATTTTGAGAATATTGCATTTCATTAATGTAATGAATAAAAATTGTAGTTAACAAAATTCTTTTTAAGATATACATTACTAATTTCATTATAAATATGCTCAATGGCAAAGTTTCATTGTATCTAGGTATACTGTGTAATTATCTATTGCTGTGTAACAAAGAGCAGTGGTTCCCCTCTTATCTTGTGGTTTCAGGTACATGATTGAGGGATGGTTTTGACTCAGGGTATCTCTGAAGGTTGCAGAGGCTACAGGAGTCCTATCTGGGCTCAACAGGAGTTTCCAAACTTTCTCATATGTTTTTTGACAGCCTTCAGTTTGTCATAGACCTCAGTTCCTCACTGGATTTTGACCAAAGGTTTCAGTTCCTAGCCATGAAGGCTTCAACTTGCCTCCCCCAGAGTGAGAGATGAGAGATGGAGGGGAAAGGCAGAGAGAGAGGGTGAGAGAGAATAAAAATGTTAAAGATATTGCATACCTTAAATATATATAATGAAATTTATATTAAAATGTCTAAAATTAAAGTCATTGTCTTTTGTAACTTAATCTAGGAATTGATATAACAACGATTCTGCTGTAAGTTATTATTCATGCGGAAAAACTCTGGTACCATTTGGGAAGGAATTACATAGGGCGTGACTACAAGGAGTTTGGAAACTTTGGGAAACATTTTGGAGCTTACATATCGCCTTCTACTTCTTTTTATGCTTAATTCCTAGAAAAACACAATCATCTTCTAACACAGCTAGTACAGAGATTTTAACAGTTTGTTAATACTTTCTGGTTTTTAAAGTTATTATTTCATCATATTTAGGGAGTACAAGTGCAGTTTTGTTACATGGATATATGATATGTTATAGTGATAAGATTTGAACTTTTAATGTACTTCTTACCCAAATAGTGTACATTGTACCCAAGAGGTACTTTTTCATTCCTCACCCCTCTCCCACCTTCCACCCTATTCAGTTTACAATGTTTATTATTCCACTCCGTATGCCCATACATACCCACAGTTTAGTTCCTGCTTATGAGTGAGAACATGTTGTATTTGGTTTTCTGTTCCTGTGTTACTTCACTTAGGATAATGCCCCCCAGTTTTATCCAGGTTGCTATAAAAGACATTATCTCATTCTTTTTTATTACTGAGTAGTATTCTGTGGGGTGTGTGTGTGTATACATACATATATATATGTATGTATGTATACACAGCACATTTTCTTTATCCATTCATCAGTTGGTGAACATTTAGGTTGATTCCATATCTTTGCTATGATTAAGCTGTGATTAACATATTTGTGCAGGTATTTTTTTATATATAATGACTTCTTTTCATTTGGGTAGATCTAGTGGGATTGCTGGATTGAATGGTAGATTTATTTTTAGTTCTTTGAGAAATCCCATATTGTTTTCCATAGAGGCTGTACTAATTTATATTCCCACCAGCAGTGTAAAAGCATTTACTTTTCACTGCATCTACACCACCTATTGTTTTTTGACTTTTTAATAATGGCCATTCTGACTAAAGTAAGGTGGTATCTCATTGTCATTTTAATTTGCATTTCCCTGATGATTAATGATGTTGAGTGATTTTCTCATCTGTTTCTTGGCCATTTGTCTGTCTTCTTTTGAAAAACTTCTGTTCATTTCTTTCACTCACATTTTAATGGGGTGGTTTGGAATTTTTTCTTGCTGATTTATTTGAGTTCTTTATAGATTCTGAATATTAGCCCTTTATCAGATGTATAATTTGCAGATATTTTCTCCCATTCTATAGGTTGTCTATTTCCTTTGCTGATTATTTATTTTGCTGTGCAGAAGTTTTTTAGTTTAAGTCTCATTTATTTATTTTTGTTTTTGTTGCATTTGGTTTTGGGTCTTGATTTCATCCTTTACCCAAAGAGCATTCATGAGCAGTATGTTTAATTTCCATATATTTGAATATTTTTGAGATTTCCTCTTGGAAATGATTTCTAGTTTATTCCTCTGTGGTTTAAGAAGATACTTGATATGATATTGAATTTTTAAAATTTATTGAGACTTGTTTTGTTTCCTAACATATGGCCTATCTTGGAAGATGTTCCTTGTACTGATGAGAAGAATGTATATTCTGCAGTTGTTGAATAGAATGTTCTGTAAATGCCTGTTAGGTCCATTTGTTTTAGAATCTCGTTCAAGTCCAGTGTTTCCTTATTGATTTTTCATTCATTGGTGATCTAGTGTTGTGAGTGAGGTATTGAAGTCCCAACTATTACTGTATTGTTGTCTATATCTTTTCTTAGGTATGGTATTTGTTTTTTGAACCTGGGTCTGCACTGTTGGTTGCATATATGTTAATATTTAGAATTATTACATGTTTTTATAGATTTGATCCCTTTACCATTATATAATGGCTTTCTTTGCCTTTTTCACTATTATTAATGTAAGTTGATTTTATCTTTTATCAGTATAGCTTGCTTTTGATTTCCATTTGTGTGGAAAAATTTTCCAGCTCTTTACATTGAGTCTATAAAACATTTTGACCAGTTATGTTAGTCTCCTAAAGGCACAAATATTTAGATTCTGTTTTTTATCCATTCTGCCAATCTATGTGTTCTAAGTAGTGCATTTTGTACATTTATGCTTAAAGTTAATATTGGTATGTGCAATTCTGTTCCTGTCATAATGTTAATTGTTACCTAATTACTTTGTATTCTCAATTGTGAAATTGTTTTTAGAGAACCTGTGAACTTCATGGTTTCATGTGTTTTTATGATGGTGAGTATTGACCTTTCATTTACATGCTTATAACTCTCTTGAGCATTTCTCATAGGGCTGCTCTAGTGGTGACGAATTCCCTTAGTGTTTGTTTGTCTGGAAAAGACTATTTCTCCTTCACTTATGAAGGTTATTTCAGCAGGATACAAAATTTGTGGCTGACAGTTTTTCCTGTGATAATATTGAAGATAGGACCCCAATCTCTCATGGCTTGTAAGGTTTTTGCTGAGAAGTTTGCTTTTAGTCTGATGGGCTTTCCTTTATAGGTAATTAGATGTTTTGTTTTGATGCTTTTAAATATTTTTCCTTTGTGTTGACTTTAGATAGTCTGATGGCTATATGACTTGGTAAAGATTTTCTTACATTTTATCTCCCTATTGTTCACTAAGTCCCATGCAAGATCAAGTAAGTTTTCTTAAATTATTCCATTAAATAGGCTTTCTACACTTTTTACTTTTGTTTCTTCTACCTCAGGGATATCCATGGCTCATAGTTTTGTACATTTTATATACTCTCAAAGACTATTTATATTTATATTTCTCATGGTTTTTTTTTCATGTGTTATAATTCTTGCTTCTTTATTTTTTCTGAGTAGGTTAACTCACAGACCTGGCATTGAGCTCTGAAATTCTTTCTTCATCTTGATCTATTCTATTGTTTGAGCTTTTAACTGTTTTTGTAATTGGATCAATGAATCTTTCATTTCTAGAAGTTATGCTTTTATTTGTTTTAATATCTCTTTCTTTAATACATTTTTCATTCATGTCCTGAATTAAGGTTTTGGTTTGTTTGTGTTGGTTTTCAACTTTCTTTTTAGATCTCATTGAACTTCCTTACAATTTATATTTTTAATTATTTATCTGTCATTTTAGAATTTTCACTTTGGTTGAGATCTTTTGCTAGAGAGTTAATGTGATCCTTTGAGGATGTCAAAATGTTTTGCTTTCTCATACTACCAGAGTTCTTAAACTGGTTCCTTCTCATGTGGAGAAGCTGTAACTTCTTAGTTTTGAAATTACTTTCATTTGGAGGGGACTTTAATTTATTTTTTATTATGTTTTTACACCCTTGAGGGTGTGTCCATAATGTATGTTATGTTAGGTTGTTTGGCTCTGTAGGAGTTCCTTGGTTATAGTTAGCCTTTGTGTGGTGGCTTTGTCAAATGCTGACTATAGTAGAGATGTACTGGGTATATGAGTAGACTCATTACCTTCTATAGGGCTGGAACTGTGGAATTCTCAGGACCTTATCTTGTTCTCCAGGACTACACCCTCTGACAGTAGGCATTATTTTAGGTTGTGCATTTCAACCACCAGGACCAGTAGGTGGTACTTGGGGTTATGAGCCAGCAGCAGCAGAAGCCAGTGGGTATGTGTTTCAACGTTGTTTACTGGTTGTTTCTATCTTTTGTCTCAGGTGATGTCTCTAGTCTAAAGAATACCTGGTAACCTGAGTCCCCTGCTCAGCTCCAGAAGTAGAGAGCTGTATGGGGCTGGACCATCAAGCTTGCTTACAGATACCCAATGACAAACACAGGCAGAGGCCTCATAGGGTGACAAGGGAGCTCCTGGTGAATTGTGTTGAGTCCTCCATATGGGGAGAGTGGCTACACCAGCTCTATATCTTAGGCTGGCAGGAACATAGTCCACTTCCCTATTATGCCCACCTGTGACCTGGGGCTTATGACTCACAGTTCAGTCAGATGCTGTAGTCTATCTCCAGGCCATGATGGCCCTGAAAGCAGCAGAAGATGTGTGTCTCACAACTCTCCACCTAAATGGTTTTGGTTAGAACCTTTTTCCTTGACCTCAAGCAGATAGCTTTGTGGCTCATCTGTTCTCCTCTGCAGGAAGCACTGCTGATCTGTGTAGAGAGGGAGAGGGGCCCGCTCTTCAGCATGTGTGGGTGGGCACTGGCTTTGTTCTTATTGGCAATTTAGGAGGTCTAACCTCGAACCCTTTGGGGAGTATTCAGGTTCCAGCAGTGGTGGACTAGGTTAGATAATCCCTAATCCCCAGGCCCCTGGATGGCATTCTTGAGTCTTTGGGGTACCAGACTGGGACTGGGCTGGTGAACATATGATCAGGACCCCTTGGGTTCAGGTACTTATAAGGGGCAGGGTGATTTCATGGTTGCTAGCAAAGTGCTCAAACAGGGTCATGGTGACTGTGTTGCAGGTCTGCTATTAAGGCGGACACACAGGACACAGTCCTCTGGGGCTTGGGCTCCCAGAATGGTGCTACTAGGCTTTAGCTGGAATGCTCAGCCAGGGGCAGGATGGTGGTGCCTCAAGCCTGCCACCAGGAAGCGTGGGCCCCTGTTAGTGGAGGCAGACAACTGTGTGGTACATGATCTCCTTGCACCCCTATCTCTTAGTGGCAGCAGCGATCTCTCTCCTTTGTGCACTCAAATGCACCCAGTTTCCCTGCTCCCTCCCTGGCCTGGTGGCAGTGGTGGCAGTATTGGAAGCTCAAACATCACAGGACTGGGCTCACAGAAAGGCAGTGGGCTGCAGCTGCACTGCTTAGGCTGCGGAAGGGCAGTGAGTTGCAGACTTGTCACAGTGGAGGTAGGCAGCTGTGGGGCATGTAAGCCAATCACACCTCCCTCCCTCAGCAGCAGCAATGATGGTCTCTGTCTCTGCTATACATGAAACTACCCAAATTTCTAGCTCTTTCCTTGGCCTGGTGGTGGCTCCAATGGCTAGGTGCTGGGTTGTGACCCTGAAAGTTTGTGGGCCACAGCTAGAATTTTCAGGCAGAGAAAGGGCAATTGTTCTGCAGACTTGCCACCCTGGAGGGAGGGCAGGTTCCTCTCAGTAAAGGTGGGCAGCTGCTTGTACTGCCTGCTCTCAGCAGTGGCAGCGATATTTGTCTTTGGTGTGTACAAAAGTGCCCAGCCTCCCTGCTCCCGTGGTGACCCTGCTGCTGTGGTGGTGATGGTGCTAGCCCCTGAATAGGACAGAGACATCTTGTGATGGGCTTTCTGACTATCTCAGGGCTCATCAAAAACTTGTGGGACTCTCTGCAGCTGCTCAGGCCTCAAAGCCTGTGGGACTTCATGTGAGTTTGAGCAATGCTTTGCGCACTCTCTAGGCAGCTCTTTGGCATTAGTCTGGGGTCCAAAAGAGTCTAGGGGATCTCCTGTAGCTACGATTTTAAAAGTTCCTGGCAGGAGTGTGGAACCCCGGGATCTCTCACTCATGCTCTCCCCACATCAGCAAGTTTCTCCCTTCTTCCCGCTGATCTCAGCCTAGCAGGGTATCCGGCTTTCCTCTCCTCTGCTTTCCTGACTCCTGTTGCTTCTCTGTTGAATTCCAGTGTTCTCTCTTAGAGAGAAATGTGAATATCTACTCACTAATTTTGATTCTTCTCCATTGGAAAGGGGTACACTAGTTGTATTTAGCCAGCCATCTTGAACCAGACCTTAAGCATGCTTTCTTTAAAATCACATTGATTTTTAAAAGTACAAAGCTGCCAAAATTTTTATATCTTATCAGGGTATTACCTTTTTATATTAGATCATAAATAGTATACATACAAACATACATATATAAATATATATATAATGGATATGTAATTTTATGCAGTTTTTAATATTGTTTTACTCAAACCAGAAAAAAATGTTTAGAAGTTAGTTTCTATTGTTGAACTGTGCATTGGGGATCTATGACACTGCTGAAAATGAAGTTGACAAGTTATACTTTATTGAAATTTTACCTCCTTATTATTTTACTAGTTAAAAAGTTGTTATTTAATCATCAAATGATACTTCTTCAGAATAAATTTGTCTCATGATTTTATGTAACTCCATTCAAGTTTTAGTGCATTTCAATCAGCCCTATATATACTCTCAGGCACATATATTTAGACACTTTGACATTTCATTTTTTTCCTAATCTATACCTTATATTGAATGTCCTTCCATATAAATGAATTATTTTCTGAGAAAATGCAGAATATTATGCTAAGCACTTTAGGGATACAAAGATGATTAATATAATGCCTGTCAATAAGAAATCGTGATCTTGTTTGAGAAAAATAAATGTATAGGATATTCCATTATTTCACTGAGTTATGACAAGCATCAAAAGGGAAGTACAAAGAAAGTGCTTTGTGAATTCAAGGAAGAAGATCATCAAATGGCCTCTGGCGGGGAGAGAAAGAATAAACTTATGGATTAAAGCTCCTTTGAGCTTGGTCTTAAAGGATAATGAAGGTTTCCAAAGGGGTGAACTAGAATGGAGTATTCCAGGTGGAGGATATGAAACTAACAGGAATGGGAAGGTCTAGAGCATATTTGGGAAATGCACAATTGTCATGCTTGGCTGAAACTTAATGAGTAGGTGTGATGTGATTATAAAAGCATCTCTGAGTAGTATTGAGAATGATTTTAAATGCTAGTTTGAGAAGTGAATACTTAATTTGGAAGGAAATGGAGTTCCATTTTGAGCAATGAAGAGAGGAACAGATCTGTGCTTAGGTTAATCTAGCAGCATATATCTGAATGAATTATAATAGGAAACGATGGATGAAAATTCATTAGGCACAGAGAGCAGTCCATAAGGATATAAAGTAACTACAAGTAGAGTAGATGTGTTCCTATACTGTAAGTATAGTATAGGGAAGGCTTAACCTAGAGTGTTCACAGTGAGAACGGGAAGAAGAGAGTTGAAGTGAGAAACATGTGGAGGCATTCATTATATAAATAAATATTTTAAAAAATAAATGAAAAGAAGCCATTTCCAACAGATGGAAATGATTGAGAAAATCAGAGTAAAGGGAAACAAGGAGAGAAGTTGGTTTCGGGGATATAATTATAAGTTTGAATTTTGGCCCAACACGTGTAGGATTCAGTAGATCCTCCTCTGGATATTTTAAACACAAATAAATAATTGTCAATTTGTATATTAAGAAAATGTTGGAACTAGAGCCAAAGACCACATTTTGAATAGCATTAAAGGACAGTGTGTAGGAATGGAGGTAAATATGGTACTTGAGTGAAAGGGCACTATAAAGAGGCAACCTTAAGGACTGTCTAGGATCATGAGGGTGGCTAATATAAATGAAACCCACCAAAGAGTAGGTTGAAGCATTTGGAGAAATAGAATCTTTGTAATGTGCCTAAGATGCAAACATTTGAAGGAACAGGTGATCAACAATTTCTGATGCTACAGAAAATTCTAAAAGATTAATAAATTTGTTAAAAAGACACAAGATAGGAAATCAGTTGGGAAGAAGTGATGGAGGAAAAACTCACAGTGTATAGATTGAATGATGAATGACTATCAAGTAGATGGAATCCCTAAAAATATCCCACTCTTTCGAAAAGTATTAAAGTTGAAATTACTTGGATATCTTTTGAAGTCTCCAACAGATTAAATGTTGGAGGAAGAATGAAATTTAAAAAAATATTTCTAACCCAAGGAGCTTTTGCATGAGGTTGAAACTATGATCTGATACAGCAATATACTGTGATGTTATTTCTTTCTTTCATCTTCATGCCAAAATAAATGTTTCCCCAGTTCTCATTTCAGCCATAGGAAAAAAATTCTTATACTGATGTAATTTGTCTAAATGTTAATTTTTAAATGCCCAGATTGAATTCCATATTTTTCTTGCTTTGTTTTGACAAAATCCTGCCAAACAAGTTTTCATATAGCTTTTCTCACCCTGTATTGATTTTAAAACCTATTATTATTGCCTCTATAGCTAAAATTAAAGAAAAAGTTAAGAATGTAATAAAACTCTCTGTAAAGTCAAGTCTTAATCTTAACACAATATTATTTTACTTGTTTCAGGCCTGTTTCCATGACATGGAAGAAGAGAATATTAGATTATTTAACTTGAGAATTTTATTGTGTTACTATAACCTGAGTTAAAGGTCATTGAAAGACAGAGGATTATCATTAGAAAATGGAAAAAATACTACTTAAGACAGGAAATCAGAAAACTAAGAAAAGATTCTTAACAGTGTTCCCTAAGGTGTGGTCAATGCATGTTCCCAGTATGGCCATATATGATTACATAATAGACTGCTCAGAATCTCTATAAGTTTTTGCTATTCCTGACAATTTTCTATTAATTGTCGGATAGAAATAGATGTTTTTACCTAAAGTGAACATGTATCCAGTCCTTCTTAGTTGTTATTGCTTTTCAGTATGTATGTATGTATGTATATGTGTATGTACCTGTGATTATAGAATATATAAAGGAAATACAGCTTAATTTCTGGAAGAACATGGTGTTTGATATCAGAAGTCATGAACTTATTCTTAGGGTCAGCATTTATCTTCGTGCAAATTAGGGGAAAATGAATGACCTTTTGAGCCCTATTTTTATCCTCTAAGATGAAGGAAATGATACAGGCAAGTTGCCTGTTAAGGCTGGTGGGAGTAGTAAATAACCCACAGATAATTTGAAGTTGCTAGGGGAACTTTTCTTAGAACACAGTATATCATTGACACTAACTGGTCTTTTGTAGCTGCCATGTATGCCAACTCCTATGGTAAGAACAATTTATAAATTGCATTTGCTTCCAATATTATTTTAAAATAAGTTCTGTCATTTAATTAGGGTAGGCTAATTGATGTAGCAAACAATTCCAAAATATCAATGAATTAACATGATAAAGTTCATTTCACAGTCTGATGAAACATGGGAAACCTTCCTCTTACACAGTGATTCAGGACCCCAGGCTGCTTTTACCTAGTGATTCAATAATATTGTGGCTTTAGGATCACCACACCTGTTGTCAGCAGCCCACTGATTAAAGGAGAAGAGCATTAAGAAGTACATAAGACACTTTAACTAATTAAAAAGTGCACACATCATTCCACGGGCCAGAACCAGTCCCATGGTCTAAGTAGGATATGAGGTGTTAGAAATGTAGTTTCTGGCTAAAATATAGTATGGACAAGGAGGACAAAATTTAGGTGGTCATTATAAAGTGACCAGCCATTCTTATGTATCTAAACTCTTCCCAGTTTCAGCATTGAAAACATTATGTGAATCCCCTCTGTCCTGAGCAAACCAGGACAATTGGCCACTCTAGCAGTGTCAGCGACCCATACCACAGGCTTAAATTAAATGCTTTATGAATATATGTTTACATTTCAGAAAAGAGAAGCAAAGATAGTAACAAGAATTCCAAGGTATTATCCAGGCATTACAATTTAAATCTGAAACTAGCTCAGGGAATAGGAAGTAACAGAAGCCACTATTATTATAATCATCATTAACTGAGACCCCGCAGTGTGCCAAGCCAATTAATTGCATCACTGGGAGAATAGCCTTGTAAATTAGGTAAAATACTCCATTTATAGTTGTAAAACTTGAGGTTCAGAAGAATTAACTGACCAGTCCAAAATCATACTCTGGTAAGAGGTTCTAAAACACCTGCAAATTTCAGACTCTTCTTTCTTTCAGGTCACTGATATTAGGTGATCACACACACACACACTCACACAGACACTGAGATATATATTTGAAATTACATGAATTCCTAACAATACTATTTTAAATTCATTTGTGTGCAAATGTAATTATCTTCCAAATAGAGATACACTAATTACCCAATGAATTTTGAAATATTATACAATTTATTTTCTGGGGTAGTTTATTTATTTTCTTCTCTTAACATTCGATTAGAATGGGGTTTAATTGCTATGGCAGTTGAGCCCTATTGATGTTGCCTGATGGTTTCAGTGAGAAACATTTTGAATTCCTGTTGAAAATATCAGACAAAAATGCCATCTAGTTGTAGCCCTGTAATAGAATTAAGTATTTAACTGACATTTGCTTTAGGATTAGGTAAGGAATGCTTTGGCTGCCTAGATCAGAATTTTCCAAATTTTCTGATCATGCAACAATTTTAAAATTATGATAGGAACCCAATATCAGTAGCAAGTCATGAGGTTTAATGAATATATCCATCAAATTTGAAATAAAAATAGTGTCAAAATATATTCGTAACTAGAGTGAACTATCTCACTTACTCATTTGGCTGCAGTTAACAATTTTCAGAGTATGATGATTTAATATAATTTTATCATCTCACCATATATATAAATATATATATATATATTTTTTTTTTAAGAGATAGGCTCTTCCCATGTTGCCTAGGCTGGTCTTGAACTCTCAAACTCCAAGGCTGAAGCAATCCTCCCCTTCAGTCTCCCAAGTATCTGGGACTACGTATGTGTGCTACCACAGCCCCACAATACATTTTTAAATAACGATTCATGGCTTGGAGGGATTTTCTGGCTGATTTGTTTATAGTTTTTTGTGTTTGTTTAATTTATATTTAACATGAAGACTAAGTTTATATTAATATAACTAGGTATATGTATAATGCAAGAACATTGGAACACAATAAAGATATTTTTATAAACTTAAAAAAATGAATGAAACAGATAATAAATAATACAATCTGATAAAAAGTAAAAATAATGAAGATAACATGAAACATCTTTCATTATATATTTTGGTAATAATACTGTTTTAAAAATACTACTTTTAAAATGAAAGCATCACTCTATGTCTCTTACATATCAGCTTAATATTAGGCATGAAGTTGACAAATCAGATAGAAAGCCATAAATTAGATAGATAAACAAGTTATATTTCTGTGTGTGTGTGTTCTTGTATATTTTATTGTCATTGTAGCATAATATAAAACTCCATTTCTAAAGGTATTTTGTAGCAAAGGGAAAAATTTTATAGCTACATATTTTGGGTACTTTTCAGATAATTAAAGGGTTCATCTTATATTGCATTACACTTTTTCTCTTTAGAAACAAAGCTTCTATATCATCTTCACAATGAAATAGTCTATATTTTGTCTTTTCTGTTTCTAAAACAGTTTGAGGAGCACAGAATCCTGCATTTAATTTTCGACATGCATTGCCAAGTTTAGTTGGTAAATGCTTCTGGTACATCAATGAACAAAATGAACAAGTTAGTGTAGGTGATTTTTCAGGCCACATCTTGAAATTTATCAAGAATGACATTTTTCTGAAAGTGATAGACATTATGGAATAAGCCTGGCTTATTGAAATATGCCTAGAGTTTTTTTTATCCCATATTTAAAAAATATACATAAAGGAAAGTATTGCTAACACCTCTCTGTATTATATTTGTGAAACACCTATTATGATTTTACAGAGCTCACTTTGGGATTGCTAATTTAGCTGATGGAATTTGTTGTCCTGATAGAGCCATAGCACACACATCTTTCTCACTGTGGCTCACCATGGAGGAACTGATGCATTTTAACATGCATACCACTTTTCTAATAACATTGTGTGCTTCTGCCAGTGTTGCTAAACTACTGACAAAGGGAGCATAATGGCATAGGAACAAATGGCCTAAGAACCAAGGGCTCACAGATTTTATTGGACCAAAACAGGAGGGGCAGGCTGACATGAGAGCATCTGAAACAGCATCATAGTAACATTATCTTCTAAATTTGTTCATAGGACTGCCCCTGAGAACACACAGCTTCTCAAATTTCCTATATGCAAATGTTCTAAGCATCTCTGGTCTTTATTACATATTTTACCCTGATTATTCAGGTTTATACTTGCAACGTGGGGGCCTAGGGTGACTATAGAATATTCTTAGTCATAGTTATGGAGGAGCAGCAAGGGGATTGTTCCTCGCTTGGTCTTTCTTATTTTCCTAGCAGTCTGCATTCAAGGACAAAGGTAGCAATTCTCCTTCCCTAGAGAAGTGTTACAGGATTCTTAGTTATTTAATTCTCAAGCTCTACTAACAAATTGCTTTCACATGTCATCTCTTACTAGCTCTTTGCCCTAAAATGCTTTTTTGCTTTTCCTTTTCTTTATTGATTGAGTCTCCAAATCACTTTCCTTCCTTGCATTGCTTGTTGTATGTACCAATTTTGTAACTCTTGCCTCACAGCAAGAGTTGAAATTATTCTAGTGTGCTCCCCCCACCTTTGAATCCCATTAAGGCAGAGGCCATCTCTTATTCATCAATATATATTCACCTGCTCCACACCATATAATAGTCAATAAACACTGTGGAAAACATGAGTACACAAACAAAAGAGTACATTCATCTAGTATTAGCTTAATCCTAAATACAGTGCATTCATTAAGACTCCTGAAGTGCTGTTATATTAGACCCTTTTCTTATTTTATTATATTGTATAGGAGCTATTTGAACCCCAAATTTCCGCAAACATATGTTATAGAAGTCATCTGAATGGTTATGCTTTTAACTTCCTATTTATAAAATGAGCATTTTAGTCTATATGAAATAGCAAAGGCCATTCAATTGCTGAAATGCTCTCAGAATAATTCATAGTATTATAAGGAAAGTGAGTGAGTATTTCTACGAAAAAAAGGTTTGAGTTAAGTGCTATTACATGGAAGAGAATTGCAGACCTATTCAATTTCAAAATGGGTTCAGATCAGATGTTAGGAAGACAGACATGCCAAAGACTTTACTTATACTGTTTTCTGTTGTTAGGTTTGTTTTGTTTTGTTTTGGTTTGTGTTTTTTGGTTCTGCTTCAGCTAAGAAATCCTCTCTATCATTTGTATCTATTACCTCAGTAGGATTGGTTTGCGGGGTATTTTTTTTTCTTTAATATGTCTTCCATCTTATCAAACATGCTTTTTATTTGAGATTTCTCAGGCAATTTTTCTCTTTCCTTTCTTCCTGAAACAGGGCTGTATAGATTGTACCAATTTTATGTTTTTCTCTGCCTGCCCTATCAGTTTTCCCAGTAGGTTTATTACTAGTGGTATAGATTGGATTTCTTGTTTCATGATTCTAGAGGAAAAAGATCTCGGCCTTTCTCCCTTTACTTGAATTGGAATTTTTAAGATTCAAACAACCATTCTATTCAAACCAAGACTATATGAAGCATGTTATTATTTAGAACAATAACTTATAGTTTTAAACATTCAGAATAAAAGTTGTTTAATGTTTCAACATAGAATAAGTAGCTGTTTTTCCTAAATAAAATACATACATGAATATTCCATGCTCTTTTAGTTACCTATTTTTATCACTGTCTTTTTTTAAAATTTAGTGTTCAGTGCTTTAAAATTAGATGGTTGAATAGTTGAATTCTATCTATTTCATTATATCTATTTTTCTATGTGCTTAAGAATATTTTCATTAATGGGACAGAAAGTTTATTATTCATATTAACATGAGTTTGAGGCTTGTTCCTCTAGTCATATTATACATACATAGTAATATTTACAGAAGTTTTTTATATCAAAAATAAGAAACAAACTTGTCTTTATTATATTTTATGTGAGCTAAATATGAAGGTAGCAAATATATATTCATTTTCACCAGCCACAGAATGTTTAAACTTCAGTGATTAAAAAATACAGAATTGGAATGCTCTATTAACACTAGTAAAAACAAATTGTCCTTTCATATTAGAGAGCCACAACTATCTTACAAATTATATGTCATCAAAGGAAAAATGTAAATAACAATAATTTCCATTTAATGGTGAGCACTGAGAGCCCAACACTGGCCTGTGCTTTCCCTCATTTCATTTTCAGATAGATTCTTTGAGGTGGGTTGCATTAGTTTTCTTGTTTTATATACAGGAAAATGAAGCTTGGGAAATTTAAACTCAGTTGTCCAAAATTATGTAACTATTTAATGTTGGAGTCAGAATTCAAAATCCAGGTAGATCTGATTCCAAAGCCTGTCCCCTTAACCACTATCCTATATTGCCTAAGGAATGACCATTATTAAATTATAAAAACTTATGATTGAACATAGAACAATGACAGCTTATATACACATAGTCCACATTACTGTCTGTTCAAATATAAATTGATTGTGTACCCTTATCCACATACAATATGTAATATAAACAAAATTAGAAAACCATTTATGAGATGTTAACATAATATAGATTTATAGTCAGTTATAGGAAAAGACAGTATGTTACAGTATTATAGTGACTTTTTTTCCTATTTTTTACTGCTTAGTAATACAGAGAATGGCCATGGGAAATACATTACCTAATTTATACATTATTTAGAAAAAAACTAAGCCCTTAAACTAAAACAACTATGTAAAGAAGCAACTTCTGAATTTGTGTGTACATAAATATTTATTTGATTCAGAAGGAAAACGTATATTTAATATGTGATATGCAATAGGCTTATTCAAAGAATCATATAAATATTGAAAAAGATAAGCTTCTTAATCTTAGGAAATATGAATCCTGTGCTTGTGTTGAGGCATCAATATGTTTTAGTTCAAATTTTCTTTTTCTTTTTTGTTTCATTAAATATAAACCTAGATAAATGTCATTCAGCCTTAAAACAACAGTATTTAAGCCAGGTTGTTCTATTGCTAATTAAAACTAACTTACTCTTTGTCAGATGAGACTGAAAAAAATAATTATACTACTTAACATTCATTATTCAGTTCATCTTTTCCAAGTACAGAAATTCAGTGATCTGTAAAACCATGAGGTAATTTGGGTCCAAGTGAAACAAAGTTCTTTCACGTTCCAGATGAGTCAGTTAAAATTATTTTTGGTTTATATTATTCATAATCTATATTCTAACTGTATTCTTAGGGTTCTTGGCAGGTTATCTGAGGCCATGTTGAAGCAGTTATAATCATGAAATTTGTCGATTCAAACAAAAAATCATAGAAAAATCCTGATTCTAAATGTTTTCACTATATCATGTTTTAAAAAAACACAGTTTCTAGAATTTCAGAGATGGCAGAGAGCTTTTGGTTCATTGCCCTAAACTATTCTTTTAATGGGTGAGAAAAATTAGGTCCATAAAAGTGAAGTGCCTTGCTCAAAGATATAAAGATTTTCTGGCTCTAAATCTCCCTACCTTCTTCTCACCTTGCCAACACATTTTTCAAAGGTAGTGCTCAAGGGCTTTATCATCAGGCCAGTGAGTGACTAAACACTAAATAAACTGCAGATCAAACCCATTTTATGTCAATCTCAGAGTTGTAAAAATAAGACTTTAACAGTAAACATTTTCTTTCAAAAAATTTACATTATTTTTGAGTAAGTTTTCATAGCAGATTAAAATTTCTTTGTGAATTTTATATTGATTTCCAAAAATATTTTAATTGTTTGTACTAATGCCCATTGGATGACATGAAGATTCCATGTTGTTTCACTTATATGCACAAATTGCTACTTAGTAGTATTTAATAGCAAACCTGTTGCTAAATGAAATGTAGAATGAGTATTTTACCTAACATTTTGCAAATATATTTAAATACAAATAATTGCATAGTTTTCATCATTATTCAGAAGTATTTCAATAAAGCTGAATAAAGCAAGTTACTAGTTATTTTATTTAATACTAAACGTGATAGCTTATGAAACATTAAGTTAATCCTCCTAGTAATTTTGTATTTTGTCCAAATTATGGTAGTTGTCCTCTATGTATGTACTACCATCGTGATTTAGTACAGTAAATTAAATTTTAAGAGAAATTGGTATAAAATGCATTGGTGAAGCATATCTTCTATGCTTCATCCCAAAAGACAATGTACTGAAAATTTTAACAGTTCTTGAAAACATCCTTAATTGAATACGGAATTGGCACAGGGGGAATTGAACAAGTTCCTCCTTGTGAGAGCTGACAACACTTTTTAGAAAGCATTGCTTTTAATATTGGGCTGAAATAATGATAAGAATACAACTATATGCTCTGCATTAATCCGCTTTGTTTAAAAAGGAGATATTTTGCCTTATTTTAAAGATGTTAAGAGTATACACCCTATAAAAAATCTTATTGTAAGCAAATATCTCATGACCTGCCTTTACCCGACTTATGGTAATTAAAGACAAATGAAACTTAGGCATTAGTTCTTTGCAAGATGTCTTTCTCCTAGAATTTCTTTTTTCTACTTTGTGCTCTTAATATTTATTCATGTGATGCTTTTATGACACTATTATTAGCTCCTTTTAAAAATCTCTTTAGGTAAGTAGGCAGAATAAGGGAGAAGTTTCAGTGGAATAATTTATATTATGCTATAAATATATAATTGTCTTCTAATAATCATGTTTTATACTTGACTTATGCTCTTTTATATTTTATAATATATTTTATTTTTAATATTTCTAAACTTTAAAATGTGTAAAAGTATTCTTTGTAAAGATTGACTTATTTTGATTTGTAAATCAAAATGTCAGATTAATAAAATCAAATATTTTCAGATAACTTACCTTAAACCAGACATTGCATAAAGAGGTTTACATAAAATAATTTATTTAATCCTTGAATTGAACATTTGAAGTAGCTACATTGTAGATATCAAAACAATGAACTCAGTAATATTGTTAGTGACAAAGAAGTTTTGAATCCAGGTGCACTGACATATTTGCTCAAACCAGTTTTAAGTTTAATGTAAATCTAAATCATAAAAATAGCTCCTTATAGTTTTATTTTTTATAAAAGATTATATCACTTGAGCCCACGAGTTCTAGCTTGCAGTGAGCTTTGATGGCTCCACTGCATTCTACCCTGGGAGAGTGAGCAATACCTTGTCTCTAAAAAAAAAAAAAAAAAAAAAGATCCTTTTTATTTTCTTTTCAAATAATATCACTATTACACTATTAAAATAATACAAGTTTTTAAAGGAGACAGAGATGGAATAAAACAAATATTCATTGAATTCATAGTATATGTAACACACTATGTCAGTGTCTTACATAGATTTCCCATTGGATCCTCAGTAGAAGAATCTGAGCTGGGTATTATTTTTACTCTATATGTGGAACCCTAATATCAAAGAAGTTAAACATCTTGTCAAATTAACATCAATGACATATTATAGAGGCAGGATTTAGACTCATGTGAAGACAAACATCGATAGCTTTGTTCTTTATATTGAACCATCTACATAGGACTGTGATCTTTTCCCTAAACTGTTTTTTTCAACATGGGGAGGGGTCAATAATGACTAATGAATGCATGACAGCTGTCAGGCTTGAAATCGACATTTTTATTAGCTTATCTCATTTAATTTCACAAAACCATGTATATAGAAGTTATTATTTCTATTTTACAACTAAGAAAACTGTGGATCAACAATTGATATAATTTACCTAAGATCTTTACAGTATCAATCAGTAGACTTAAATACAAACATATTTGATTTCAGAATCTGTAAAGACCAAACTCTCTGGAGATCTTTTGGTCTACTTTGTTAATACAGGGAAAAGCAAATATATTTCAGTAGATACAAGAGAGAGAATAGAAATCTAATATTTGATCTCAACATACACAAGACTGGTATACTCAGTTATATAATGACTAAGAATCCCATTTCCCTGTTAGACAGGTCTGAATTATTCTAGTAACAGTGAAAACTCGGGAAATCAGGAAACAAGGTAAAATGATTCTTCTATCACTAATTTCCCCTCCAGGACTGTCATAAATTTGTCATCTCAACTTTTTAAAAAATTTCCTAATTATTATCCATAATTCCTAGAATATATGTAGCTTATTAATTGGACATTCAAATTTATTCACATACAGTTTTACTGAAATATAGCAATTTAAATATATTTCAATACTTTTATAACATCTATTTCCTTCCCTACTTACAAATTTTAGACCCATATTTGGCTACTTATCAGCTCTATTTATTAAGTAGAATTATACTCTAGAATTCTATTTCTCTTTGAAGAACAGATTTTATTTTAGAAGTGTTTTTTTAAAAATATGAAAGAATAAATTGTGCTTTTTTTGGTTTGAATTAAATTTGGTATTGAAAAGTTTATTTTATTGGTATTCTATACATGGAACAGCAATAAATCAACTGAAGTTTGAGTATCTTGCAAATTTATTGACCGAATTATTCATTTTCGACATTTCATCAATCCAATGACAATTCTAAGCGTAAATAATACATTGGCTTTTCAATGGTCTGGTGGTAGTTATTTCTTGAGATGGGACGAGAGTCTCTTTCTGAAGGTTCTTTCTCTTAAATGATGTCTATTTGATAAAAGTAGTTGCTAGTTGTTCTTTGTGTCAGTTTGATTTACTTCATTAAATTTTACAAAGCAAGAAAAGATTTATCTTGGGCTGTGTGGATTTTGAAAGGCATACATATGAGAGGTGGCCAAGGCCATTCATTTAGTGACTCTCTCTGTTAAAACAGTGGGCAGTGGGTTTCTCACCACGGTGATCTTGAAATGGAGTAGTCATTCAATGCTAAAGTTCAGTGGGCTTTTATCTTTCGAGTTGTCATCCTTATTCACCCCAGGCCTAACTCTTTAGATCCGTTCTCAACCTACTCATCTCTCTTCAAACTCTTGGTACTCTGCTCTCTGAAAACCTTCAATTGCCATTTGACTAGTGACACTGGTTCTCATAAAAGACTTTCAATAATACATTTGTTGTGCTCTTTCCCTTTTAGTGTCTTATGCAGGTAGCAGGGCTGATATTTTAATAGCATTTCTTCACCCACTTTCATTTATTCTTTTAAGTTCAAATCTGGGCATCATGCTAAAGTATTGCAATAAACTGAAGATGTAAAATTCTTAACTCTCACAGATTTGTTCTCACTTTTTCTGCTCCAGTCCATTTCAGCAGTCCACTCCTGTGGTCCCCAGAACATTATCGTTTCTATAACGATTCTGCACTAAATATCTTACACTCTAAGATTCACACTCTGACCACTTCTCAACTTCTTAATATCACTGCTCCTCTTGTTTCACCTCTTAAAACAATTACAATTGACTGTTCCCTCATATTCTAGTCACTCACCTTTTCCTACTTTTATTTCTTTTGTTACTTAACATAGGTCAAATGGTGAAACAATTCCACTGTGCTCTCATCAGGAACTTTCATTTCTTTGCTCTGTTATTCCCATCTCTCACTCCAGTCTCAATGTGTGGATCCTGACATCATTTGTAAGGCACTGTTAGAGAAAATGGCAAGGCTATACAGACCAGCATATTTATTCATGGATAATTTTCAATCTCAACTGCTTACTAATCTTATTGTCTTTTTTGTTGTTTTTGTTATTTTTTATTGTCATTCATCATCATCTTTCTTTTTTTTTAGTAATTTTTTTATTATTTCAGCATATTATGGGGGTTTAAATGTTAAGGTTACGTATATTGCCCTTGCCTCCCCCCTCGATTGATTTGCTTTCCCACTGCTAATCAAAATCACCCTCATTTCTCATGAACTTTTGAGTCTATCTTCTACTATATCAATAGGTAAGAAATTACCATGCCATTTGCCATTTATTTAACAGAACTAATAAGACTTTCCAAATATGATCTTCTCTGATTTCCTGTGATCCTCCATTTTATTCATATTTATATATCTATATTCTTCCTTCTAATCTCAGTGGAAGAGAACTCCATTTATAGCCCACACCTTTCTCTCTCAGCCAGGTCTTCAATCTTGGCTTACCTGACTTCTCAATTACCTTGGTTTGTGAGCTATTTTCTCTTTCTGAAACTCTTTCTGTCACCCCTAAGAAACTCTCACCCTAAAAATCTAAGTAACTTTCCATCCTGTATCAGTCATTGTTGCAACAGAAAACAGATGGTATACTAAAATTAGTTTAACTTGAGTGGAATTTTATAAAGGAACTATTTACAGAGGTGTAGGCAGCATGGAGGGGAAGCATAAGGGACAGTGAAGTGCCAGGGACTAGTAATTGTGGTGTACTTTACCATTCCACCTTGTGAAGTGAAGGTGTGGGGAGATGGTGTGGTTACTGGATGAGAGGCAGAGAAAGCCCTCAGGGAAGAACTGCAAGGCAGTGGTTGTGACCTGTGGTTGGTAGATACAGCCACTGGCCCACTCCTAGCTGTGGAGCTAGGGCAATAAATACTCAGAATTCAGAATTTATGTACATTTTTTTCTTTGATCGCCTATCAGTATTTCCATTGACTTAACCCAACAGGCAGTCAGAAGACAAGGGAGTCGATGAGTTAGTATGTCAGCCTTGGTTAGCACAGAGCAGGTTAGAAAAAGATGGAAGATCAATCTGGTTGGGTAAATGAAAAATATTTATTATATCTTGACTTTGTTTACCTTCTCAGCTCTTCTGAACAACTTCTTGATCCCAGAACATAGGATAATCTTTTGGGCAGTTTTCTCGGCAGCTATGTTTCTCTGACTCAGATTGATTTTCCTTTTCTTGTTAAGCTGCTGAAATCCATCTCCATTGGCCAACTCAGATACTTACTTTCTAATATACTTTTATCATTTTCACCAGGTAGTTAATTATCCCCTATCCTACTTTCCCATAAAAATCTTTACATATCTTCAGATAAGAATTATAGCAAAGACTAACTCATCTGTCTTTATATTTTCTGTATTTATTGTTGCTTGGTCCATGTTAGATACTCAGTAATTATGTGTTTTATTAATTCTCATGTCATCTGTCTTTCTACCAGTTCTGATTTCCCTAATTATAACAACTATGCCATAGTCATCCATATACTGAATACAGTTTGTCAAGAGTAATCTCTTTGGAATATAAATAAGTGGCTACACTTGAAGTGAAAATCACTTTCTAGAAGGTTTGATAGTCTCAGTTACTATCTTTTATCTTAAGTTACATAAATTGGAAAGGGCAACCTGGAAACAAGTTCACAAATATAACATTAGCATGAAAGACAATTCAAGGAAACTTATGGGCAGAGGACTACACTGCTGTTTTGGCAAAACAGCGTTTCTTTCTTCAGTGCTGTTATTGCACAAACACAGGCAGGGAAAGTTATGTAGGGACACAAAGAATCAAAAGAGACAAATTTACCACTAAAGACACATGCAGGATATACTGAAATTATGGGGTTTATTTTTAAGAAAAAATGTGAAAGAAATGATCTATTGCACATAATAGTTTTGGATTTAAATATACGTTTTTAGTCTACTGTGCATTTTTCTCTTCAGTGTTATCAATCAGTCATGCATTACAATGAAATGTGTACCTGTCCTTCCCTTTAATCACCTGAGAAGTCTGTATTCTTCTATTGTACTAGAGTAGGGTTTGTCAAATTGATCATGTGGAATATCATCCTTTGACTTTCAGGAATAGATCTCTCGAATGATTTCATTGTTCACATGCTATATGAGCATTCCTGCATGACTTGACTTGACAAAGAGAATGAAATGAACTAAATATATGTGCTGTGACATCAGTGACCTTCCTTACTGCCCATTTAACAAAAAAATTCCACGTTAAACTTATGACAATTATGAGAAAATAACATTTTTTTTGTAAACCTTGTTTTTGTTCTCTTATGCTGAGATATTTTCAGTATGTGTTCTTTCTACATATCTTTTTGCCATAGCTATCAGAAAAGAAAGGATAAGGAAAAATTCCGCTTTATTTAAATTTGCAGATGAAGAGATGCTGCCGATATGTTTTACTTTTGTTTTTACATAAGCCAAATTGAAAGATATGTCTCTATTCCTCTGTGCTATCATTTTTGCTTTTTGAGGTGATAAAGTCGAGTTATTTTCACAAAATTTTGAAATTAACTAGTTGTGTGAACAATATTCTCTAGCTGTTAACAGTAATTAAAAGGTGGTTTTATTCCTTAACCACACATTACATTTTACACTTCCCTAATTGGAATTTTAATCCCAAGGTGCTCACTGAATGGGAATTTAAAGTTTATTTTTAGGTAGTTTCTTCGTGTTTACACCATTTACTTTCAAATTCTTAGAGATAGCTATAACTAAATGCCAACGTAGAGAGTTGTCAACATTCTGAATAAAGTTGTTAGGTTTGTTGAACTATACCCAAGACAAGCATTATTCCCTTTCTGTACTCATTCTTCACAAATATTAAATGTAAAATCCTGTTATTTCTTGTATTCTGATTATATTCTCTTCATTTCATTATGGGGTTATGATGCCGGGCATTAGAGTACTAGAGGAAATAAATAATAGGGAGGAAATTATTTAGAAAGGGAAAGTATGTAATAGAGAATTAAGTGAGACACAAAATCAGGGAAAGAAATGATAGTTTGAGGATTTATGGGTTTTCAGACTAATTAAACGTTTGTGAACACATGTAGCTTATGTGTGGGGAAAGAAAATGGCAAATATAACAACTGTGAATCAAAAGGTGAAACGGCTTAAGTGATTAGGAATCAAAAGCACATGTAGATTATTCATGCCCAGAGAAGTTATGAAACCCACTTCTGAACTTCCTTTTATTGCCTGACTGGGAGGCATGTGTATCCATATCTTCATTTGTATGTGTCTATTTTTAATATGCTAATATTGGTTTCTACAATATTTTTGGTCATTCTATTTATGTAATCTATTTTTCAAGTAGTAACTATAATTTTTCAATATTTTTCCTCTAAAGATGTTTTCCATGTAAATCTATATTCATTGCTTTCAGCAATCTGAAGTTATATAATAAATAATAATAACTGCTACTTTTATCTGCTTACTACATGCAAAGTATAGTACTAAGCATTCTACCTGAAAGGTGTTATCCATTACATTAATTTTAAGGCCCAAGTGTCACTATCCCTAATTTAAAAGTCTTGTAAAAAGGAGAAATACATTTTCAAATGATATAAAAAAAGTCAAGTTTTGGTTGTCATATATTGTTCCTGATCTATACTTGATTTTTGTTTGTTTGTTTGTTTGTTTTTCATTCTGTTTTTTCTGGATATTTCCTTCTGTGGTTCTGAAGCACTGTTGATGGTCCCAGCATAATGCACAGCATTCCTCTAGAGGCCCATGTGGAAAAAAAATTATTGTTAAGAAGGATGTTTGAAATAAACAAGGCAAATTTTAAATAAGCAATTGATTGAGAGGTAAGGAGGAAACAATTACCTTAAGGATTTTGGAGGTATAGCCAAGTATGAAGTTTGTGATGAACTTTTCCACCAAACTGAGACACCAGAATAATTGCTAAAAGGCCATTTGGATTCCCTGGCCCAGCTGGAGTATTTAAAAAAATATAACAATATTTTTAAAAATTCTTTTAATTTAGTGGTAAGTAAGTTCAAAAAAATTAAACCTACATTGTGGAATTTATTATGATGTTCCTGGTATTAAGACACACTTCTGCTTTACTGCTTTACTGTCATTGTAGTGTTGGTTATAGCCAAGCGTAGTTGCAGTGATACATAGGAATGGGCCCTGTTAGCAGTCTTCTTGCATTTCTCTGCACCTGGTTCTCTGATTCACATTTTCCACTTTATGCAGTGGGCAGGCAGATTTATTAGGTGAATGCCAATGCAAGGACACTCACTATTTCTATGTGGCATTGTCCAAAGTTCACTCTTAAAAATACAAGCCCTAGGCCTAGATTAGAGATCAACAACTGTATGTTGCTCTTGCCTTTTCTATTTATGTTCCTAGTTGCTTTGTACAAAAAATGGTTTTTTTTTATTCCTATTCAGGCACTGCAGGAGGTGCAACCATCTTTTGCTATGTCTTTCAAATGATCTCTGCAAATACCTTCTATCTCTACAGGGGCATGGAGGGTCGGAGTCTCTATCCCTTTCTCTTTAAAAGAATATCATCCAGCCTGACTGCATGGTAGACCCTTCTCTCTTACTAAGAAGGGCTTTTCTTTATGTTTGTCCTCTTTATCTTATTGTAGTATATATGCCTTGGGACAGTCTTGCCTAGGAATGCGGCTACTTAACAATTTAAAACACAAGTCAACCTCCAGTCTCTGCATATAAGAAAGCTGCTCTCTTATCTAGAAGTGACTCTTTGTATTGTATCACTTTTTTTTCTCTGCTCCATCCTTTCTTCTTTCTGTTAAATCTCCATTCTTGCTTTATTTTTTTTTCTTTCTCCACTTCGTCTCATTTTTAATTAAAAATGCTAACCAGGGCTAATGTTAGTCCCGCTGGTGGGTTAAAAACTAAAAAAAGTTATTAAGTTCTTAGTTGGAGGTTAAAGTGAGGAGCAGAGAAAACTTTCTAAAATAAGCAAAGTGAAAACACCAATCAACACCTGGTATAGTCTGCAGTCTTTTCTTAGGACTTTGTTAAGTGGTTATTTCATAATTTCCTCTGAGTTTTTGAAAATGCAGTTCAATTTCAGAGCCACAAATATTAAGGGTGAGTGCTGAACAGCAAAATGTGCAGAGTCCAATCATCATTTCTAATTTGTGAGACCTTATACACATTTTTCACAGTGGTTTCTTCACTTTCAAAGTGAAAGATACTTATGTGCACTACAGAGTGTTCAGTGAAATTAAATAAGAAAATATATGCTATGTGTACAGCTTAGTTCACATCGTAGACCATAATAAGCACTCGATATGTAAGTAGTTTAGCTTAATTTATTGTGTCTTATAACTGTTGTATGCTATGTGTTTCAAGGATCAAATGTACTTTTTACTAGCGATAAACTCCTTAGGAATGATGTGGGACGTAGGCATACACATTTTTTATAACAAGCCCACCAGGTGTTTCTGATGCTGGTAAAAGACCTCAGTGATTAGGAACAGAGATAAGAGATTTATGCAATCCTGAGCTCAATTTAGTCTTTGACCTTTACTAACATGTGACCTTGATTTATTTATTTAAACACTTCAAGCTTATTTTAGTGGGGATAAATGAGACGTGTACTTAACATGTAGTAAACAATCAGCAAATCACACAATTACAATCTAGTTGGAATATTTACACATAAAGAAATAGTTTGATAACCTCCCCAGAGTTGACTGTAATACCAAGATTAAAGAAAAAATAATGTTCTGACCTGCAATTATCTGTATTATAAATAAATGCAAATATAACAAGTTTTCCACCCCCTTGTCATTATAAATCCATGCCGAGTGGAGGAGTTTGTGTCAAAGATATGCTTCTATAATTATTTTCAAAACTCCTCCACAATTTTGTATACTTTATGCTATTTGTTGTTTTCTGTATTTTCCACAAAAGTATAAGAAGAGAGAAAGTGGAAAGAGGCCAAGAATTGATCTTAAATAAATGAAGGGATTGGGTACATTTATAATAAGATTCTTAAGACTGGAAAAAAACATATATCAAGAAATAGATCTTTTTATGTGATTTCTTAAATAATGGGATTCTTTTGGCTTAAATTGATTATTAGTGGGGAGAAAGTATCTTAGTTCAGTCTTACAATTCACCTACTTCACCCCCCACCCCAAGTTCTGGTAATAAAGTCTCAGCTTTTTCAAATAATTCATGAATTGCATACATTTTCTTAAATCTTACAGTATACTCACAAAAGACAAATATATTTTAACCCCCCCACCCCAAGTTCTGTTAATAAAGTTCCAGATTTTCCAAATAATTCATGAATTGCATACATTTTCTTAAATCTACAGTATACTCAAAAAAGACAAATATATTTTAACACTATTTTAATGACCTACAACAACATAAATTTTAGTTTCTATCTTCCCTTGTCTTTGTCTTAATCTGAACTTTCTTTTTGAGTCCCATCAATACTATCTCTCTTGAAAGAAAATTACAAAGGCAAGTAACAAATGAAGAAACTAGTAGGAGAGTATGTTCCACCTCTAATGTTGGCAGCTCCTAGTTAATTTAAATACTGAAGGGGAAATCAACTACTTTGTCCTCCACACTCAACATCAAGAAGCCCTGTGTAGTCCTGTCACTTACTGCTACTTGTCTTAACAGAGTAGTGATAATAGTGTAGGAGAAAAAAAAAAAATTGGTGGCACCCAGCAATAGCCTTGGCAGCCAAGAGTCAATACCTCCTTTATACTTAATAAAAAGCATAGATTTTAAACTTTAGGCTGATTTCATTAAGACCAAACCTTCAGGCAATGGGAATGTAGTTCCAAGATTCTTAGTTCACTGAGGATAAAATTCCATGAGTTTTCACATAATGAGAAATATGAGCACACAGTTGTTGAGTATTCAGAGCCTAACAATAAGTCTGAAAGTAAAAGAACATTTTGTGCAAAGATTTTCAAAAATGCAAAGGATAGGTGACCTCTGTGCAGTTAAAATGACATTATAGTTTTGCGTTCTTTCCAAACTTTGAATCTAGATTGGAGAAAGTAAAATCACTAAATGTATAAAGGCTTTGATCCAATGCAGATTTCAGGCACTTTAAGCTGATCAGAGAATTAAATGTTCCACACTTGGAACATCCTTTAAATAATTTATTTTTTTCTCCCCTTTGTTAGCTTGTTTGTTTATTTGTTTGTTTAAATCAAGGAGTCTATCCTTGTTCAACTGCTGCTGTTACCTGCAACTGAAGTGATAGAGATTCATTAATGCAGATTAGTGTCTGAAAGTGAGCAACACTTATGGATAGCATTCTTGTTTTCCTTTCCCAAATATTCTCTTGAGTGAAGAAAAGCCAAGGGGCTAGTTGCTAGAGGAGAATTAAGCCATCTCAAACAAACAATACTTTTAATCCTTTTTTACTCTGGTGTTTATAAAAGAGCAGATTACCCATAGTTGGAAAAGATATTCTGCTACTTTGCATTCTGATTACGGTAGCTGATGGCAACAACACAAGCACAGTCTCAAAACTTAATAATAATGCATATTTTAATTCTTTCAGAAACAAAGTAATACATTTTCACCACATTCAGTGCTTTAATCTCTCCTGAGATGACATACTTCTAGACCCAGAAGAAAGAATTTATATATCAGAGTCTATGTGCAGAGAAACTTTATTACATGAACATTTTATTACATGAGGTAAGAAATAATATTACAAGAGTTTGGCATGAAGTCAAACTCATTGCACAAGATCAGATTTAAATATAGTATCATATTTTAATCTATTTTTGCCTTTGTCAAATTGACAGTCATCTTTTGTCTTGTAATTAAATATCAGTTTGGACCCTCAGGCCTCTGAGACAAATTGGTTGTATTCTTATATGTTAAACACTGACTTAATTCAGTTCAATCTTTTAATTCTTCTTCCTTTAATTACTTAGCAGCTAAAACTAATAACTGGTTTTGTTTCTTTAAACTTATTGTGTAGTCTTGCCAAAGCAAATTGCTATATCTGATTTCATGTGAACACCAAGTTGCTTAGCAACTTAAATCTGCCTTATATTTTATCTTTTTTGCTTGCTCTTTAATCTCTAAATTTTTATCAGGGTGTAACTTTAGGAGTATATATCTATTTATTCAGATTTTCTTCATTCACACAGTGAACAGTTTGTTCTCCATTGAGCTTGAAGTTGTGTGTTTGTGTGGGGAGGGTTCAAAGGAGAGAGAAGGAGAGAGAACAGGAGATAGAAGTGGGAGTCAGAAGAGAAAATTTATCACATCCGAGGCTTGTATCTTTTAGGCTCTTAAATCTTACTGCTTTTCCATCTTTTATATGTGGTTCACATGTTCTGTTTTGTCTTCCTGATACCAAGACTCTTGTTTCTAACCTTAAGGAGTGGGGATTTAGTTATCTATACCAGTTCCTGCACAATTTCATGCATAATTGGCATTCAGGCTCAGAAGACTCTTAAAACAGATCTGATTCAGAGCCTTGTGTGGCTTTATCCCCAGAGAGAAATTATCCCTTTGGGAGGTTTGTCATCTTTGGCAGGAAGAAAATGGTGTTACTATTTCGTACTTTCATTGTGCTGTGGCAGACAGGCAGTGACTTTTCAGCCAGGTCCATAAGCTAATTGTAGAAATGATGGAAAGTGTCAGAATTTAAAGAAAAAAACTCTTAGAGTAAGTGACAGTTGTCACTTTGCTTATTTTCTGCTATTTGCTGTAATAGGCACCAAACTATAAAAGAACATTTGAAGGAGAAAAAAGATTTGTTTCACATATGCATAATATTGAAAGGAAATGAGCTTTAAATATTGGTGTACATTCCTTCAGAATGTAATTACCCTATATTACCCTATCAGTCACTCTTCTTCATCAGGGTCCAAAAATAATTTCTCCAGCATCTCTCCATTCTTGCATACCCATTCTCGTAAATGCATATTCAGAGGTGTGTTGCTTACAAATCAGGAAAACAAATGGCAATGGGGAGAGTGAGGGCCTATTAATTTTGTGCTTTCTTTTTGAGAACAACTGCTTCAACCCAGCTATTATTTGTCTCAGGCATGAAAGCAATCTTCAAGCTTAAAACTGTGAATTGCTGGTTTCAACATTATTCACTTATTTATTTATTTATGTTTTAGATTGGGGATCAAATTTACATAAAGCAATGGCATTACATGTTTAGTGAATGCTAAATTAATTTTACTTTCTGTTTATAGAACTTTTAGGGTTTTTTGACATTTTTGTATTTTTCACTCTGCTTTTTCTGTTTTACTTTTTACATTTTTTTAATTTCTTTTTTAGATGCTCTGGAATATATGTTGAAGACTTTTTTGACTAGGCTTCATTTCTTCTGCATATCTGCCACTTGCAAAATTTCAAAGGAATAGTTTCTTATCTGTTATTTCAAAAATAAATTGCATATGAAAGTGTCTCTATGTTCATTACAGAACAGTTTCGTACAGCCTAAATGCCACGAAGCTTAATAGATACATGTGGGTAGTAGCAGTGTCAGTTCTCTTCTAAACTGACCTCTTAGTGATTTGAGTAATGTGGCCTAAAAGGGTGTTTAGAGGAGACTAAAGGTTACCTCTACCCATCTTAGTTCTTAGTTGGGATCTTCAGCTGGGTTTAGGAATCAAATTGACACAAGACAGATTTAATAGGAGAAAAGCATACAAATTTTATTAATTTTTACACATACATGAGGATTCTCTCAGAGAGTGAAGGGGACCTGAAGATATAGCCAAAGCAGAAAGCTTTTATAAGTTAATGATTAATTTGATAAATTAATGATTAATGATAAATTTGTAATGGAATGACAAGACAAAGGGTTTTGAGCTAGGGGCAATATATTGTGGAGAAGTCACCAGGAGATATATGGGGGGTGGGATATGAAGCTAGTGGGAGATAAGGATTATTTTAGTAACTTTATCTGTACAGATCCATTGCAGCATCAATTCCCAGTCTGTAGTAGTAAGGGTTATTTTCTTATCCTGGTACAAGGAAGGCACATTTTTCAAAGGAATTTTTACGGCATGTTACAGGTAAGAAAGGACACATCAGTTAGCCCTTTCTGCAACTACTTCTCAGGTGTCTTCAGCTTGAAATAATCAATATGCCAAATTGGCATATTTAGGGATGGTATGTCCTTAACTCCTTCAGATGTGTGTGGCCATACATGTCCATAAAATGTCTGTCAACTTCAGTCACCACGTGGTTACCCTAAGTCCCCATATCTTTCTTTCCTGGTCAATTTTACACATATCCTCATCTGGGTTACACAAAGCCACCAGAAGAAACCCTACCTCTGCCATTATCTAACATGGAAAATTAATATCCATACAATAGGGCTATAAATAGATGCTATCAAACTTCTAATTCTTTAAGTACCAGAAATTAACTCTTGTTCCAGTCATAAATAGATAGAGTACTTTCTCCTGAACTTTATAGCATACTATAGACCTGGGCCTCTAAATTTCCTTGTGTAGAGACTCAGAATGGGAATATGCAGTTGTTCTTCAGGGTTCATAAGGTCTCCCTCAAAAGTTTTGTGGACTAAGTAGGGACAGGTACTATTCCATCCACCACCTTGCTCCACCTTAGCTTATTGATAACCAAAACTTCTGCCCTTTCACATAATACTACAAAGTCTATACCTATGACTCACGATGAATATATTCTGGAGTTTATGTGTTTCATACGGGTGAGTAGAAGGGTGTTTCTTACTACTAGCGACTGACCAAACCCATGCTGAATACAGGATCATATCTATTCAGTAGTAAATGGAATTAATCTCCAAAGGAAAGCTGAGGAATGTGAGATTTAAAATGTAATCCCCAAAGCAGTTTGGCTTTTCTGCTTGGTGATGACTTGTTATAGCACTGAGTGATGAAACTTGCTTTTGGCAAAGAATTTCAGGTCAGTTCTACATTATGAAGGGATACGTTCCAGAAGAAATTAGCTGGGGTTGGTTTATCAACTTTCTCAAATTGCTTCCTCTCAGTAGTGAGGATATTCTTTGATATAGGTTATATTTCTTTCTTATACTTTCTGCCAAGTCTTTTCTGGCCTAAGATATTGTACACTGTTTTTACCTTTTAGGAAAGACTTACCAATCAGACAGGGAAAGTCTGTTGCCAAGAAAAATCAGTGAAATTCTTGGGTGGATATTTGGCATCCAAGCTAAGAAATCCCAGTTTTTAAAAAAGTTTTAGTATCTTTCTGTTTTTTTGAAAAAATATCCACTAATAGAGAGCCAGCTAGTGAATGGATATGGATTAGAAAAAATAATCCCTCAAACTGATATGTTTCCAACACTGTTCAAAAGTGGACCCATACAAAGAATGTCCTTTGGTTCATTACAGCTGTCACTGGATACAGTGCCTGGCACTCTCTGAAATGTCACCCTGCCTCTACGTGACCAGGTGTGCATAGGATCTTCTTTTTAAAAGCTACCTCATCTTTGACTGTTAGACTAGATAGCTTATATAGTCACATAAGCCTTAAATATATGTGCTGATTTTGGTCTAGTTTGTTTATACATTTCCCTCCTTGTTTTCATGCTTATTGATATAGGTACTTTGTATCTTATAATAAATGTGTATTATGTACAAGATAATCTATTCTAGTGTGGAGAAAATTATTAGAAATTTTATTTCTATTTATTTAACACAATTTATTGTAAAATAGATTTTATACATATTTTATAATGTTCCAGTGATCAATATGGTAGTATGTTTATATTTTACAAATAAAAATGTACATGTGTGGGGAGGATGTGCAGAGTTTTTGTTTTTGCTATGAGTGTGCAATCAAATAAAGGTAAGAAACAAAGTTGATGGCATCTTTCAGAACTGTTTCACACAGGAATATATTGGTAAATGTCTAACACTCTCCTGATGTTAGAAGATATGTAGTATTGGTTTCATGGAACATGACTTGAATATTTTCTCTTGAAAGGTGTATGTTGGGAAAAGGTTTATATAATTTAGCTAAAAAACATATTTCATAATATCTTATTTTTTTAGTATTGGTCCATTCAGTAGAATTCCTAAATAACCGTCTTAGGAACATTTGACAATATCTTTTCCAGTTGAAAGAATGTCCCGAAAGATTGAAAAATGGGAGGATAGAAGCCAGGACAGGTGGTTATGTTAATTAAAACTGTATTTTCTGTGTTTTGATTATAAGTAGTGGTTTTTGCATTGGGGAACTAGCAAACAAAGTACACAAATCCCATTCCTGAGAGGTCTAATTATTTTTAAGGAAGTTTAATAATTCTTACTACACTGTCAGTCATAAGTCATACTCATTCAATTGGCCTCTGGTGGTGATTTGTTTAAAATAGCCAAAGGACCTTATCATATTGCATTATTCCAAAATATGTACAAAGATTCAGTGAACCAAGACTTTACTTTTCCTTCAGCTGCCATATTCCCAAAATCCTTTACAAATTTATTTTATTTTTTTAAGAGACAGATACATTAATTCATTGTGACCCTAGGCATGAAATTAAACTCCAATTTCCACAACCAACAGCAAAAACCCATGGGGTCAATTATAGTTATTGGTTTGTTTTGTTGATTGTATCTTCTAAAGTGGAAAATGCAGTATATCAGTTGCCAATACTCAGTTACAATTATATTTTTCAGCATGTAAGCATCTACTAATTAGTTGACAAATGCAAATTTGCTTTATCTCTAAAAGAATAAACCAAATCAAAGGATGATTTTACAGAGAACTATAATTTTAGAATAGCATCTTAAAATCCTCACGTTATGTGACAATTAAAAATGACTAAATATAACTTAAAAATTATGAAATTAATATAAAACTTTTTTGCAATTACATTTTAGCTACAGTGATTCTCAAGGACAGACTAATGTTTTTAAAACATCTTCAAAAGATTACCTAACAAAAGGTTAAATGATGAAAATATAATTTTTAAAATACTTTTAATTACATGTAAAGATTATTCTTATATATAGTGGCTAAGATACATGTTTGCATTTGATGATCAGCATATTAACACATCTAGCTAAGAATTTTTCCATGACCTCTAAAATATCTTACCAAGTATCTAAAATAGTGAACAATATCTTAGTATGTTATGAAAAATAAGAAGACATGAGAGGTTCTATAAATTTATTTTTATAACATGGAATCAATTAAAATAAAGTGAGGTATTTAATAAGCCATATGATAAGTGACATCGGAAAGGATTTTGCAACATATTCCATCAGTTAACTTTTCTTTTTATATCACATTCTCTTGTGCAATAAATCCCATCCAATGTTCTGTCACCATATTCTTTGGCTCCAGCCTTTTTTCTTTATATCTGTCACCTAAGATACTGCATTTGCTTCTGTCATAGAGCAAGGACGTCCTTACTGCCCACTCGTACATCACTTTTTTGTTCTTCATGACCTACCAATTTTTCATACAAAAAGCACACAAAAAATTCATTATTCTGATGAGATGATAATCAGTTTTATATTCTTAATTTACAAGCTACTATGTGTTCCATATGTCTTAAAATGGAAATTGCAGTTTAAATCCTAATGGTGGGTTCTACAATTCTGGTCAGTACAATAAAGTTTCTTCAACAATAGAATTTATAATAAGGGGTTCCCCAAGGCTATTTCAATTTGCCAATGATCTTTTTCATAATAGGAAATCCTCAGAGAAATTTATATATTGCTCTTTAAAAAAAAAGGAACAAAATTAAGAAGCAGGAGTTTTTACCTTAGGGTACTGTGATGAGAAAGAAAATTACAAAAGGGAGTAAATGTATTGAATACATAGTATATGCTAGAAACAATGCTAATATTGTTATAGAAAATTGTATTTAATCTTTACCAGTGGTTTTATTATTAAAATTTATTTTTACATATACAAAAACTGATGCTATGTAATTTGGTAAAGAGTATAAGAAACTTTATCCATTGGTTTACTTGAACACATATATTCAATACTTATAAATGAATTTACATATAGTTACTCATAACTAGTAATAATCATTTTTGAATGATCAAGAATATGAAATACGAATTGAGAAAAGTGAGAATTTTTAATGCCCATTCCCCAACTTTTTACTCACATATATCTACTATACATATACTTACAGGACACATAATATGCTCAGCACTTGCAGGGAAAATCTAGACAAAAATCCAAATACTTCTTTAAAAGAACTCTCAACTTATTGGAGTGATGGTTTAGAATCAACATGTTACATGCTAAAGAATGTATGTAAAAACAGTTGTTTGTTCACAAATGAAGTATATCATACTATAGATAGGAGGAGAGAGATTTAATTTGGTTTAGTAATGGACAAATTTTGACGTCTGTCTTGAAGGAGGGAGGAGGAAGTGATTAATTGTGTCAAGTAGTACAGTGATTCATTTTGATGAGGATAATGGATAAATGACCCACTGGTTCGGCAATTAAATTATTGGAGATCTTAGTGGAAACAGTTTCAGTGGAGTAGTAAGGATGGAAATCAGCTTCTCTGGGTCTCATGAATTGAGAATGAATCATAGAGAAATGAGTATACACTACTTTTCCAAAAACTTGAGTGTGAGAAGTGATAAAGATAATTAAACTTACACTGGTTGCATATTTAATGTTTGATTTAATTTAATTGTTTCCCTGCAATGTGAATATATTCTTTGAAATTCTGCATAGAATTTATATTTAGATTAGAGAAAACAGCTTTAAAAAATAAATATTAACACCTAGATGATGTGGTGTTCAGTTCCTAATGACTAATGATATGGTGAAAGTTAGATAGATAATTAAATCCTCATCCAACTTTTTTAGTAACATAATTTTCAGTGATTTCACATTACAATTTCTCCCCATTATACTTAAGCATTTCAAAAAATGCAATTTAGACAGCATGTTTCTATAATAGAGTTTTGCTTTTCCACTTTACTGTCTTAAGCTATTATATATCTTCTAATTAGAAAATGTTTTCTTTGGTGCAAACTAAGAAGTATGTCTTAAGTTTCTAATGTGTATAATAATGTTCATATATTGCAACATACTTATAATGTTAATAGTATAAGTTATCTTTTATAGTTGAGAGTTGAAGATCACATACTATTAGATTCAGAAGTTCCAGGATTTGAATCCTGGTTATTCCAAGAATTAACATATAATTTTCATCAGGTTACTTAGCCTCAGTTTCTTTGTGAGAAAATGAAATAGTGATTTCAAACACACTTGTATTAAATAAATAATGTTTGTAAATGTTTGGCATAGTTTGCAGCATATAATATATACTCAATAAATTACTTTTATTTATGTTTTTACTTTTCTACCACTGCAGAGTGCCTGAATATCAAGCAACTACTCATTTCTTTTTTTTAAAAAAACCTCTTTTTTCTTAAAAAAAAGAATAGCTTAAAGGTCAAAGTTACTTAAAGAGCCTTGGAAAGAAAACTATATTTTTTTTCCAATTTCCAGTGCTGCAAAGTATACATTTCATAGATAGAAATATGTCTTTAAAAATAACTCCTTAAAATATTTTTGCACAACTAAATTCTTTATATGGTAAAACTCTTGAATAATTTTAAAGCAGTACTGCCCAATCTTTTTCACATGAGAGCACACCTTAAAAGGTATACTATTTTTTTTGTACGTATACTGGTGAATAATCGAGGGAGTCGGGCTATCTATGAGTCTTGGTAATTTTTCTTTATTTACAAATCTTCCTTTCAAGTATTATGATAAAAATTAACATAGAAATAAAAAACATTTGGAAAATAATATAGATTGTTTAAAATCCCAAAGTGTTTGTTTTTAGACTTCAAGATTATATAACCCAATAAAAAAGTTAGTATCAAATATTAAAAATGTTAACCAATTACTTCCAGAATTCAAATGCAATGTTAGAACTGTCACCCTGTTATTATCTCGGACATCACAAAAGCAGTATGTCAGTGGCAAATAGAAAAAGAATCTGCTTTGTTTGAAGACAATGACTCAGGGCTGCTACATTTAATAGAAGTTCCCTGCTCATCTCTCCATCTCCCTACTAAACCACACCTTGAGGTCTGGCTCCTTCCTGTTAATCAGCAGGGAAATAAAATTCTTGAGTCACTCCACCAGCCCTCTTGGAAATCAGTATACTCTATAGGGTGATGTTGAGGAAACAGAGCATCTCCCAGGCCACATTACTGTGGTGTAGAGGGCTATGAATTGGTGTATGTTGCTCATCATGCTCACTGACCAGGAAGCTGCTGGCCTCTGATAATTCTTACAGGAGTTCAGAAGCTGTTTAAGGCTGAAGATGACCAGATAGGGGGCTCTAACTGCCTTAGCACCAAGAAGTAAAGGGGTCAATATCTTGAAGTATACCTGTATCACACATACAGAACATAAGTTGGGCAAATATAACTTAGAGTAAATAGGAAATATGATAAAATAAATCAAAATATATCAAGAGAACTAAAATTCTGGAAATATGACTAAAACTTTGAAATTTGCTAGGAACTAGAATGGAATGCAACTAATTTGATGATTCCCCATGACTTATAATAAAGAATTTATTATAAAAGAGAGATCTATGGTTTTCTAAGCCTATTTGATATCATTTTATGCTAAAAACAAACCCCATTAAGTAGGAAAGGAGGTTTTACAAGCATTTTACAATTGAGGAAGCAGAGAAATTAGAGATTCCAAAACTAAATGACTTACCCAAACATTAAAAAAGGGCTATAGGTAGCAGATACCTATTCAAGGAATCTCAGTTAATCACGATAATTATGGAAAATTTTGCCACAAACTACATCTCTGTCTAATTTTATAGTCTTAAAATTTTAGTAATGAGGTATTCAAATTGTGGAAAATACATTTAATTCCCCCTTTCTTATTCTTACTTCAGACTCTTTAAAAATTATAACTGTGATGTATAATTGCTGTCTGAAGAGAAAGGAC
The DNA here is from genome assembly GCA_008086735.1 of Cheirogaleus medius. NCBI lineage: Eukaryota > Metazoa > Chordata > Mammalia > Primates > Cheirogaleidae > Cheirogaleus > Cheirogaleus medius. Next base: position 79,654,977 of record VBSM01000272.1, on the reverse strand, counting down.
AAGAAGCTTTGAATTCTCCAAGTTACATACTCCAAGTACATAGGACCAAGGTGGCAAGGATATATACTCCTTTCTCATGTCAGTTTAGACTTGGCGTGAGGGATCATGCAAGGACGGCTGCCGAAAAGCCTGCCAGCCTGCTCCATGCTAGTCTTAAAGGGAAGAGCGAAAAAAGCTCTAGGCCTTTCCAAAGCTTATATGGAGACTGGCCAGACTTCTGGGATTCAGAATGGCTTGATGACTTCTACATCTGTCACTTGAGCTGCCCTGACATTCGCAAACTTTGTACAAGTCCTTCAAGTATATATTTAAGGTCATAAAGTGACTCTAAATATAGCTGGGAAAAATTAAGTCCTGCCTCCATTACCTCCCCCAAAAGATTTTATCATGGCTGGGGGCATTTTTTAAATAAGCTTATGAAGGCTATTCAACTATATCTGTAAGAACAGAGGTCTTCACCATTTTACTGTAAATCATTTTTGCTCTATCACTCATGAATACTTTGCAATTATATTAAATGTAGAAATCTTAGGATACATGCATATAGGTACTTTATTGGAATAGGGAAGAGTTTCAGAAATCTCCTTTAATTAAGGTCAAAACAATTCTTAAAGTATAGCTCACCCAGATGAATATCCAAGATCTCATTTTTTGACGGTCTCTGTTACTGGTGATTTGGCAACATCTTAGGAAGACCACTGATGGTCATATCATTACCAATGGACTTTCAACGTGCTAATATGTATCTAAATTACCCAGGAATAACTCTCGGCCGCTCCTGAATGCAAAATGGTAGACGTGCTGTCCACAACCTTTCCAGACATTTCCATCTATCTCTCCTTGAGGCAAACTTCAATTATTTTGTCAATTTGTTTCTGTTCCAGAGTGCCCTAAATATTTGTTTTATTTTGATATAATTATTAAAAAGATAAAGAAAACAGGAATTTGGGACTGGAGAGAAGTAAAGCCAATAAAATAATTTTTGTGGACTAGCTGGTATGAAAACTCCCCCTTGAGATACTACAAATAAAGGGAACTTTTCCTCTAATTGCACCATTTGCTTTCCACAGTCTAAAAATGGGGATTAGGGAACCAATTTTCTGGAAATTCCCATGAAATTGGGATAGTTAAACCAAATCTGGAATTTCACTGTAACTGCCTAGCATGTTTCATGCCTAGGGCATGTCATCTGAGTATAAGATCTAGAGGAGAAAAGTCATGACTTGACAAAATTTCCCTCATTTCAAATTATACATTATTGAAAAATAAACTTATTATTGTCAGATGCAACTATGGAAATGTGTTTGGGATTCAGTCATGATTGAAGATACTTCTTCCAACTGGATAATGATGAGGGTGAATATGCCATTGAAGCTTTAAGGTTGTACATGAATTGAAAAAGAATCTCTGGTAACATGGATCAGGCTGCAGAAAGTATCCAACCCTCTCTATCCAGTAACAACTGACATAAATCAAGTATTAGCATTGATTTGAATTGTTACCCGACTCCACAAAATTTACAATAGGGTTTTGAACAGGAGTTCCACAAATATTTGCTTGACAAAATTAAATCAAATGATTCTCAAACTCTGGGAGGTCTTTTGATGCTAGCCACACAGGTTAATTTTCTGTTTTGAAATATACCACCCTTTCAGGTAACCAATTTCCCCACCTAACAGTAGTACTAATTTTACAATATATTCATCTAATCCAATGCCACTTTCTTTCAATGAAGAATTAACTCACAATTGTAAGGAACAGAGAAGTTATTTTTACAAGGCAGTTTGCCCTTGAGGTAAACAAAACTGAATTTTTCAATCGTTCTCTTGAATTTCTAATTTGTATAACTGGTAATTTTAAAACCATTCAACTTTTAAAACATGTATTTTAATTAGTTTAGATTTGTAAAATGTTTATGTTAAGTATATACAGCAATGTCTTTTATATTACAAAAAACATATAATTACATTTTCAGACATGAGAAATGAATTAGTGCTGCATTATAAGTATGGACAAATTTTCTTATTTGTTCTAATTTCACTGAATAGCTACAGTAAGCTTCCTTGGCACAACTTAGAATAGCTCATTTAGCTCTTAATGCAAAAACTTTGGTTAGTGTAAAGAGGCCAGTACTGTATTAAATAAACAAAATCACATTTTTAAGATCCTAGAAGACAAATACTGGTATCAGAGATTTTCCAGTGGGATACCAAATATGATTAACAATTGCTAACCACAAAAATAGTATTTGCCAAGCTGGTAAAAAATGATTTAATTTATATAATAAAGCCTTCAATTTTCAGAACTAAAGCAAAAGTGTGGAGTTAACGTAAGCTCAAAAGTAGTTAACTATATCACAAGACTATCCAAAGTATTAATTGGAATTTGGATGAATAAAAATATAATATGTTGTCACCAAAAGGTGGTCAAGCCATTTCTGCTTTGTTCTCTTTGGCCCATCCCTGCAATATGGGCACTGTACTTAAAAATTATATTAATAAACTAGAAACACATACAGGAAAACTGACCAAGAAGTTGAAGGAAATACAACATGACAGATTAATTAGAGGAACTGGGAATGTTAAGTTAGAAGATGACAAAACGTTTTGATAACAAAAATCATAGCTTTTGAATATTTGAAGGCTCTATTGTGAAAAGTAGATGAATGATTCTCATATAAGAGGATGATGTTGGGCATATGAGTCACAGTAACATTGTATAAAAAAAGAGTATTCTAGAAATTAGACCTGTTCCTCAAATAAACAGGCTCATTCTACAAGTAGAGAATTCCCAGTCTGCGGAGAGGATAACTAAAGTTTGGAATCAGATAATTGTTTATAGAAGAAATGATTCAGATACTGGCTTAAACTAGATGAACTTAAATGTCCCTGCTTACACTGAAGTTCTCCAACTATGTAAAACTTTTTATAAATATGTCTTTACCATCTGGAATGGCTGCCACCCTCATGTTTAATTAGTACAGCCAATCAAAAGCTTAGGTCTCTTTTCAAAGGGAAATGTTTTTAGTTAATTGAATTTCTTATTTTAACAGAACAGATTCCTGTCGTCCTCATGATTGCAATGAACCTTCTGTGATATTTCTTGTTAAAAGAGCTAAGTAATTTCAAAATGCTTTATTTAATTATTACACTAATCATCTACTATAAGAAGTGCATAGTTAAATTTGTTGTCATCAGTATTTACTAAGAACCTATTATATGTAAGGCAGATATAATAGAGGTTTTTTGAATTAAGAACTTTGTCATAAGGATGCAAGAAGTTAAAAAAATAAAGAAAAATGTAAAAGCTTATCTAATTGGAGGATGAGAAAAGTCTTCATGGGGGATGATGGAGGAGATGGTATTTAAAATAGGTGTGAGAGATGGGGATTATTTGAATTGACAGAGACAAAACTTTCTCTAAGTATATGGAAGAGCTGGAGGAAATGGAGAGGAGGAAGAATATAAGGCTTATAGTAATTGTGACTTCAATAAACTGAGACAAAATTGTGGAGATATGGTTGGAGGATCTAGGATATGACTTTGTTAAGGCTTAGACATTTTGTACTTAATTTCTTAGGCACCAAAAAAATGATTAAGGGCTTTGAGTAGGTGAGCCGTAGGATTACCCATTAGGAAGGTTAATCTTACGAATTATGTGGCATGGATTAAAAGGGGGAAAGCCTGGCTTCAGTATGACCAGTTATGAGGTTATTAAAATTTTCTGACTGAGAAATTTGAAACTGAGTTGGTGATAGTTGAAAAAGAGAAATGTGACCTTTGTTCCTAAGTCATGTTTGGAGATCCTTGAATACTTTGGTTAGAACCCAGCTAGAAAAGCTCTTGTAACCATTCTGACCACTAAATGTGTACACATAGACTTTAACTTGGGAAGGACGTGTAAGTACTCTGGATGATAAATGACACTTGCTTAGAAACACTACTTAAAACCATAAAACAATTGCTTCTCTTTGTGATGCTTGATGTGCTTGAGTAAATAGCCCCAAGTCAATATGGATCTTGAGAAAGAAATATTTATTAAATATTTGAGAGGCTTCACTGCTGTGAAAAATGATTATGACTACCACAGCAAGCAGTAGATAGGGCCTCATAAATAGAATGTTTAATGTACTTAATATCAAGTGCTGAAAGGGTTTTCATTTTGTCCCTAATGCACTGAAAGTGTTTCAAACTACTGCATTTGATGTGTCATGTCACTGTACCTCTGCCGTGACCCCACAGGACCATCATTCTGTTCATTTTATTCAATGCATTCTTACTTATAATAATGAACTAAAAAGCAAGCAAAGCCATCCAAGGTTTGGATAAATGAGAAAGGACTATGCAGTCTTAAAACTGTGAGTTCAATTGACTGCTCATATAAAAACATGTTTTAAGGCTTAATGACAGCATATGGATCAAGGACACAAAACTATTGATGTGGCATGCTTGTTATTCTAATGCAGTCCTTGGAAACTTTCTTTTCCGAGTCATGAAAAATCTGTTTTCAGACGTATCATCAAGTTAATAAAATGAAATTGCATGCATGCCTTACTTTTCCCCTATCATCATCCACATTATTAGAAAGTTGGTGTCACCATCAAGTAGGATTTATTAAAAGCTTGCATGCACTAAGTGCTTTTGTTTTAAATTCAAGTGATGGTTCTCTTACATATTTTATATGCATATTTTGGCAGCATGTCCATTATTGAGCTTTTATGACAGTTTTTAGAGTCTGAAATATTTCCTGAATGGTTTGCTTCTTATCACTGGGTGTCCATTTCATTGCAGCAGAGTAGTAGAACTTCTTTCATTGCAAATGCCTGTTTGCCTCCTATTAACTTTTTTCTATGTTAGAAATAATTTAAATAGGAGTTCTAGTTAATGGTACTATAGAATGGACTGATATATTTTTGTTACTTGAGAATCAAAGTACGATGCATGAACCACACTTTGAATAGCACTGGCATTACCTGGAAGCTTGTTAAAAAGGCAGCATCTCAGGCCAAACCCAGAGCTACTGAATTGGAAGCTGCATGTTTACTGGATCTCTGTGTGATTCATATGCTCTGTAAGGTTTGAGAAGCACCACTGTATTTAGTTTTCATTGTACTCTAGTTTGAAATAAAATAATAGTAGCCAGGTTTGGTAGCAAAAGATCCACTGGGGCCTCTGCACTTCTCTGTGAATATAAAATACAACTATATCAATATGAACATTAATGTTTTTATCCATGAGGTTGCTGAACCACTTACGTGAAAGTTATTGTATAAATTAATTATTCCTTAAGTGGTAGTTCCTGGGTGTATATCTAACACTTTCTTTCCTTAATATCCACTGATGCTTTCACCTTTGCAAGGTAATTTTTTAAATAGTGTCAGCTATTAAGGAAATGCTGGACTAATTCATCACAAATGAGAGTGGCCAGTGTGCGACAGCAGAAAGAACACAGGAGGGATGGTGACAAGAAATGTTTTATAGTCTTAACTCTATTTTACATTAGATATGTGCTCTTAGGCAAATCATTTAAACACTTTAGAATTTTAGAGTCTTAGTTTCTCCTCACTTAAGGCGAGGGAATAGGTTTGAATTATCATGTATCTAATGTTCTCAATTATAAAATTTTAAGGATAATATTCACAATGAGAATTTTTTATTCAGCTTAATTATAAGTACATATCGAAGTCATAATGTTAACAGGGTTTTGCAGATATAAAAAGATGAGGGGCTTCAGTTAAAAGTATGAGTTTTGGATTCAGGCACACCTAGTCATAAATTCAAGCCCTGCCATATACAAAACAAATTGTTTGGCACTAAGCAAATTACTTTTGCACTTAATATCTCCATAAGGCTGTTGTGAGAATTAAATAAAATAATATATACAATATACTCCAGTACAATGCCTAAGATAAAAAAATCATTAAGAATTGGCTATTATGATTACTTTTCATCCTCTATAACTAAAATAGGAAAACAGTGAACATGTATTTATTGACAGTGCTTTGGAGGACATTACACTTCGACTTGAATGAATACTCATTATTCTCCCTAGCATTGGTATCTGCAATATATGATGGGTGACTAACTTTAAAATATGTTCATAGCCTTGAGGAGTATCTGACAGATAATAAAACGTATCTCTAATTAGAAGATTTTTTAAACTGAGTATATTCATTTAGTAGAAGTTTATGGTTGTAAGTTATTTGATATTATTAGTTCACGTGGTGCTGAAGGAAGTAAATAAAATGTATAGAGATGTGGTTTTAAATACTGACTGCTCTGTGTAATAACCTGTGAAGGTTTTAAAAAATACCCATACTCAGGCCATACCTGCCGAGTTTCAGGATAAATTGGTCTGGGGGTACATCTCAAGCATCAGAGTTTTAAAAATTCCTATGTAATTTGAATGTGCAACTGAAGTTGAGAATCTCTGGTACAAATAAGCTCATGAATTCATTGTTGGCAAATGCTATAAATGAACGGAATATATTGACAGATTTCCTAAACAGATGAAACCCTGTCAACAACTTATATGTGAGTACACTTATTATGCACAAACATGCTCACCCATCAAATCTAAGGAAATACTTAGTAAAATCCAAACAGCATATTTGCAGTGAAAAAATATCTAAACAGCAGAAAAAGTCATCTAAGGATAATCGTTAATTTGAAACTTATCATTTTCTGAAATGTTTATTTTTGTGGAACCTTCTTATTGGTTCCTGTGATATTATAGACACTTCATTTTTATTTATTTTTATTTCAGAATATTACAGGGGTACAAACGTTTTGGTTATATGAATTGCTTTTGTGCCACTTGAGTCAAAGTTATAAGTGTGCTCATCAATTTTAAACAAATATTTTATACAATCTTCAATCTTACATATATTTATGATACTCATCAGGACAGTCATAAAATTATTAACTAAATGATTATATTAGGATATATTAACAATATTAACTTTAATTTTAGTTACTATATAAATATGCATTCTGCTTTTCAAGATTTAATACCATTTGTAATTTGGATTTTTTTTGTTGTTAATGTGTGTTTCAGTGTCCATCATTGTCCATACTTAAATGTCCTATGTTGGGCAGAATGTAGTTATTTGTTTAGATATAAGTAAGACTCAGAAGTGTACTATAATTTAATCAAAATGTAAATAAAACAAAATAGAATAAAACAGTTTTGATATAGTAAACTGTTCCCATCATGCTTTCCAATACAAAATAACTGAATACCTCCTTTGCTGCGTGATTCACATCTTGTTTATTGAAAACTGATGATTAACAGGTGTCATAAAGATGGATCATTTTATTGCAGAAGCCTTAACATGTGGGATTTTAAAATTCAATACATTTGGAATTTCCCCACAAATTCGTGTTTTTTAAATAATATTTTTACTATAGGATTTTTTCCCCAAAGTAGATATTAAATATTTTTTCAAAAGGCTTATTTCTCACTCTTCAAATATAGATGGACTGATTAGTCTTATATTGGTGCATCAATATTTCTTGTATAATCTTTAAATGGAATGATCATATTCTTCCTCTCTTTCTTTCTCTCTACTATATGTGTGTGTACCATGCATATGTCTATAAACTCTGGAAAGAGTCATTATTTGACTGTAAATCTGTAAATTTTATGAAGTACAAAATTTATAAATTTAGCAGACAAGAAAAACTAAGTTAATTACATAAAAAGTCAATCTTTCTATTCAAAGATAATGTAAAAAAATGGGGGGCACAAATATGTATGTATACATGCAGATAGGTGTGTTTATAGAGATATATATGTATATATGCAAGCACACATATAAGTCATCTTATAAGCAGGTGTACTCAACCAATTTTGAGATTTTTTTGCTATGTCCGTATTTATTATTTTTTTGTTAAAATTATTTTAAAGTAATATCAGTGTTCTCATCTGATTATATATACAGTTAGAATTTCATTATATTCTTGCTTAAGCTTTGTTAACTGATATTTTTATATAAATAGTATTTAAAGCTGAGGATGAAGAAAATTTTTTAAAAAACTGTGCATCTCTGTAAAGTCTATGGATTCACCTTTACAAAGGAAGTGAAGGGTATCAGAGAATGATTAATTTTTGTGTGAATTTTGTCCTCTGTGAATACTTTAATTTACTGTTTAAAGAATGATAACTGACACTATGGTGTCAACAAAATAAATCAAACAAAGACTCTATTCCTGATGACAAATAGAATCGTGTGTTCCAGCTCTTATTTTATAGACAGGATAATTACAGTCCACAGAAGAGAAATTATGAACCCACAAATATATAGACAGTTAAAAAGAGAGCCAGGGGTAAAAATCAGTTCTTTGCCTTCATATCTCACCATGCTTCTTTAATTTTAATAATTCTCTATTTCAGTCTTTCTTACTTCCTGTGTCACATCCCCGAAGAGCACAGTTACAATATGCATGACACATTTTTGTAAACTTCAGGATTTTATTGGTGCCTAAAACAAATATTGGTTTTATTCCTGCTTAAATCATCCTGAAATATGTCCTAATCATGAAAATTAAGAACATATTTACTTTGGTGTTATCTTGTGGTAAGTGAAAGTGTTTTTTAAATTTTATTTTAAACCTTATATGTTTTTATCAAAATCATTACTTGAAAATATTTATTATTTCCACAATTCTTCTTTTGCTGAAATTTCAAGCCAAGCATACCTATACAGATTCCAGTCTTTAGATTTCCCATTGTAGCCCAAAATGTCCATTTTCATTTTATATTGGCATTCTCTTTTTATAATGTAAGGATAATTTTATGGGAAAAAATTTTAAATTTGTAGATTTAACAAAGGATTATTTTATTTTATACATTTGATGACTATCTATTAAAATGTCTTAGTAACTCAGAAAAAAATCTTTATTATAATAAATAATATTTACAAGAATACAATAGATAAAACAAAATAAGTGTGAAATGTAATGGAAATTCCAGTATGTCTTGAAAAACACAAATTTGCTATTGCTGCTGTCTCAACTTATTTTAGGATCTAGATAATGCACAAATATAATAAAAAGATATAAAAGTTTTAACTATTAGAAAGGAGAAGAAAAAGTGTTCATTATTTGCAGATGTTATGGTAGCCTCAAAATTCCAAGAGAATCAATGAACAAACTATTGGAATTAGTAAGAGAATCCATAAAGTGGATTGATACAAGATCAGCATGCTCAAGTTAGTACTCTTACTTATATCAACAACAACCAGTTCAAACATGATAGGAAAATAATCTCATCAAAAATAGCAATACATGAAAGGAATTCTAAGAAGAAATGCACTAAAATAGTTACTAAACCAGAAGCAGATACTGAAGAACTATTAATCTTTAATGATATTAACAAAGACTCTCCACCAAAAATGACAGATACTTGTTAATGAAATGTTCCTTTAAATTGAACATTTCTAAATTAGATCATACTTTTCTTGACTTTCATAGCAATTTAAGAGGTGCAGTTTCTACAGGAAACTGTTTCTCCAGCATAGTTTTAACTGTTAAAATGTTTCTCTTGTTTGAAAAATATCCTTATCAATAAAAAGTTAGAATGTTCTTTGCTAGTCATGGACCATCCAAGAGAGATGATTTATGAAGATATACCCAACAGTACAATCCATGCCAGGGATGCATACAAATGGTCTGCATGCACCTGAAGTTTTATATGTGTGTGTGTGTGTGTGCAACCCCAGAGCCTCATATTCATGATATCAACTGGCAGTATTAGATATGCATTCAACATTTTCTTATTTAAATAAAGAAAGGATATAGTTTGTATAACATTTGATCAAAAATGATTAGTTTGTCATTAAAGACAAAACAGGACAGACATTTCACCAAGTTTGGATTATTCCTAACTGCACTATTTACTTAAGGTATATTTAAGAATGCATCTGGGTAGCGGTAGCTTATAGCCTATGAACCAGTCACAGTTAACAATCATGGACAATCTAATTGAACATCACTAAAGAGGATTTTATTTATATTCATCCAATCTAAATGTAAGTACTACCTCCCACTACATCTTAAGCACGTTAATGAATCTGTGAATAATATAAATGGATATTATGTGGGCTAAAATACGGTTTATTTGTATTTGGCATTGGAATGTAAAAGCTTTTTTAAAAATATATTTTTGATTTACTGTTTGTTGCTTTGCATAGCTTTCCCTTCACTTAAAAATCATATGCTGCAAATGATAGCATTAAATATCTTTTGGTAGAATTTTTAAAAGACGAGTTTTCAGGAAAAAACAACCTGTCAAGAAGTATCAGTATCAGTGGAGAGTAGAAAATTCCAGTTGTTGTTTAAGGTGGCTAAGAGTTTATATACACACATTCTCTTTCTCCCTCCTTCCCTCCCTTCTTTCACCCTCTCTCTCTCTCTCCCTCTCTTCCTCTCTTCCTCTACCTCCCACACACGCCCACATATCCAGTCCCCTGTTTTCAGCATGCATCTTATTCCAAACTTCTATTCCATTGCTATGGTAATTAATTTCTAATGTTTTCAAAGTAAAACAGTTTTGAACAAAAAACATTGTGCTTTAATATTCTGTCTCTAAAATTTGGAGGCGGGGGAGCTCACTCACAAATACTTTTGTGGTAGAGCATGGTAGATCTAAGCAAATCCAAACAAGAAAAAAATAGGTAAATGAAAATCTGACCAACATTTTCCAATATTCTTTTTTTCCATTGTTAATAAAACCAGTAATTAAGCTTATGTGATCTTTCAAATCATTTTGCATATATTTTTGTTCTAACTCAGTGGTCCCCAACCTTTTTGGCACTAGGAACCCGTTTCATGGAAGACAATTTTTCCACAGACCGGAGGACAGGTGATTTCAGGATCATCCCATGGTTTACGGATGATTCAAGAACATTACATTTATTGTGCACTTTATTTCTATTATTTTTACATTGTAATATATAATGAAATAATTAGACAACTCACCATAATGCAGAATCTAATGCTGCTGCTAATCTGAAGGGGCAGCGCTCAAGCAGTAATGTGAGTCATGGGGAGCACCTGTAAATGTAGATGAAGCTTCCTTCGCTCCAGAGACACTCACCTGCTGCTATGCTGCCTGTTCCTAACAGGCAATGACTGGTACCAGTCCACAGCCCAGGGGTTGGGGACCCCAGTTTTAACTGATTTCAAATAAAAATACTCCATTCAAAATAAACTGGAAAGACTTAAAGGACAGGCTAATAATTTCCGATTGTTATTTGGTTTTTAAAACAATTTTATTATTTTATTTAAAAACTCTTAATTATTTAAAAAGCTCAACAGTGATATAATTCTATAACATATTAATAAAGGAATAAAGTACATTAATATATTTTAAATTTTAAAAATATAAATATAACATTCTCTTGTTTTCTATTCAGTTTGGAATACTCAGAATTTTAGTTTAAATGTGACAACTGAGGGGTTCACTATGATATGAAATTAAGGAAGTTCTCATCTCTAATAATAATCAGACTGGTGTTCATTATGGAATTGTTTTAAAATTAAATCTCAACCTTATGAATCATATCAGAAATATACAGATATTATGTAAGCACGATATTTTTCATTTTCTGTGAATGGATTAAGTATTATGAACTGTTTGATTTAAAGTAAGGCATCATTTAGGAATTTCAGAGTCTAAAAATTAAAACAAGAGGAAGTTGAATAAATAACACAGTATTCAGAAATCTCTTGTTGATCTGATTTAAATTCCAAATGGATTTATGAGCATAAACTAAAATTGACTTTAATACTGTACTATTAAATAAATATTTTTAATTTTTATATTAAAGGTTAATATAATATAATATAATACACTGTTAATCAGAAAAAACAAATGTTAAAATGTTTTATACTTTCTAAAATGAAACAAATTTAATCTCGGAGTCACGGAGAATACATATTATATTTTTATCAAACTTCAATAAGGTTTTGATAGAATTTTAATTAAATTGAATCTTCTTAACTAATAATTTAACTTAGTTTATGTGCCTTGATTTAAATCAAATTTACTCTAAATGGGGATATATATTTTCTGAATTTAATATCTAATGATCTAAAGCAAGAAAATCAAAGAAAAGTCTTTAGTGTGATCATCAGCAAATAGAGCAGATTTTAGAAATACAGAGCTAATGCCATGTACTAAATGTTATAGACACAGACACATGTGAGATGACATAAGTCTTACTATCAAATGAATATATTTGGAAACTTCCAAGTATTTGGAACAAGATTAACATATAAAATTTGAATAGTGAATTAGAATGAAAGAAAAGAGAACTAGTAACGGTCCAAACATCCAGTACAAATTTTCAGTGAGCTCTCTTATTTTAGTTGGCTTTAAAAATAAATTAATGAGGTGCCTTGGGATAAAGGGGATTGTATTTGAAGTGGACTATTTTATTAATATTTTGAAATGGAGTAAAGATTTTTTTAAACTCGTCAATTACCTGAAAATGAGAACAGGAGTTCCACCTTGACAAGCAGAATGTCTTAAAATAAATACTGGGGTGTATTAAAACTCATTAGAAAATGCATGGAAAAATTTTCCTGTTTCACTTGACAGCTCACTCTAACGCATTAGCAGCTTCCTCCTGGGTGTTGGAATTAATTCTGCCACAAATATATTTAGTACCTTACAGGTCCCCTCCCCTGTAGATTTCCACACTCATTCTTCAAGATACCGCTGCTTTTCAACATCTCGTGCAGTGTAGAGAAATGACAAGATATTGAAGGAAAACTGATTACTTTGGATGGTAGACATAATCTGTTCAATTGTTTTTGGTATGGTTGCTTTTTGTCCCCAAGGAGTTCTCGGAGTTTCTTGCCTTTGCTAAACCTTGCTCTAGGAAGCAAATCGGTATCAATTGTTATACATTCTGTTTCCAGTGTGAGATCTAGTAGGACTGATATTGCTTCTGTCACTCATTCTCCAAAGAGTGCTTTGTTTCGTACCAATAAGAATTAAGATTTTGAGATACTCTTTAAACAGGAATATTGGAGAGGACATATTCTAAAAATGAACAATTTACATAATTCTCAATAGGCTTTCTTCTCTTCTTGTTTATGTTTTTGCCCAAGAATGACCAAACGATCTACTTATCCCTTTTTGTGATCATCTATTCTTTTCCTAGATAGGAACTTTTTAACTTATTTTTGGAGACGATAAGTGGAATTTTATGTATACAAAGTAATAAAAGATAATATCATATATTTTTAACCTGAACTATAATTTGTAATTTCTAAATACAGATATGGATTTTCACAAGTGTGGGATCATAGTCACTATTTTTCTTAATCTTGCCATATTCTTGCCTTAATTTTGGTCTTATTTTGTTTATAAAGAGGAAGGGCTATTCTTTGAGAACTGCTTTCTACTCAGGAACTTTAGAGAAATGATAATTTTTTAAGGAATATTTAGACATAATGTCCATAATATATACTTGATTGCTCATTGCTCAGACTTGACCACATTGTAATAGTTTTATAATTCTCTCTTCTCTACTGGTTGATTAAATAATAGATGACCACTGCTCTCCTAGCAAGGTAGAATACAGGTTCTACTAGTTTAATTAAGATTGTCTTTTAAGAATTTATCAGGCACTACACACGTTTTCTCTTCATCAATGTGCCTCATGTGTTGCATATTACTAACGGTTTGTTTTTAAAAGTAATCATCTTTTCATAATATTTTATCACAATATCTATTGAACATAATAAAAGAGAGATTTTGAAAATTATCCTTATTACTACAGACATGGAGTTTTAAAATAAATTGTACCATGTACAGGGAGTGTAAAGTCCCTTTTTAATAGACAATACTAATTTTCCTTACTTTGCGAATTAGCAACTTTATCATGAAAATGAGTAGGACAATATTGGTTGTAATCTGAAATAACTTTCTCTGATATTTCTGTTTGAATAATTTGCATTTAACTTAGGTATTCTAAATTTATTTCAGATAGATCTACTGAAGGAAATCAAGTTGACACTATATTTCCTAAAAATACTACAATTTTAGTCTACTATGAATTAGACTGTTTCATTTTAAAATATTAGGTTAATATTCCATTTCAATTTAAAATCACATTAATTAGCACTTGATAATTGAGGCTTAACTACTATTAATTAACTGTTTCTCGCTCTTTTAATCATTTTTCTTTCTGGTCCCTAGATTTCTCATTTATAAAATAAATAGATTGAATAGAAAAATCTCAAATGCACCTTCATGCTCTAAACTTCCTTGATTTATAGCTGTGCTTATAAACTGTATCAAGCTCATAATTAACATTTGCTCTCTCAAAGAATGGTTTCTAAGTATTTGAAGATCTAAATAAGATTATTTCTTCTCCATTCCCTTCAAAATCCGTATTTGCAGAAGGTTGGGTGATTAAAAACTGATCTTAAAGTTCTTTTGTTACACATCCGTTTTCTCTTTATTAGCAGGTAATCTAGGCCAGAGAATGTATGTACAATTCGTTCTGCCCATCTTCCCAAAGAAATTTATTTACTTAGCAATCAACTTCAATTTTGTATACTCCAGAATCAGACAAAAAACTTAATTTTGGTCCAGATTTGGTGTATATGAAATGATACAATGATTTACTTTCAAAAATAACATTATTTTCTTTAAACTGCAACAATTTATTAAGCACCTACTTCGGTGCTATGCAATGTTCTAGGAGATGAGTAAATAAGCAATAAAAAATTAGCTATGTATTGTTCTCTTTCAGGTTTTACGTGAGTGTGTATTAATATATATGGATGAAGGTAGATATAGGACTAGACATGAAACAGGTAATTGAACTGGGGAAAATACTAGAATAAATTAAAGAAAAAAACAACTTATGAGACATGGAGTAACTGGCAGACTAGTTCAGATAGAGTAGTCTGGGGAGTTAGGTCTGAAGAGGTGGCCTTCATCATACTTTTTGAATGCTGGGAGACAAAGAGGATTGTCACTGTTCCTGAGGCACAGGTGAGAGAGTAATCAGGAAAGAGCCATGTCAAATTTTTTTTAGCTTTCTATTACTGACGGGCTACATTAGTTGCTCTCAAAGCTGGGCATCAGAGATGGTGGGTGAACCAAAACTATTGGATACCCCAACTAAGGATAAAACCCTGGCATCTGTATTTTTAAAAAATTCCCAAAGCAATATGATGTTTAACCGTATTCGAGAACTATCTGGGGTTCAAACTGTTGAATAAGGTTTTGATTTTATAACCTGATACTACCAAGCTTTTCAGCCTTTATACAATAACCACCCAATGATGTGCATACATAATAATGATGCAAGCATGCTGATATGTATGGATCACCAGCAGGCTGTGGAGAGCTTTTCTGATTGGATGGCCATCCCAGCAGAAACACTTTTTCTTCTTCCCCTGGTGTCTGCTCTTCCACCTCATACTATCTCACCGTGCCCCTGGTCAAACCTCATTGTTTCTCCAAAGACCAATTAATTTTTATTTCGTTTGTTATGTCTTACATAGTGGCACAGGAGTTCAAAGTCCTTTATACTCCCATAGCATTCTTGGTATGTCTTTATTAGAACATTTATTCCATGTTATTTTAATTCAGTGTTTGTTAAAGTAAGATTAAGAAACTTTTTAATTCAAGTAGGTAAGCCTACCAAATTAGAGAATATAAACTTTGGCCTGAGAAATTTTGCTCTGATATGGCTTGAGGTTAGCAATTTCAAAGAATGAAGATAATATAAGTGAATTCTGGTACAATAAGGGATATTTATTTTGGTAACTTAAAAATTATGATACACCTCAGTCATCACTGCATCTAATTTCTTCTTAATAGTTTCCTCCCATCTGCTTCATAATTGGGGTTGGATGAGCAAAAACTGCACTGCTAGTAAATAATTTTTACAAAACAGAACATAGTGAATATGAGCAATTTAATTTTTTTAAAAATTTGACTCACCGTTTGTATATCATCTGTTTTACCATTAAATGGAATGTTTCCTTGATATTTTATTTGCATTTAAAATGCTTTATGAGATTTCCCATTCTCAGCTATTTAACGCATGTTGAATTGTTGAATAGTTTTTCCTAACATAATAATAGCTACCTTTGTATTACCTGTCTTCAACATAACAGGCCCATATTTCACACTTTACTTTGCACAAGATTACTTTGCTGTACTGTTTTGTGAACAAGAACCAGCTGTGCCTCCTGAAAATTAACCTCACATAAAGTCCAATGTTACAGCCAAGATTTTCATCCCAATCCAGTTAAAATGAATTAGATACATTTGCTTATTGTTTTTTAAAAATCTATTGATACTTATTTACTACTTTCAAGGTATATCCTCTTCGTAAATATTCTGTAAACTTCCTTAACTTAGTTTTACCTTGAGGTATATTTTACAGATGACCATTTGCTCTTATGACATTCCACAGTTGTCCCTTCTTGTTTATCGTGTTTTTCTTATTCCTTTCATTTTCTTGAGATCTTGCAGTGCTATGAGGGAGGTTTGTTTTTTTTTCATTTTCATAGTGCTATATTAGTATTATTTAGATATTTAAGATATTAATCATTTGATCTAGGCTAGTATCAGTAAGTTTAAGAAAATTTTCATTTAAAAACATTCTATTTCTTTTCTAATTATATATTGGCTATGCAAATTTTTAAATTTTATTCACTGATTTTATGTATTTGCTTGAATTTTTGTAACGGCAGTTCATATCTGAATTTTCACATATTAAATATTTTATAAAAGTGTCATTTCTTTTAGGAAAATACAACTAATATTATTGGTGCTGCCTATGGTTGTGTAGAAGCAATGTGCATCTAATAAAGTGTGTATGTGTGGTTTTGTTGCATGTTCTTGGAGAGATATATTTTAAAGACATACTTTTCAAATTAGGAACAAAAAACTGTTGGCATTGATTATAATGTGAAGTATTAGCTTCCTAAACAATTCTTATAGTGAGAGTTTTAATATGAACATTTATTTTATTTATGCTTGGAAGTTGTTGAATATATTCATAATTCTCTGCTTTTATAAAAACTGTAAAGAGAGGGAGTCCCTTAACTGTTTTGCCCATAAAAGTAGGAACAATGTGACATCTAGCCACACAGTAGGCCATTTAATTTTACTTTAGGTAGCTATTGTTACCTCTATTGAAGCATCATTAATACCCAATCACAAGGGAATATTCTTTTGTTTTTCTTCTTCAAACTTGTCAATGGATCTCCATTTTAATTTACTATTTTCTTTAGGTATTTGAACCGATTAATTATTTTCCATCTAGTGCAACAAGTTTCTGCATTGTGGACTGAATTAATCTAAGCTGCCTATTATTTTTGAGATATTTATGTTGTTTCTTTCTCAAGGCATTTATTTAGTGTAATTTCAATAAAATGAGAAGTAAACAAAATATATGTGGGCCATCTTTGTGTGTAAGGCAATCTGACATAGTTAAGGACTATTATTTAGCAATTTTTACCATCAAATGTCCTCTTAGTTATTGTGTGTCTATGTGTTTCTTTTTCTTTTCTTATTTTTTAAGGAAGTGTGGGTAGGCATAGGGAGAGGTGATTCAGGTCAGCAAATTCACAAAGAAAAAAGATTATAGAAGTTCTACAAACTAAAATACATTATTTTATTTATTTAGACACTATTTTTAAAGCAGACTTTAAAGAACAGTTTTCCCGGCTAAATATTGAACATGACTTCAATTATAATATTTCTCTGGCAGTTGAAGAAATTGTAGCAGGGATATCTCTTTAGACATTGATTCCCTGTCTACACAAAACTAGGCTGATATTCATCAATCTATCCATCAATCCCTCTATCCCACCATATATCTATATCTATCATTTCCCCAACCAAGGGTCAAAAGTTCACATTAATGAAGCTGAAAGAACTGGAAGAGGACAGTAATAGCAAGACTATACTTCAGACGCACACACCTGAGACTCTATAAGGTACAGTACCCATCCACATTGCTTGGAGAGCTCCATATGTTAAGTTGGGTCTGGAGATTTAAGTTTAATATGGGAAAGAGAAAGTTAAGACTTAGAAGACTAGGAGAATAAGAAATAATCCCAATGTGTTATTTAGTCAGAAAACATGTTAAGAATAATGCTCCCTAACAGTTCCTCAGGCACTGTAGGATCTAACTTAGTCATATCCATAATCTTCCACACAATCCCTAATATAAAAGAGGCTCAGGAACCATTTTACAAATGCTCAGAGAAAAATGATTTTCTAATCATGAATATTTAAAATGTTTTGAGAACACCTATAAAACACCTATACGATACAGAAGAGGTACTTAAAGTTTTTTGTTTTTTTGTTTTCTCTGTGTGTGTGAGAGAGCGTGTATCTAGTCTTTGTTGAAAGATCTCTTCATATGGAGACATTAACTTAGCATACCACATTATTTTCTGAAGATTGTTCTATGGTAATGAATTAGTCACTTTCATGTAAGCTGGACTCAAGCCAGTGATTTGGAGTAATAGAATCTTTGTCTCATCAATCTCATGAACCATTTAGTCCGCATTTCAAGAGCAGTTTTAAGTCTATTTCTAAATGTGTATTCTATTTTTATATTATGCCAATCAAATATGCTCTCAAAGGAGAGCTGAGTGAATGGCTCAATTATGGTCGTTGATGCCTTTCCCCTCTATTTCAGGACCAGTGCTTCTAAATTACTGTGGGCAAAACTTGCATTTTCCCCATGGGGAAGAATAATGGAAGAAGAAAAAAAAAAGATTTGATATTGTAGATTTAGAGTTCAGTATTTTAGCCTTAATCATTATTCCCTTGACTATACTTAGGGAATTATGATATTAATTTGTGACTTGCCTGCAATTTTAGGACATTGCATTTGTTTTATTTGTTGATTTAAAAACTAATTTATGCCAAAAATTAATATATTTTCACCAAAAAAGCACACAGATGCATTTTCAGAATATACAAGTATAATTATAAAAATATATTTTAAATGATTATCAACTCAAACTTTTTTTTGGTACATGAATCAAGATACCCTGTAAACCATAAGTTAAACATGAAATGTTTTCTCTTTTAGCTGTTTTAAGCTTTCTAGGAAGCATCAAAATTTTCCTTTAATGGAAATTTTTAGGAATGAGTTGGAAAATCAATCCTGAATTAGAAATTTACTTTTTAATTGTCATCGCTATTTGTAATTTACCCTGCATTTACTATCTGTAAACATAGATACCAAAGAAATGACATCAACAATAACTTTGATAAATTAAAGCTCAGTCAAGACTGAGAATAAAAAAGTACCCTCATTGTGACCTACCTATCATTTTTCTTAATTACCAGACGTAACACAACTGTTAGCACTATTTTATCTTTTTGATTATGAGTGTATCTGAATAAGTTGATGTAATTATCTTAAACGTTAAGAAGGCTGCTATAACTTGGGTTATGTGCTGGTATTTCTTGCCAGGATTTTGATTTTTACCATCATGTTTTGGAGTGGGTTTATTTTGACAAAATAAATAATTTCATACTGCTCATAACAGTATTCTAATATAATCACATGCCTCTTTCTGTTCAATTTCTTCAAAATTATTGCATTTCCATTTTCTAATAAGAAAATTTATTTCTGAAAGTATTTTATGTTAGATAAATGCTCATAACATGTTAAATACTGACATTTTACTGTATTTTTTTTCATTATACATCCTATCTGATTTTATCTACTGGCACTTTTCTCTTTTCCCAGTTAAGAAATGCCCTTTATCTCAAAATGTGGTGATTGTGTGGGCTAAAATTATTGATTTTTTTCCAACATATGCCTAAATAGTTGAATGTGAAATGTGAACAAACTACAGAAATCAGTGTGAAATTCTCTTTTATTCATTTAGAACAATTTCCAAAATGTATAGCATGGCTGTACTTTATATCAAATTATTCTTATGGGGAAGACTAGATTCTATTCTTCTAGGTTGCTTGAAACCGTTTACTTAGAGTATTAAATGGGAAAATTAGTTTCATCTCTTATCTTAAGCCTAAGGTAAAACAAATTTTAGATTACCTTTTTAAGGGCTCAGTTTTCAAATAAAATTTACTTCTATAATAGTGGAAAATAATTTTTTGTTATCATATCCTGAGCTATCAAATGAATGAAGTCAGGTTAAATAAAAAAGGGAAGTATATTACTACCTGTAATTGATAGTAAATGCCTAAGACCAATACTCCCAAGGTATGATTTAGAAAGGAAATATAATTTAATTTGTAAAGTTTTGAATAGATTTATAAACCACAGCATCATAAATGGCTCTTCTAAATCTAACATCAGGAAGATAGCTAGGTATTTTTGAACTGAATGAACATGCCTCTTACTTAATATAGCAATCTTACTTATAATTTAACATTTTAAAATAATTATAATTTCCTTATTATGGGTTATAAAAAGATATATATTTTTTCATTTTTTGATGGTCAATGAAATTTTTGATAGCATCATAGCATAATAGTTAATAACATGGATCTGAGTCATACTGCCTTGAATTATGTTCCTCACCCTTCTGTTTCTTGACCTTCAGCAAGGTACTTAAGAGCTCTGTGTCTCAGGGTCACCATGTGTAAAATGGAGATAACTTTAGTTAACCTACTTCATACAGTTTCATATTTGTTAATATTTTTAAAACACTTAAAATGTCTTATGCAGTTACTAGCATGGAGTAAGTTCTTTATACACATGTTAAATGAGAATGTAAATATACACATCTCTATACACATGTTTAACACATATTAAAATACTTTTAAAAAGCTTTTGTTTTTAAAATAGAAGGTGTTTATTTATATAATTTTTTTTAAATAAATATGTATAACAGGATGAAAGAAAAGGAAGGAAGGAAGGAAGGAGAGTGGGCAATGAGAGAGGGGGAAAGTCACAAAAGAGATTTTCAGGGACAGTTTCCAGGACAAATTCACCTATTTTGTGTGTGTGTGTGTGTGCATTTAACTAAAATTTTGTAAACATAAATATGAATTAAGCCTAGAGTATAATAAGTTACACTTAAAATAGCAGCAGCAAAATTTAACTTGCTTTTGTTAGGTATTGCAGAAGATTTCTTTGTAAAAGTTGATATATGATCATTGGTATGAGAAAAACACATGTTTAATTAGAAACTGTCACTCTCTAAATAAGATCATTTTCTGGTTATTATTATATTTATCACCACAACCAGAGGGCATGAGATTATATTTTCTTTTATATAATAACAATATTAGGTGAATATGTATAAAAGAAATGATATACTATAATGGTAATAAAGTTAGCTTTTATAGAAGCATATTCAAACAAAAATATATAACCATCTATAAGAAGTAAATTATTACCCAAACTGGATGATCTTTAATTATTTGATTATTTTCAAATAATCATAATTATAAAATATGATATATTCTTTTCACATATATTATGAAGAAAATATATTAAATGTAAATCCATCTTTACGCAACTCTCAGAGATTGTTTTCCCCTGAAAACTGAACAATTTATAACACCAATAGGATGTATCTTTGAAAGATTAATGTATTTTATGTCCTTTAGTAGGCTAATAGCTTCCACTTGTTAAATATTCCCTGATGAGAAATTGCCTTTTTTTACCATCCAGTATCCTATTTTAAAAACCCTACTTCACAGGTATTAGGAGAGATCTAAGTGAAAAATAAGCCCAGTGAATGGCTGTTCAATTAGGGTGTAAAACCTTTTTAAGTGCCATTTCAAAAAGTCAGACTATGTACTTGATAGAACTTAGAGGAGGTCATGTGCCAAAGAATTACTCATAATGATTTAATTCATGCATTTTATAGATTACAGTTTCCGCTCTTCTGTTGATGCACAATGGATTTATGTGTTTAATTGCCATTAACACTAATAGTAGCTCCGGGCATAAAACAGAACTACATTTAAAAGAAATTGTCTCTTTTTCTATCTATTAACTATCTATGCCATTTCCTTTCTAAAGCAAAAGTTTGAATTTAAATAAAAATTTTAAAAATATATGATAAGAACATTTAAATTATTGACAGTTACTTCAGAGAGATCTCTTTATCATTTAAGACATCTGCATTAGAATGTTTATAGCAGCACAATTCACAATTGCAAAGTTGTGGAAACAGCCCAAGTGCCCATCAATACATGAGTGGATTAATAAAATGTGGTATATGTATACCATGGAGTTCTACTCAGGCACAACAAACAATGGTGATCTAGCACCTCTTGCATTATCCTGGATAGAGCTGGAGCCCATTCTACTAAGTGAAGTATATCACAAGAATGGAAAAGCAAGCACCATATTTACTCACCACCAAATTGCTATTAACTGACTTAACTGGTCAACCCTTAAGTGCACATACATATAGTAGTAACATTCAAGGGCTGTTGGGCATGTAGGAGGGGGCTGGAGGGGATGGGTATATTCACACATAATGGGTGTGGTGTGCACCATCTGGGAGATGGACACTCTTGAAGCTCTGACTTGAGTGGGACAAAGGCAATATATGTAACCTAAAGATTTGTACCCCCATAATGTGCTGAAATAAAAAAATTAAAAATTAAAAAAAATCTTATAAGAATGATTGCTTTATAATAAATACAGAGAGTTTTATTTCCTAAATGTGATTATTTGGGATTAATTTTGCATGTTGCTTATTGAATCATTGTAGGACACTGAAACCTTGACATTGATAAATATTCTATTTGTATAGATAATATTAAGCTTAAGCCCTTCCTTTTCGTTAGGTTAAACAGTAAATAATTATTTTCCATTTTAGACTCTATCTTCCTTCTTAAGTCCAATCTGACTCTAGGGTAGGGAACATTTAAGATGGTGATGGCAATGTGTCCAGATTACTTTCTCTGATAGATGAATTGCAAAGACAAAATGTATGCGCACTTATTTGATGGGATGCGTAGGAATTAGCATAGGGACCTGAAGAATCTTTGAATTTTGTTTCTGGAGATAGTGAACACAACTTTCTAGTGTTGTGCAGTTTTAAGGAGAGTTACAATGGGATAATAAACAGCTTTTATGTGGTCTATCTTCCTCTGTCATGTTCAGATGAATATAAAAACTCTAAGTAATAAAATTTCAAAGAGATAAAAGGTACTTCTCTAAGTAACCAAAGTATGCATTATTTATGCTGCAATGTATATAAAATATGAATCTATCTAAATATTAATTTATGTGAAAGATATAAATGACAGCTATTGAAAACAATTTATTGAAAAAATAGAACCAAAACATAGCTCATATTGTTCTTTTTATGAAAACCTTCCAATAAATCCCCATGTCATTCAGAGCAAAAGACAGTTTTCTTACCATGGCCTGTAGTACTGTACTAGAAATATAATGAAAGACACATGTGATAGTACATTTTCTAGTAGTCACATTAATACAGGTAAAAAGAAACATGAAATTATGCTTAATTATATGTTTAATTTAAACTAATATATCTAATATATTATCATCTCAATACACAATCAATGAAAATTATTTTTTCATACTTATCTTTGAATTCCAGTGAGTATTTCACACAACATTTCTCAATTTGGATGCAAAATTGTATGCAGGGATACTTGATCCATATTTAAGTCTTATAAAATTTATCATTGAATAATATTCATAAAACCAATGTTTCAAACATACTTAACATTTTTTCAATAATGGAATTGACTACCAAAAATTGCTGTGTAATATCTGCATCCACACTGACAAAAGTGTTTCAGTTTTAATATTTAAAATAATCAAATATAATGTACAATTACAAATTGAATTCCTCAGTTGCATTAGTCACATTTTGAGTGCTCAGCAGCTACATATGGGTAAGGGCTACCAGTGCAACTCTTTTTAATAGAGGTCTTGTTATTGTTTTGACCTCATTTTATGCTATTCTCTTTCCCATTTCTCTCTAGCCACATTGGCTACCTTAACTCTGACCTAAACCTTCCATATACTCTTCTGCCTTGGGCCTTTGCACTGTCTGTTTCTTTGCCTACAGTGCTATTCCTCTAGATTTTGGCAGGGTTAACTTCCACAACTCCTTCAAACTTGCTCAAATCTCAGCTTCTCAGTGAGGCTTACTCTGACCCCATTACTGAAAAATTACTCCCCTGTCACCTCTACATTTGTCCAGCCCTTATCTTTATCTTCTTGAAAAATGTATCTCTTGCCAGTATTATGAATGATTCTGTTTGTCGCTCTCGCTCTCTCTAATGTCAATTGTTTATTTTCTTTCTCCCCTGACTAGAATATAAGCTTGAGGATGACAAGACTTTTTGTAATCACTTTTCTTCACTAAAATGTACTGAGCGCTAGAATAGTGTCTGGCACATAATTGGTATTCAATATGTTTTTGTTGTATTAATAATTAAATAGCTTCATACAGTTTTGCTTTGCAGCCTACTGAGGTAGCAACCTGGCAGGCAGAAAATGGACCCCAAAGAAGAGGGGTTATTTAATGATATTTCTGTTTAAATCAGCTATTTATTTCCTACAATAAATGTCCATTGGGAAAAGAAAAAATGTCAGAGAGCATTGCAGAGGGAGCCAGGAAATCTAATTTCTGTTCTCACTTCTGTCACTAATAACGTCAGGTAAGCCAAGTCACTCATTCAGGATTGAAATTTTTCTCCTCTATGTTATGAGAAAACTGGAATAAGCATCACTGAGTTTCCTTCCATTTCTAAAAATCCTATTCAGAGCTATTCCTCCCAAAAAACAAATTTCCAAAAAAGTTTGAATAAATCCATCCACTGGGAGCCAAATGCAATTTAGCATAGCTCAGTAAGCAACCTGATGCTGTATATACTTGCAAGGTTCTGCACTCCAGAGAGCACCATAAAACCAGATTTCATAATGGGGAAACAATGAATATATAAATGAGAAGAAATTGACATAGACAATATTGGAGACAATGAATACAGAACTTAAGATGATGAAGAGTTCCAGTATTTAGAGACATGGGTGTAAAATACATTAAAATGTGTTTAATTTGGTGATCAGGCCCAAGCAGTTTTTTATATTGTAAGGGGCTATAAAACATAATTTGAACTAATAGAAGTTTAGCAAAGCCTGGAAATGATATAACCTGCTACATTTAGATTTTTTCTATAAATAATTGAGGTCTGTAGGCCATGAAAGATGTGAAAATAAATAACTACTTATAATTAGGGAGCTTTTAGTTGAGAGGGAAATATTTAAACTGGTAATATGAGGCAGAATGTGGAAATTTCTTTATGAAATGTACAATTTGTACAGGATTTCACGGATAGAAGAGATTATTCACAACAGAAAAGATAAAAAATTTCATTAGAGGGATGTTGTCACAGCATTTTAACTTGTACCTGTGTTACATTTACTTAGTATTCCCAGTTTGTTTGTTCTTATTTTTGTTTTACTCTCTCCCTTATATGGTACTAAATACACGAATGTGTAAAATGTTAAGATTGAGAAACTAGAACCAATTTTTGATTTTATAACTATAATTCTCTCTCATATATATGTATATATACATACACATGCTTATATACACACAAATATATAATAATATATTTATTATTATATTAACATATAATCATAATATATTGTCATAATATATTATAAGCTATGCAATGAAAACTAATAAAAAACAGTATCTCATATTCTGTTAAACAAAGGGCGGTAGTTGAATACTTGAAAAGAAAATGGAGAGAAATAGTGATGATTAATTAGCCAAAGTTATTGATTTTTAAAATGTAAGGGTAGTATAAAGCTATTCATTAGCTGACTTTAAAAAATTATTTTTAGGGACACATGATGATCTTGTTAAAAGAATGTTTTCATTAATATTAATAAAAACTTTAAAAAAATGAAATGCCATTTCTTTTCTTTTCTTTTCGAGACAGGATCCTGCTCTGTCACCCTGGCTAGAGTGCAGTGGTGTCATCGTAGCTCACTGTAACCTCAAACTCCTGGGCTCAAGTGATCCTCCTGCCTCAGTCTCCTAAGTAGCTGGGAATATAGGCATGTGCCACTACGACCAACTAACTTTTCTATATTTTTGTAGAGATGAGCTCTTGTTCTTGCTCAGGCTGATCTTGAACTAGCACTTCCCAAAGTGCTAGGATTACAGGCATGAGCCACCCTGCCCACCCACCATTTCATGATTAATAGTACCTATGTTGGTAGGTACTTAACCCATCAGTTTAAGTCTATTCAAAAGAATTATAGATTTGTACTTCAGAATGGACATAACCAAGAAATAGAGTTGATTTTTTTTTTTTTTTTTTTGGTAGGGTCTCACTCTGTTGCCCTGGCTAGAGTGCAATGGTGCCATCACAGCTCACTGCAACCTCAAACTCCTGGGCTCAAGCAATCCTCCTGCCTCAGCCTACTGAGTAGCTGGGACTATAGGTGTGCACCACCACACCCAGCTAGTTTTTTTTAAATTTAATTTTTTGTAGAGATGGGATCTTATTCTGTTGCACAGACTGGTCTCCAACTTCTGGTCTCAAGCAACCTTCCCACCTTGGCCTCCCAAAGTGCTGGGGATATATATATTTTTTAATACTAAGACTCTCATCATCATCTCTCCATCAGAAGACAAGATAAGAATTTAAGGAAAAAAATTATTTTCCAAAATATGGTAGTTATTATCAAGGCTATGTTATATTTGTTGTTATTATGGTTGCTAGTGTTTTTGGTCTGGGTTTTAAATTTTAAAAATAAGTATAATTTTTTACATATTAATATTGATTATGGCGAAGAAATTAGGTCCCTTTTAGTTTAAAACTAACATTATTTAGTCAAGTGTGGCTTGTTCACATATATAAAGTATACTTAAAACTAGGAATTTAAAGCCACGTTAGAAGTGGATCTCACCAAAAGTAATTATTATTTCTCAGGAAAAAATGTCACATTGGAGCACAGTAAGCTAATTCTCTTAAAATGCAACTCAGCTATTGAATTAAAATTTATTAAATTCTTGACAGCTTATTACATGCCAGCAGTACTTTTCCATATATTCTATTAGATAACAACACAAAGACATTTTCAAATGTAGTTGCATTAAAAAGCATGTTAGAATTGACTTTAATTACCATGATAATAGTTACAATGCTTACCAGTGAAGGCAGGATATATTGTTCAATTAGTGTGCAAAGAAAAAAATGAGACATGGTCTAACTTTCAGAAGAAAAAGTCAAGATTATCTATTAATAGTTTAAAAAAAAATTAAGTAGTTAGTATATGCCAAGTGCTTTCCTGATGTTCTCCATGCATCACCTCATTTAATCCTTATATAAATCATAGGACGCATGTTCTATTATTATCCTCCCCAAATAACTAAAGAGAAAATTGAGGTGCTTAGGTTAAATATAATAACTTGTTCACCTTAGTGATGCAGGCAGGATTTTAACTTAAGAAATTTGATTGCAGCCATCCAACTACATTAAAAGAAAAAAAAATCTGTTGAAATAGATATTAATTTTACCCAAAATTGGATACTATATTATATATGTTTTAAAACATCTTGAGAAAACAAATCTAAACCTTTTAATGTTGTTTCTGTTTAGGGAAGCTTGGGGACATCTCAAAAGTATTAATAGATCAAAGAGCTCTTTACCTGGAGGTTATCTGTTACATCTGGTCAAGAGCAAAAGCAATTAAAAATTATTGCCTTGTGTTCAGTGAATACTAGTTGAAGTTTGTTTGCAATATTCCTGTATTATGAAGCATTTCATTATAATGGAAACATTCTATGAGAAAGGGTGACTAAGGCTCTAATAGTGAGAGAGAATTAGGAGATAATACTTTTATTTCCTTTTTCTTACTGTCATAAATTGTCTTTGGACACCAATATTGGGTCCAGTTGTCTCATTTTTGCATATAGTCCTACCATAACTGTTATGTTGGGGTATTAACCTGTTTAGTGTTTGTAATTTTATATATGCACTGTTGTCCTAATGATCATGGGTCATTCATTTTAAGATACTGATGGCTATATTCTTATAAATCCAAACTATAAGATCTCCATTGATTTATTTAATAAGTATATATTAAATAGTTATTTATTTTTAAATTTACCTGCAGATCTCTAATATATTATGATCTATCAATTTCTAATTAAATATATTTTTATACATTTAAAAATGAATTTTCTAAATTAAATGAGGATGTGCATTTAATTCAATTTTGACATGATATCTTATAAAGAAAAAATATATTTGTCAATGCTATGCTGTAGCTTTGTTAATAAAAATGCAACTTATCTAACAAAAGTTAATATTAAGCAAAGTTATATATGAAATACCATTCTTTAGTAAAGCACCATTAAGCTATTTGATATCATATAATCTGTTTCTCATTATTGCATAGAATTAAAATCTTAACTTCTTGTTTGGTTGGTGTATACAAACTCTACCAAGAAAAAAATGAAATTATCTTTAGAACTTTTTTTTCCACTGACAGTTTTAAATGTTTAATTTTTTAAGGCAAATTTATGTGCAGCAAATTTTATATAGAATATATACGGAAATATGGTTCAAAATAACATTGCCAGTGATCTTAGTGGGAGAAATCCATTTAGTAAGGGATAAATGCCTAGTAACTTCCCCTCTAAGCATTTTTAGCTCTTTGTGTCACTGCCTTTCTTTAAACGATCCTATTTTTAAAAGTGTCTTGCAGGAAAAGAAAGAACAGAAAATCCATATTTAGTAGTCAACCAATATAACTTCCTTTGTGTTTTTGGATATCTCAGAAAACAAATCATATTGAACTACATGGCATTAATACAAATAAATTGTTTCTGCTACAGCTAGAAGGTTGTGATTGTGATTTAGGATCACCCACCAGCTTTTCAGAGCTAAGAACAAAGCAAAGATGTTCAATTTTGGATTAACATAGCATCTTGTGGAATACATTTGTATATAGTTATATATAAAGCCAGAAAAAGGACCCTTTTGTAGCATTACATCATAAATGTAAAACTTTACAAGAATTATTGAAACAAAGAGTATTCATATGCAGATATCTTATCTTCAGAAAGCCTAAAAACTGCTTCCCCATTTTATATTCATAACTTTCATTCACAAGAGCATAGTAAATAGATGTTCTCTGAAATGCCCCATTCTTTCTTTCTTTCTTAAAATAATCCTTTTACAATCTATTAGGGGAAGATGTAGCTGTTTTCTCCCTTGGCATATTTAAGTGTATACAGGTCATCACCTAATGCTATTTGTAACCTTATGTTTTTCTTTCATAACAAAAGAATTTATTTTATTTTCACTCTTGCTATAGGGCTTTATAAATAAACTTTAGGTACTCTGCACTTCTAGGGTGTTTAATATAATACATAAATGTTAGCAATGTATTTTGGCATTATCATGGTTAGAACCACCTATATGAAAAAGAATTTTTGAATGGTCTGATTATACCATAATAGATTTCTATTTAATGATTATATTTTACTATTAATAGTACTGAAAAAATAGAGTAAATGCAAATAGGCTTAGCTTAAATTAGATTTTTAGGTATAATTTTTATCCTCTAAAAGAAAAAAAATCCATTTTTACTGGTAATTAATCTTTTGAATATCTATTTCCATGAATTAGACACTTAAATATATAAAACAACCATAATCTAATAATTTGATAAAATAAAGCAATTTTAATGCACATATTACACTGATTTTATGTACAGCAGGCATTTGCATAGGAAGGCTGAGATACTTTGTGGGCTATCTTTATTGGACAAAGGTAAATCTTATATTTACATGAAGTTTTGCACATGAACTTACGAGATTTACATGGTCACGTATATATCTATATTTACTAAGGGAATGTGCCTTCATTCTCTTAATTGTAGGTTACCTAAAATTTATGAAACTATACTGTATTTTTCCCTAGGGTTATTAAGGAGGGTATCCTATATATTATGTTCATGGTTAAAAATAAAGCAATAGATATCAAGGTAGAAAATTAGAGAAATGTCATAGAAGTATTTAACCACACTGGTATAAAAAAATCTTAGTAAGACTGCTGATTGGAACATAGTCATTATTCCCAGGGCACGTACTTGCAAAGAAGTCATTTTATCAAAAAGACATCTGCACTCAAATGTTTATTGCAGCACAATTCACAATTGCAAAGATGTG
Organism: Cheirogaleus medius; assembly: GCA_008086735.1. Classification (NCBI taxonomy): domain Eukaryota; kingdom Metazoa; phylum Chordata; class Mammalia; order Primates; family Cheirogaleidae; genus Cheirogaleus; species Cheirogaleus medius. The sequence goes on along the minus strand of VBSM01000272.1, from coordinate 79,624,801 downwards.
GAATCAACCCAAGTGCCCATCAGTTAATGAGTGGATTAATAAAATGGGGTATATGTACACTACCAAGTATCACTCAGCCATAAAAAAAAGACTAATTGCCACCTTTGCCTTTTACAACAATCTGGATGGAACTGGAGAACATTCTCCCAAATGAAGTAAAAAACACTCATGAAAAACATGTACTCACTATTAAGTTGGAACTAACCAATGTGCACAGAGGGAAGTAAAACTCAGTGGAAACAACCAGAGAGGAGGAGGGGAGGGGAAAAAGCCAACCTAATGGATACTATGAACACTATTTGGGTAGCGGGCACACCTATAGCCAGAACTCAAGCATTGCAAAAATGATCCGTGTATCCTAAAACATTTGTACTCTCTTGATATTTTGAAATAAATAAATTGCAATTTCTGGAGCTTTCATCCCCCATTGTTTTTTTTGCTCTAATAAGTACCAAAATAATAATATTATACAAAAATAGCCTTGGGAATAATAGTAAAACTACCACTTTTAATTAAAATATCCTCAAATTTTATTTATATTTGTTATATAAAGACTTACTTTTCCACTGGGCATGGAGATGTGTACCTGTAGTCCCAGCTACTTGGGAGGATGAGTCCAGAGGATTGCTTGAGCCCAGAAGTTTGAGAACAGCTTGGGCAAAAAAAATACTGAAAGACCCTGTCTCTTAAAAAAAAAAAAAAATCATCACGATAGTCAGAAGCTTTTCAGACTATGACCTTGAGTAGGAAGGATGATAAGGAATGCATATACTACATTTCAACTCTTTGATAAACTGTTGTAAACCAAAAAATGAAAAAGGAGAACACAAAACAAGTTTTAAAGTTTAAAGTTTTAAAGGTAATAATAACTATTGGAGCATCAAGAAAAAAACTTTTTAAATATCCCAAACAAATATCATAATACAATTTTTATAAAGTGTTGGGTTTTCAAGTTCCTGAATGGAATGTGAAATCAAGTATATCAATTAGCTTCACTGATACACTTCCTCATGCCTTGGTCTGTTCTGTAGCTGGTCAGACCAATCCTTACAATCTTATACATAGATAGGAAGTTGGCTAACTTTAGAAATTTCATTACATGCCTCTTAACTCCTATTTTATGTGAGTATTTCACTGTATAGTCACTTTAGCAGACCATGGATTCATGCTTGGTCAAAATCCTAGCAAATACATATCCTTTCTGTTTAGCTGATCTGTCAGAGTGATTTAAGTGCTGAAAAAGGAGTAAGAATTCAACAAAAACTGAATAATATCTCAGTCCAGGCAATTCTAAGGATATCACTTCAATTGTCATGTACATCAGAGAGATTATGTCACATAATCAGAGAGATTAATAATATCAAGTTCAGAATTGTCAGCAGAAATATCAAAATAATAATTTTAATTTAACATTACCTCAGTTTTCTTTCTCAATGGATACAATACAAATATTTTTTGAAATAGCGTAAATCATCATTTGAGTTCTCTCTTTATGCTGACATAAAGAGAAGAATTTTTATCATATATTTGAGTGTTAAATAATTTTCAAATGACCACTGATTTATTCACTTAAATTTGGGTAAACTTCTAATTGTATTATGCCCTTTTGTCCTGAATTTTTAGTCCTATATTAAATTTTTTTAAAGTAATTTACTTTAAATTACTATCATAAAACATATTTTTCAAAAATATTTTAAAATATACTTCTAAAACCTATGCTACACATTCACCTTCTTATAGTGAAATTCATTATTAGAATACTGTTTGGGATTGTATATTATATGTGTAGGACAGAAAAATTAGAAATATTTCCAAGTAATGGGGAAACAATGAAAATTTCTGAGCTTAAGAAAACTGAGTGACTACCTGTACTTTATTTTACATATGATATCTACATCTCATTTTAATTCTGGTCACCTCGAATACCTTACAGAATTTTTGCTTTCTTCATAAAAAAATACAATGCAACATATATTATGTTTGGTGAAAATCTTCATTATGTTGACTGGATTCTGTTTTATTTTAGGTTTATTTCATATTTAGTCATTTACTTTTCTGCTAAGTTGGTGTCTGTTGCATCAGACATATGTGAGTTGAAATCTGCCAACTATTTACCTACTATGTGATGATCAGCAATTTTCAGATCTTTCTGAGCTTAGTTTCCTTATGTCTAAATCTAAAATGAATTACCTCATGTAAAATCCTGTTCAGAGTGCATGTCACCTGGTAAGGATATAAATGTGATAATGTCCTCCAGTCTGTGACTTCAGTTTGAATAGCTGAAAAATTTGAAAATGTTCCTTCTTTATACCAAGCATAAGATTTATCAAATTTGGTCTAGTTAATTAAAAAAATAGTATATAATTTTTATAATTGTTGTGGATGACAATTTTCTTCCTTTTCTAAATAGAAAAAAAATGTGAACTGACTCTTCCAGGTTTAATCATTTCAGTAATTCCTTTTGTGTTTGGGAAGATAATTTATGCTCCATTATGGGGCACAGGGTAAAGGAGCCTTCTGGTCCTTTCCCAGTTCCTCAGTTTCTGTCCAATAGCTCCACTCCAGGGCACTGGGGAAGAGACCAGTGTCCTCCCCTGTACCTACAAAGCTGACACGTGGGATGATCCCAACAGGTTACATACCACTGTCTGTAATACAGATCTGTTTTGGTATAAACAAGGACTGTTTTCAAATATTAAAAAAAAAACAAAAAACAAGGCAAAAGGGAGCCTGAGTAAACAGACAAAAATTATTCAGTTCTCATATCCATCATTGCTAAGTGTTTCTCAATGCAGAACAATTGTGAATGACTCATGAGAATAAATATTACACAAAAACCTTCATAAATATCACCACATTTTTTTCTCACAAACAATTTTGAGATTTTATTTGGACATATGTATTATCTGCTTTTAATAGAGGAGAAAATAAGAAGTAGAAAAGTTAAATTTTGCTAAAGGTTCCTCAATTAGTAAATAACATTAAGATCACAACCAGATCTTCTATCATCTAGTCAGTATTTAGTTCTTGTTAATATATATGCATTGAAACTAGATTACTCTCTTGGGAATCCAAGGCAGAGAAGAAACATTGTGAGGTGGGAAAGGGAAAAATAGTAATGTTCAGTAGATTAATATGTACTTTGCTTAGGGCCTTATTATACATCATGTCTTACATTTTTGCAAAATAGATTTAACAGCATGTACACTTTACAAAGAGTTTGAGAGATTCTTGTTTGTACTCCAATGCACAGGACATATTATTTTGCAATACATGGACATAATGCAACTCTTTATGAAGGACAAAGTTATTTCACAGTTCTAAAGGCCATGCTCTTTCTTTAGAACGGTGACTACAGATTGAAAAATGCAAAGCCCTTTGCTCCTCATAGTTATTTTCCCTCTCAGTTAATGGCATAAATCGCTGAACTTTTCTGAAACTCAACACATTTCTTGACCTGTGACATAAAAGTGACTTGATAACTAGGTGCCTGGGTGCTTGAATACATAACAATGAAGGTGTTCTTGTAGATGTGTAGAATTGAAGCCACATGGGTAGGAGTGTTTTTGCACAGGTGCAGTGGGTACCATTTCAGTAAGAGACAGAACAGGGGCGCATCACATTATGAGTAGTCTGAAAAACAATCTGAAAGGACAAAGGCATGTTTGATTACGGGGAAGTGTGTTGCAACGTTGGCAGCAAACACAAAGCTTCTCCATCCCATCCTAAAACACATGCTAGTTATTCAGAAGAATCCAACCGAGTGCATATGTCCTAAATATTTTTTTTTAAAGATGTTTATGTGAAAAATTTCCAAGTTATATTTTTCATGTTTAAAGTATCATTTTATAACTTCAAGAATGCTGTATTTGGTTGATTCTAGCCATCTGCATGTTTATATATCATTCATTCATAACATAAACATATTCATTCATATTTTAAATAGATATTATATATATAAAAAATATAATGTCTGTCCTTCAAATATGAAAGCTTACTTTTCAGACACCTGAGATATAAGTGTCAATTCTTATCCTTGATAAAGCAAGAAAGGGATAAAATTAGGATGGTGAAAATACGTTGCCCAGAGAATGAAAAGGGGAATCTCCATTCTTCACTTTTCTGTCTGCCTTCAAGGAACTTCAGATTCCATTTCAATCAAGAATATAACATGAAGAATAAATTTATTCCATATAACAAACTTTACCTTTCCTTCTTCTATCTCTTTCACCTAAACTTGGGTAAGGATTATGGACACTGTAATTGCTTTTGAAATTCTGTCTTCTCCTTTCACATACATGATCTTAAATATAAAGGGATCATAGCCTTAGGAGAAACCGTTCTTAATGAAGTGTATTCTTTTCTCACTCCTGAAGATCCAATTAAGGAATACTACTCTAGAATCCCCTATTGGGTGCCTTATAATATATAATTTTCGGAGAACTCAAGCCAACAATAAGAAAATAATCAAAATGTCTTTCTCTCCCTTCACAAAAGCTACATTAAAAAACTTTTCTATGTAATTTTTTTCATTGTCTTTCTTTTTTGTCCCTAAATATTGTGGCTGAAATATTGGGCAAGCAAAATAAAGGCATGTAAACACAAACTTGTACAGATTTATGTGCTTCCCTATCCTAGAGTAGCACAGCATGCATTCTGTAGGAACAGAGAATGATGTTAGCATTGAATTTAAGTTCCTATGGAAAGAAATAGTCCATTAAAAAATAAACTTATAATGATCAATTGTATTTCTACCCACCTTAAATACTTTTATTGGTATACTCTCAGCCATTAGCATGCAATGAAATACCCAATTAGTATATGCCCTGCTGCTTTCAACTCTTTCAGATTGTCAGTTTTCAGTTTTGAAATAAGCTGCATGATGCGATAGGCGTCCCTCTTTCTGTGACTGGTCTGCTGAGCTGATATGCTTTCTGACTTCCTTAGGCTTTACTGCAGTTGTAAGTCAATGCTAATATAATAGCATGATCCATGCTTTGGGTTTTAAAACCATTTACACAGCAAAATAATTCTTCGAAGTCTTTCTTTATGTATACCAGAGTTTATTTCTCTTTATTTTCCCCGTAGAGGATCTGAAATGCTTACTCTAAAATTTTCCATTAGCCAAAAGAAAATTTTATTTCATTTTTTGTTGTTTAAAAGTGTGAATTACCTTTGTTCACTTAAGTCATATGATCACAACTTAATCTTGTTATCCAATTATCATTTTAAACAATTTGTTTAGAAACCAGCAAAAGAACTTCAGGATAGGAGCTTATTTTCTTACTGATATATAATATTTGCAGATATTTATGGGGTACATGTGATATTTTGTTACATGCATAGTAAGATAGGAACATATTAAACCCATATTGTTCAATATAACAGGTACTAGTTACATGAGCAATGCAGTTGTGACTAGTTAAAATTGAGATTTTGAAGACTTAACATAAAACAAAGAATGTATATCTCATTCATAACTTTTATATTGATTACATGGTGCAATGATAATATTTTAATAGATTGGGTTAAATAAAATACATTACGTAGTGTAAGTTCACCTGTTTTTGTTAATTTTTTAAAAGTGGCTACTAGAAAATTTAAAATTACATTTGTGGCTTGAATTGTATTTTAATTAGACAGCCCTGTTTTCATAGACAGACTAATCTGTGACATATTTTAGTTATACTTTTAATATTAGGTTACTCTTGGTTTATTCTTTTTTTCAGTATAATGCTATTTATTATTTAGATGCTTAATGATGAAAGACTCTTGGAATTATTTCCAGCTTCTTTAAACATGTATTTTTAGCTTTATTTAGTTTTAATTGACAAAATTGTATATAGCTATTGTGCACAATGTAAAATTTTGATATATGTATACAGTGTAAAATGATTAAGTCAAGGTAAGTAATATATCCATCACCTTACATATTTGTCCTTTTTTATGGTGAGAATATTTAAGATCTACTTTTGGCAATTTTCAGGTATACATTACATTATTAACTATAGTCATCATGCTATATAATAGAGCTCCAGAACTTATTCATCCTAACTGAAACTTTGTAACCTCTGACCAACATATCCCTACCTACCGCCACCCTCCAACCCCTGGTAACCACCATTCTACTTTCTACGTCTGTAAGTTTTAGATTTCACATATGAGTGAGATCATGCAGTATTTCTTTTTCTGTGTCTGGCTTATTTCATATGACATAATGTGCTCCAAGTTCATCCATGTTGTTGTAAATGACAGGTGTTCCTTCTTTTTCAAGGCTGAATAGTAAGTATTCCATTTTATACCACATTTTCTTTATCCATTTTTCATTGATGGACAAGCCTTGCAAACCAGGAAAGGGATAATGCTTCAGTTGAAGAATAAAAAGGAGTTTTGTGGCTTGTACATTTGAAATATAAAGATAAAATTGGAATTCTAGAAATGTTTCTTGAGGGAAGAAAGAGAAAGGTCAAAAACTTCTGATGACAGCTGAAAAAGGTAATCCTTTTTGTAAGATCTAAAAGATGATCCTTGCATCCATGAATCTCAGTTAACAGAAAGGTCAGTGAGTAGTTTACTGACTGTCTCAAGGGTTTTAGCTACATGATGCCAGACATACACATGTTTCTAGATATTTATAGAGTTGGAATAGAATAGAACAATTTTCTGATTAATTATAGATTCTTTTCTTCCCATCTGGATATTTGACGTCATGTAAACAAATCTTAAATAATAGACATATTTATACCATAAGTTATTCCACTCATGTCTTTGCAAGCAAATAAAATTATTCCACTTCAAATTTTAAAAGTTCAGAAGGTTTAGTGAGGTTTATAAATTTTAGTTATTAATCATATAGGATCACCCTTACACATAGATTATGGAATTAGAATGGCAGTTTCTTTTTGCCCAAATTCAGCTCATTTGGATTTTTACTACAAAAGATTATTTTGATAAATAAAGCAAGTATTAAAATGTAGTCTTCATCTTGAAGACATTCTTCTGACCACAGATAATTAATTTGTAGTATTTTTTGATGAATAATCTTTATATCTCTTTTAATATTAGAAAGTTCTCATATATTTTTGTGACCATTTGATGAGTGGGCACATCTTGATAATAAAGCTATTCACCATTTTCAAAGGGAAAAATTTTATGTATCTGCATAACATCGTCTCGTATATTCTTACCCTAAAAGGAAACCCAAGCACAAATACCAACTAAGCTCTCTGTATTTTTTCCAACGTTTCCTTACCACTTTTTATATATTTTTGCTATAGCACTTCTTAAATTATTTTATTTGTTGTTAATGCCTGTTTGCAGAAACTATCTTATTTCTTTTCACATCTATCTGCACACCATGGTGTTCAGTAAATATTTGCTTGTTGAGGATGATTTTTCCATAACGAAACAGAAGCCTAAGAACTGAGTAAATGAAACTGGATTTTCTGTCTACTTCTGAGTGAAGGTCTTGCTACCTAGTATTCCATTGTGACAGCTTTGTCTATGGATTCTATATACTTTTCCAATTTGATTAATTCTGCTTGCTGGCCCAAACACTGAATTCATATTAGTTCCTGCCACTTTCCTTACGCAAAAAATAATGGCCGAGGTCCTAAAACCAGCTGGGGCACAGGTATCTAAGAAATGAAAACCTTTGGAAACTTCTAATTGTACAATCCTTTAGAACACCAACTATATATATTAAAAAGCTGTGGGTTAACACCTACTGCATTTTGGTGTAGTAAACATAGTATTTGTAATAAGCATAACAAAAAAGTAGTTGAAGCTTTCACAGATCTGAAAAACTACTTTTTTGGCCATTATTATTGAAGTTTGTCTTAAGACACCATTTATTTATATTGGCACATATGATAATACCCTGAGAGTCACAGAGTAAGAACAGAATAACTGTTCCTGATTAGGAAATAGGCTCCTGAAAGCAATTGCAAATGGGCCTTTATTTGGATTAAATAAATAGAAAGGGAGAACAAAGGGTTTTGCGATTATAGCTAAGGCTTACCTAGTCATAATCAAATTACCTTAAGAGGGCATATTATGCATTACTAAGACACTGATTTGACATACAAATTTTCTTTATAAAGAAAGATAGCACTGCATTATACTATACTTACTTGTCTATTAAGAGATAAAATTGACATTTAATTATTCTCTCTATTGAGGATTTATGATTAGAAAGTATTTTAATTGGTACTCTCAACTGGCATTAAATGTGTACTTGTATAGCATTTTAATCCCAGAGTTGTCATTATCAGAAGTATTTAGTAAGCATGGGAGTTGTATAAGACAACTAGAGAAACTTATTAAGAGATGGGAATTTGTTGTTGACTTTAAATGATGCTTTGTAATGTAAAGCTCTAGACTATCTTAAACGCCAGTCTTAACGCTTTATATCTTCTGTATAATTACATTTAATAATTATTAATTGAAACATTAGCAGAAATATTTAGACAGCCCTTTTCCTAATCTGATCTGTGGATCTATGATTGTATTCTGAAGAAATCTGATGATGCAGAATCTTAGAATTTGAAAATAGTTCTTCAAGCATTTTTTTATGTTAAAAAATAACTGTCAGTAAATTTTGACATTAAATTCTCTTCTCTAAAACCTAATGACCAGTCTTGATTCCCTGGAAAATTGCCCCATTTTTTTTTCCTCTTGGATATTTTGCCACAGAACTACAATGAAGTAATTTGGGTATTTAAGAACTTGATACAATGCCTCATTCCTCACATCCAAGTCATTTAAATTCTTTCCTCAGTGTCTGTTTTCCACCAGATTGTGTCCAAGTTCAGCAGTTTAGTCCAAAAGCTCAGTATCAACTGAACTTTTGACTCACATAAATGATTTTCAATAAATGTAATTAAATTTATATTAGAGGATTAGACCTGGTCAGAGAGATTTCCATTTCAATTATCAGAAAATAATATTTCAGGTCCAAGGATTGAACACTATTTCCACCCTTTAACTAGAACATTTTTTGTCTTAATTAGAGTAGATCTATTTACTTTTAGCCTTCCAGACTGTCCGTACTAAAAACAAGCTTTGGGTTTGAATTTTTAATCCCCCAAAGAAAACAGAGTGAAATAGGACAGCAGGAGTTGTTCTTGCCCACAGTTCTTTTCTATTTTTTATTATGTTTATCTCCATATATTGAAAAATGTTCCTTTTTCTGCATTGAAATGTTGATGTACTAAACAAATTGAATTTCTCTTTCCTACCAAATCTTTATTGGCTGGGACTGGAAGTTTCTCTGGATTTTCTTGTAGCTGTTGTTTATCAATGCATTTTTGTCTTGTGAAATGGTTCAGCATTACTAAATGTTACCATTTTAACTTTCGTTTAGTTTATCTCAAATTTTTCCATACATATATTGCATTCATATTTGAATGGAAGAAGAAAGGAACTTACATCTAATACATTTATATACAAAATACCTAGCATATTTTGAATATGAGTTTATATAAAAAATTTGTTTTACTTGATTTAAAAACTTTTTCAGTTTTACTTTTTATTTTTGTCAAATAATCTATATGAATGTTAAAATATTTATAACAGTTATAATAGAGATGTTCACATAATAGATATGTGCATATTATAATATGCCTACATTATGTATTTTCAAACTTGTTTCTCAATTTGGCAATATATGCAATATTTGATGTGATTCCAGATATGTATTGAAATTGACGATGAATATTTACAGAAGTGAATTTATACAGAAATATATTTTCATGTTTCTTAGGTTTTTTTTAATTTTTGCTTTATTAGGAAATATTAAGGTCATAAATTAATAGTGGATTTCCCTACACACTAATAAAAACAGAAAATATACAAAATAATTTTTTTAAGTCTATGAGCACATTTCGTTTGTCTAACATCTACCTTCAACTGTAGTAATTTCGGTGCTCTACAACCAGAGAAGAGTTTCCATTTGATCTGTATGCTCTAGACTCATCATGGTGGGGCCAGGATGAGAAATTACTTAATTGTTATAATGTACATTACTTGGGTAATGAATACTTCAAAATCCCTAACTTGACCACTATGCATGTAACAAAATTGTACTTGTACACCATACATTTATATAAATAAAAAAAATACAATGTGGTAAGGATCACTAGCAGCCAGTTAACCTGGGGTGCTTGCTAAACAGCAGATTGCAGGGATGCAACACAGACCTACTCAAGCCATAACTCTGTTAAATTTACAGGCTATTTTTATACATATTAGGTTTTAAAATAGCCTACAGGTGTCAATGGCTAAGAAATAAAATTTGTTATTGGGGAAACACAGGGGCTTGAGAAATAGTCAGGACTTCAATGCCTTGCAAAGGCACCATAAGTATCTCAGGTCAAATATTCTGAATGACAAATCCAAAAAGATCTTCAATGGTGGATAAATGATCTAGTTACACATAATTTGTGAAGAAACTCTGTAGTTTTATATTAATATTAATAGCATATCTGTAGTTTGGGACTATATGTTATATATAAATATAATGTTTTATTATATATTAAACATTAATAGACATAATAACTCAAAGCTATAGTTAAGACTTATGCAGAAAATATTTCAAATATTTAAAACTATTATGAAGATAAAGAGTTCTCTATAATCTGAAAATATTAAGAGTAAAAAGTAAAGAGTAAATAAAATTTCAAATTCTATACACTTTTAGAATACAAAATCGAAATTGCTTTTGTATTTGTATATTAAAAATAGATTTATTATAAAACATGCTGATCTAAGTTTCTTAACTATTTAAATTGAGAAATATCTGCTAAAAATTATTTTAAAATGAAGCCATATTTGTTCTGGAAATACCTAAACAATTCAGAATGCCCCATCTCTATATTTCTCTATATTTCTTGTGAATAACATGTAATAATAATGCATTCTAAATTTTTACCTCATGAAATATGGTTATAGTTTTTATTTCAGCCACTGAGTTATATCTCATAAGTATGAGAAAAGGTATTTAAACATCAATTCAAATAATGTAATGTGTCTCTTCACCCTAGAAAACTTGTAACTTAGTAAATAGTTATAAATGTGACCAGATTTTCAAAGTCTGGCCTGATTTTAGGTAAATTTAGCATTTTAACATTCAAAATGAATTGTTTTTGTTTTAAACATGTCTAATATTTATAGATGTGAATTGTCTTTAGCTCTTTTGTTTGTAGCTTTATAAAGTAGCCACACTTAAATAATGTGAATAATTTACCATGTGCCTGAAACCATTTTTGTATTTTGGTGAAAGCTGGAGAGAGACAGTTAGAGAGATATAATAAATATGACAACCATTCTTAAGTTTATGTAATTTCTTTTATGAAATATACAACCTTTATCCTCAATGAATTTTCAGGAAGGAGGTTTTATAACCTCTTCTGTGTAAGAAGAATAGCAGATTTATATAATTAGTTGGAATTATATACCTAAAAATTTAAGTCATTATCAAGTTTGAGTTGAATTGATGTAGAGCACAAATGGTGGCCAAAGAGAAACAATTTATTTTATATATATCATACCACAACCACATCCTTAGCATCTAGCACTGCTACTCTTCCAAGGCAGTAGCCCACCTGGCAGGTGTCCAATAAACATGGATGAACGAATGTAAGAATTATTACTTTAGATGTGCCGATGATTATAGACAGAGCTTTAGATTCCACATCAGTTTAGTTCCATCAGTTTGGCATTTTAATCTTGTGACTCAGCTTACTTTTCCTTCTAAATGTGACTTCTCTCACCTTTTGTACACATTATTCCAACAGTTTGATTTCCTTCTTTCCAAATCGTTTCTCTTCCACTACCACCACCAGATATTAATCCTACATAGAGCCACAATATTTATCATGTCATGCCACTGTTTAAAACTCTCCAGTTAGTTTCTTTTGCCTTTAAAATTAATGCAGACTTTAAAACATGGTGCATATTCTTATGTTTTCTTACTGCTTCAAGTTTACCTGTCACTCTCCTCCTTGAAACTTCAGTTGTGTCAGGCTTCATTGTCTTGTGAACTGCATGCCTTTTGTTACACCAAAACTTTGCATAAACTTTTCTTCTTTCTAGAACGTTCTTCCCTCTTCTTTGCCTACCATCTTCTTACTCTAACAATTCAAAATTTGCTACATGCCCAGCTGTCCCCAGACAATATTTATAGGTCCAGCATTTCTACCATATAAATCACAGTGCTATATTTTTATCATAGTAACTAATAATGTCACTGGTGCTGATACAAAACAGAATTTGATTCTTTCATGATAAGCCAGATGTCCAGGTTAAGATATATCTATACAAGAAAATATGTCTTCACATGGACTGTTAAGTTTTGTGACGATTCCATTATAAATTTATGTGAAGTTAGTAAGCTATGAATGAAAGGAAAATCAAATAGTCAAATATAAAATAATGTTGTTTTCAAGCACTAGCCCAAACATATTGTTCTTATGGCTATTACAAATTCTATTAGATACAAAATCCTGCATATCAAATATCTATATTAAGTCCTACATCCACTGTACTCTATGAGAAGGAAAGTGTTATTATTTTAAAATTTTGACAGGTTTTTCAGACAGTCATTTTCCTTGGGGAGGGTAAGTGTGCTGGGAGAGAAGTTGATGATTGGGGGAGGATGGGAACGAGTCCTTTCCTGAGGGATGGCTGACAGGTACAAGATTGAAGGTAAGGTAATTAGCAAAGCCAGGTGGGAGGAAAGGTGCTTCTAGGGCAGTTCCTGAGATGAATCTGTAAGTGATATCCCCATTTGTACACTGGTGTAATAGGTTTCCATTTAAAAAGAAATTGAAATATAATGAAGCAAATTTGATGTCTGCCAAGTTCGTTAAAGTAGAGTCCTACATTTACTCACACTTCTCACCCGAGCTGATACAATGTAGAAATGTGAGAAGACTAGAGTATGCTCATATTTAGTCTTTCAATTCTAATAGGAAACAGACCAATATGTATATGCATTTAAAAACTCTTTTATAAATAAGTTCCTTTAAGGGACATATGCAATCATTATACCTGTACAAAAATAATTACCTAATTCATAATTTTTAATGAGTTCAAGGCCTGTATTCAGCTAGTAATCTTGTTCTGTCATGAGAATAAATTATTCCCTTTCTGCTGGTCAATAATTGTATAAATGTATCTTTATTTATATATGTGTGTGTACATACATATACACACATCACCACACTGCTACATGTATGAAGCAGAAGTGAGAGGTAGTAGAGGTGTGGTTTATTGCAGGAGAAATGTAAAAAAATACTTTAAAGGACATTTTCTTGCTGATTATGTGTTTGTAGTGTCATTGAATTTCCATTAATATGAGGGTAACTTTAAATATCCGCTTGGAAAATATAAAACAATAACACACAAATATTGATCAGCAATTTTATTATGAAATTCATATTCTGCATGCAATCACTGACTTTTAGGAAATTATAATTTGACTTTCAGAACTTTGTACAAAAGGGCATACTTTGCTCAAAGATACATTTAAATGATAAGACATTCCCTAGTGGTACAAGGTCAGAATGCCATTCATATTAACTACTTTATCAAATGTGTTATGCAGAATGTATAATAGCTACTTGTTCACTATTTAAAAAAAAACGAGGTGCCAATGTTCATGGGAGAATGTTTTTAAAAGTAGATTAGCTTCCAAAATAAATTAAGCATTAATATGTGCTAGACTGTTAAGGACCATATATCTGAATTCTTGACTTACTGGACAACAATATCTTGATACTTTTTTGAAATATATTTATTCTTTCTCAGTAGATTACTTAGAGACTATGTAAACTCATACCTAATAAATGGCTATTAATATCTTTAAAAATTACATGTAGTTTTCAAAGTAATCATTAAAAACATTTTATTTATAAATGTAAAGGCAGGAAAGATGGAATTTTACTCCTTTATGATCTTGTAAAGTCTAAGGATGTGCATGCACATCAAAATATGGCTATGATAATCATTTAAAAAGCACATTAATCGGACTCGAGGAGATTGAGAGAAAATAATCTAAAGTAGGACCTCTCTTCAAGTATGTATTCCATGGTATGGCCTAATTATTTAGAGCTAGGCAGTCACATTCCTAGATTGACTTCGATGGGTCAAATTTGTCTAGTAGGCTCACAAAGAAACTATATGACATTCTCTTATTGCTTTTGTTTTTAGGCACCAAGAAAACTGGCTTATTTGCATGATTGGATATGGGCTTAATAATACATAGTGATCCACAAATACTTGTGATACACATTACTAGGTAGTAGGGGGAATGAAGAGTCCTCATCCTAAAAAGAGCTTATGGTCTACCTAGAGAAACCAAACTCATAAAAGCATATTTTCCCCAAATGCATGTTAGTTTATATTTATTAACTTAATACTTCTTTGGTCCATCACATTTGTTTGAAAACTCCTGCTATAAAAGCTTGCTCAAATTTGTTTAATTCATTTTTGCAAAATTATTCAAACTGTGAATACATTTGTTTTTCTCCAAAGTCCTTTTGCCATGCTATGCAGCTCTGGAGTTTCTCGAGCACATCTGGGAAGCCCTGGTCTGGCAGGCAAGTGGTAGACATTAACGCACAGGCCCAATTACAAAATTGCACAACAGTCATTTAACGTTTCAACTTTACTGTCTCCATTTGCAATATGTTTTGCAGTCGGGATAGATGCTCTCTAGAGGATCCTCAAGCTCCAAATCTCCATGATTTCAATTGGACATTGAGTAGTAAACTCTATGCTGCTATTAGTGAGATAGATCTGGGAGGGGAGAGATCAATGTGGATTGTTTGATGTCTGTCTAATTAAATTTGTTGTACAGAAAGAAACATTCTTCTTAAATATTTCTGGACAGTCATTCTAGGATATCAGGTAAGAATGTATTTAATTTATAAGTTTGAGTTCAATGTTAATTTGCCTATATTTGACATGTCAGAATACCCATATATCTCTTAAAGTGTTAGTGCAGTGAGTGTAGTTTTGTTTCATTTTTTGAAAAATAATGTTATATATTTATCACATTAGAACAGCATCATATTTCTGCCAAATATTCATGTGAACTATTTCCAGGTGTAGGTAAATGTGTTGCTATAGATCCTTAAACATTTCAGTGAATTTGTTCTTCCTTATAGTATAGTCCACTCTGTAGTGATATATAAGATTTACTAATCCATGATTTCTAGTATATAGTTAATATTTACTTCCCATTCAGTTCATCTTGACTTTATTGTCTTTGTTTAATCATTAGAGAATCTGGACTGGTAAATTATTTTTTCTCCTATTAGTTTTACCTTTTATGTTTGGAGTGATAAGAAGGATTTTAAAAATGCTAACAGTATGCCAGTATCTTTGTGTGGTGCCCCAGCTGGGTTTTAAGGAGTTTTTGGTATGTGTGCCTTTGATTGTATGTATAGCAGCAATTAGCAAATTTTCTTTCATAATAATGATTCCTCACCCCCCTCATTGTGATTTCTCACTGTCTGCTCTGTCAAATTGATATACCAATGGGAAGGATAATCTTAAAATTGAATGGTCATTTCCTGTTTTTCTTTCACCTACATTCTCTGTTCTCTTTCCATATCATCCATATAAATCCCTAAGTTAGTAGTCCTTAAGTTTTAGTTTCCACCAGAATCATATTGTGTTCTTATTTAGAGAGCTTATATCTGGGCCCCATTTTACACAATCTCCTATTTAGTGGAATATAAATTGTACCCTGGGAATCTGGAATAAACTCTTTTTTAGCAAAACATAAATTGGGAAAATGAGAGCCGTAAATAATTGGAGAATGATGTTGTACCTTAAGAAATTAGATTGGTTCCTAGGCTATAAGCATTGATGTGGCAGGATACCTTCCAGCACCACTGCTATTGACATTAGTCTTTGGATGATAGAAGCTTTTATAGGGCATTCTGGTGTGGGAAAGAAAGTACAGTCTATTGGTTACTAGAACCAAATTATTAAATTTCTAGATTCTTTATTCTTCTATACTGGAAATCATCTTACAAAAAAAAAAAGAAGCATTATTTTTAATCTAGAATTTTACCCTAAACCAAAAGCTACACAATTTATACAGAGGTTAATAAGAGTAGAAAATATACCAAACTAGGCCAAAGTTAAGAAAACTTTCAGTATTTAATCTATCACCTACCAAATTGTATAATCTTGCACAAGTCACTTCACCATTTTGAACCTTAGTTTCAAAATCAATTAAATGGATTAGATGATATTGAATTGCCTTCTAACTCTTATGTACTGAATTTGGAAGTAAGGGAGAGATTAGGTATTTAATGTATTTTCTCCTTTTTTTCTAGAAACAGTACATCTAGTTTTATAAGAATTCTGATAGGATGCCAGAAGAATGGAAGGCTACAAATTACTAATTTTATAACAGTTTCCTACATACTACTTATAAATATTTATCATCGTTCACTTCTTATGCGCACAGCTATTTACAAATCTTTCATTTTTATACCCACAGCCCACTTACCTGAAATATTCTTGAGTTTATCTGATACAATATGCTATTCAGTCCAGTATTGATATTATAATATTCAGCTACTAAACTAGTGAAATGTAGATCTGTGCTACATTAGCTTTATTTTAATAGGCAAGATAAGATCATATAATGCAAAAGTGAAACTCTTAAAGAGAAATTTTAGACTTCACAGAAAACTGAATATTGATTATAGCCATAATCAAAGATTGATGGCTGATAGCATGGCAAACATACAGTGAAGTCATCACAATCCTAAATGTAGGTAGTTTTTTCCCTCATCTGTTCATATAATAACTATTCATTTTTTTTATCCTGGTAAGAATTTTTGACCTTATGAGAAAGAATTTTTAATAAAAAAGAAAATCAATGCTTGAAAGTGTTGGTTACCAATGAAGAATATTCTTCCCTTAAACACTTAGCATATCACTATTCCTTTCAAGTGGTCTTAAGCACAGAAATTCAGAAGGAACTTTTCTGGAATAGGTCAGAAAATATACATGTCCCTTTTATCCTCCCCTCTCCCTGCCACACTTCCCATTGTCTGGTAAGTATCATTCTACTGTCTACCTCTCTGAGGTGGGGATAAAATGAGGATGGTTAATGGGTGCAAAATATAAAATAAACAAGATCTAGCATTTGATAGCACAACAGGGTGAATATAGTCAATAAAAAGTTATTATAAATTTTAAAATAACTAAAAGGGTGGAATTGGAATGTACCTACCACAAAGAAATGATACATACTTGAGGTGATAGATACTTCAGTTACCCTGATTTGATTATTACACATTGTATACCTGTTTGAAAACATCACACATGCCTCCTAAATACATACAACTGTTACGTACCCATAATAAATAATTTTAAATAATTTCATTTTTATCATTCAGAGCTAGAACCCCTCGAAACCAAACCAAACCCAAATTCCTCAAAACTCAATAACATATCAAAATATAAATGTTCTGTGAGGAGAACATAATGTGTTTGCCCCCAAGGAAAGGGCACCCAACATCTGTACAGGGATGTTCCTGCAACATTGAGAGAGAGGAAAAGGACACATAAAAAAAATACTTTTTTCTCAAAGTCCAACAACCTAAACTGGCACAAGTTTGGAAAGTGCATCCAAGATTACTTTATCTATATATAAGTGCTTCTCTGGAAGCATAATATGAATAAGATTATCACAGGGAATATATGAGAAAATTCATTAAAACTTCTCTCTTAGTTTCAAAAATCTGATGTATAACATGAATTAAATCTCCTAGTAAAGGCCAATACATGTTTAAAAGTACATGATCTTTCACATGACATTAACATGAGAGGAATTTGTTTTCCTCATAAAGAAAAATAAATACATTAATTATAATAATATTTAAATTTAAAATATTCTAGTATTTTTAACCAACTACTCTCATACATGACCTCCTAAAATGTATATTTACAAGGAGTTCTTTATTAAAATGCATAGAATTATATCTAAATAGCAGATTTAAAATCAGACTAAAATTGATGTAAATTTAGAGATATCCTCTAATAAGTAAAATCTTTAAAAGGAAAGGAAACTTTAATTTTAATTCAGAAAAAATGCACATGCTCTAAAATATCTAATGTTGTCTAAATAAATATACTATTTTACTATTTTATGATATCATACTACCTTACTATTTTAAGGTTATCTGCTTATAAATTTAAAAACTAAATATATGTATAATATAATATTATCATTTAAAATTTTCTTTATATAAAGAAAATAATTTTTCTGAGAAGTTATAATATTTATTTATTAAGATTCATCTAATAAGGTACATTTGTAAATATGAACGATTTGTAGTCATCTATAGAGTAATAGAAATGGCATAGCTGAATGAGTAAAATTCCCTGTACTTTATTATCATTTCTGATGAGGAACTATTTTCATATTTAAAAGATATGTTTGTGCACTCATATATGCATTATACAGCCACATTCCTATATACATAACTATTTACACATTATGACTCAATGCATTTTGTCTTATATTGTTAAGACATTTTTCAGGTGTAACACAATTAGCTCTCACTTTTACTATTTTTACAAGGAAATTTGATGCTTTTTCTGCCCAAATAGGATGGTAAACATGTTTATCCTCATAAAAAGGAAAAGTTGTTTGAGTTGGTGTACTTTTTAAGAAAAGTTATACCCAAATAATGATTTCAGATATATTGCATTGAAGAAAAGGAGAGAGAAAATATTGTTAATCAAAATATAAAAACCGATTGAAAATATTTTAGCTTAATAACCAAAAGATTCAGAATAAGATAAAGCCAATTTTCATTAATTGATTATTTAAAAGATTTCTATTATTGTTTTCAGCACAGAACTTTGGCTCTCATTTCTTATTGATCAGAGAAGTGAACAAATAAGGTGCAATGACTGTCAAATTTCACGCAAATATGACAGCTAATAAAATTAATGAAAATACTTAAATTTATTAACCACTTTACAAAATAGATCTATAAAATATGACATTAAAATTTTAACTTCTCTTATAAATTTTGTATAAAGAATTTTTTAAGAAACACTTTAAATTTATTTTTTACAGGTCATTAATTTTTAAATTATTCAGTGAATAGTAAGACCCTTTCAAATTCAGATTTTTTTACGTTGAGAAATGAAAGCACATTGCATCTATGAGTGTCTTGGTGCTATACTCTAGATATTATTTAGGATAACTAAATAATTCAGAATTTTACTATGACATTTTTGTTATAACAGATGGACTACCTAGTATACAACTATTCACTTTATCAAATGTGCAATCATTTTTATGTTTATGTTATTTGTATTAGATCATAAGGTATAATTTTATGAAATATAACACAGAAAATTCTTCATGGCCTATTTTCATCTTCATTTCCTGTTTAAGAAAAATATGTCTTCTCACTTTTAGAAGAAAAGTATTTTTACATATTTTACTTTAATCATTTATTTGATGTTTCCCCAAATAGTCACTGTTCATTAGGACATTAAAATAATATGACAGCTGAAGAGCTAACAGGTCAATCATTGGTATACTGTTATGTTGGGAAATTAATAATTTGGTCATTTAAATTCTATATAATTAATTATTTTAGTTTGCATTTATTAATCATGCACAAGGTGGTGCAGGTGCAAGGGTGAAGTCATGAGTTTCTGCGTTTCATGTTTAGGGAGTTCCAAATGTTAGGGACTTATTTTTAATAGACAGTCATATAAGAATTTTAAAAAATAGAAAAAAATTTATATCAATCTATATGACTTGTTTCATATTTTATTGACTACAGTCAATTGTATAACCAGTTTGATGTTATCTAAAATTTGATAAGCCTGTTTTGTCTTTATTTAAATTTCTAAATAATTCTTTTAAGACGAGTATCAAAGAATCTTTGTACCATCCGTCACACTGCTCCACTATCATTAGTTACACATTTCTGGAACACTTGTTGAATTCATTTGACAAGCCAACCCAACCTAAATGCCCCATGTATTCCATTGTAGGACAGAGATTTCTCCCTCTCTTTAAACAATATATAAAATAAATTTTGTTACTGATTGCTAAAGACAATATTTTAGGTCAGTGCATTAAACCCCATTTTCTCAATCATTCTCTCTTGCAGTTCTTTTGTACTCAAGTGCTTTGTATGCATGGCTATATAACTGTCAAGAAATGAAAGATTTTAAAATAACAGCAGAGATTGAGTATTAAGCTTTCCTGGGAAGGAGGGAAACAGAGAAATAATGACTTTACATTAAAATATATCTATCATTGCTCAATTTTGATGTTTAAAATTGAATTTTTATTTATTTCATAATATTTTTCTCATCGTTCTGCTTCTACTCTTTTCCTGCTGACTAAGGGAGCCTGAAGCAATCTACTGTAGTCTTGAGAAGCTTTGGTGACTATTACACTTTCTCTCCTAGGGCTTCTGCTACTCTAAATTTTTTCCCAGGTAAAACATTGTTCCACTGTTTAAAAAAATTCCCCAGTGATGGCTTCATGGTTTTCTTGTAATATTACTTCTTTTCCATTCCAGAATCTAAATGTTCTTTTGGAATAGCTGTAGTGCTAAAGTGATTTTTGTTGCTATTTTAAATTACATTTGTTCTACATGTCTAATTAAGTTCTGCTTGTCTGCATAACTGATCAGTCATAGGTTACCATATTAAACAGAGCAGAGCACTCTTTCAAGCTTGCAATAATTTATTTGTATGGCTATATATTGTTTTATGGTAACATTATTTCCTCCATATCTTGTTGCTGAATGTTCAAAAATTGCCAATATATCCCTTATTTATTTTATCCAGATGAAAAATAAAGCACCAACCCAAACTAGGATTTAGCTTTTTATGAGTATGGGAAAAAAATTGATAAGAAAATTAATGAATAAATTAAATCTCACTGGATTGCATACGGTTTTTTCTAGGACCTTTCCTGTAAGTATTACCAAAATATATTTGAAGTATCAAAAACATAGCACAGTCAAAATGAATTTACATTGTAGTTTGTCACTTTAAATTATATTTCCTAAAAGTGTCAAGGTACAAGAGACTCATATATACTATGGAATGTGTCTCGTGAACCTGTATAGATTTTACAAATAAGGATTATCACAGATAGAAAAACCTTTGTCAACTGCATTTTCAGAATCAGCATTTTTTGAAAGTGAATGTAATTCAAAAATTACTTTCAATGATTTCATTTGTAAATTAGATCCAGTGTAAAGTGGTTTTAAAATACCAAATAGGATTATCATAGTCTTTTGTTGTATGCAATTTATTCTAACTGCTGAACATTAGAAAAATGCTCAAAGAACAAAATGTCATACAGATCAACACACTAGTTAAATACTATTTTATGTTGCTAATCTTCCATTGCTATGCATAGAATGCTAGTCTATGCTGCTTATGTCTAGTTGTTTCGTAACAGCACATTGCTTTGTCAGGTTATGGTATAAGTTATACAGCCCTCCAAAAAGATAAAAGGTAGATCACTTAAGTTTCTTAAAATGTCATATATTAGAGTTTGAAACATAAATTTTCTTGATTCATTATCATTCTAATACTGTAGATGAACATGTTTCACCTTAGTTGTATTATCCCATTAAAATCATCAAACATAATGGATAATAATGTAGGAAGTGCATTTGTTTAATCAATTTACTCTAAGTACTCATTTTTAAAAATCCTCAAATGTTTTCAGAATTGCATGACTATAGCTGAGAAGTATTTTGTTTCTAAAATTATATTTAGGCGTTAATGAATACTATACTCTAATTTGGTAGAGTTAATGTTTCATTTGATTGGACAATTTCAACTATGCAATACTTGGGTGATAATTGAATAAATAGGATTTTGCATTTTGTTATATATAGATGCTTGAATCCATACATCATAATTTTGATGAAATTTCCAGCTGAAGTCTTGGCAGGTTGGGAATGTTAAGATGAGACCCACAGTGTCCATCCAACCTCTTCAGGAGTCAATTTTTCTTCATTTAAAATCAGTCCTGCTCTAGTTGTTGAAGACTGATTGAGGAATGTTCTTGATGCTTAAAGTCATATTCTTACTCAGAAGTCAGAGTAGTATATGGAACACTGATTTTTTTTTTTAATGTCATATGTGGTCTGTTCTGCTTCCTCACGATATAAAGCTCAATTTGGCTCTGAGACCCAACCTTTGCCATTGTTATGCCATTGGCTTTATCTAGGGTGTCTTCTTTACCTGCTTTTAGATACAATACTGTGGCATTTGTCTTCATTCCTCATTTGCATTGACTATTTAAGCAATAAACATCTGGTTTATAGATAAATAGAAAATTTCATAAAATGACATTTACAAATATTGCTGGGGAGACAAATAATTAGTGAAGCATTCACACCAACAAAATATTTGATAGTTTACTCTAGTTATAAGCACAGAGACATAGGAAAAGATTCTGATATTCATTGTACGTACTCACAACTAAAATCAAGTGGTGCTTCCTTTTTATCCTCTAACTGATCTTTGCATCTCTCTTGTGGTATGTAATGAAGAAACAATGGGGAACAATGTTTCTTCCTTATACCAAAGAAGCCCTTTCTTTGGAGGAACAAGCAAGAGCTATAAGATTTTGAGAAAAGTTCAATAGTGAAAACATGCCAATTTCTCACCCTGATTTATTAATATAAGTAGGGAACCATCAAGCTCGAAAAGCTACAATTGTCTTAGGAATTAATGTTGTGGTGATTTTTGACCTGGCATTGTGGCTACTATAAAATTAATTTCTATATTTCAATTTATGGAGTAAGGGAAGCTATCTAGGACATCAAGTTGCTGCAAAATTTTGGCAGCTTTTCTTTGTACCTCTCTTACCTCTATGTTTTACTTTAAAAAAAGAAAGGAAGAAAAGGCACACATAAAGATTTCCACAAAGTAATCAAGACTTTGTTCATAGGCATTGTGAGTCAAAGATAAGGTAACCTAAGATGCATTTTTGAATAACAATACAAATATAGAATACAGGCTGTGCACATTCTATTACTGGGCAACAGTGGACAGTCATAAATTCCCTAGGAAACAGAACTTTAAATAAAAAAAGGTTACCTTAGAAATGTTCTGGGTAAATAAAAAGCAATTACAATGAATAAGCCTGTGTGAGTTCGTGGAAGAACATATTCCTAAGGGATAATTCCTAATTATCTGCTGATTTAGGTATGTCTGTGTTATAATGTCAAGAGGAACAAAAACCAACAGATCAGACAAAATTTTAGAAAACTTAGATGATGATTTTCTGGCAGTATATAAGAAAAGATTCAGGGAGACTTCAAAAAGTAATTATATAAATATAAAGAGGAAGAGATGTTAGTGTAACCATAAAGTCTTATTCATTCATTAATTCACCTGTATAAGAAATAATCACTGAGCTTCTACAAAAAATATAATTCAGTGTGCTAGTCTCCTGTGTAATTTATTGTGAGGAAGCAAAAGATAAATAACCCTTGGATTCTGTATATAAGAAATTTAGAATACTATATACAGGAAAATGGCATGTTCACAAATGAGAAAAATCTAAACTGTAAATTGCCAAATGACATAAGAGAGGCACAGAATAACTGCCTGGGAGTTCAGAGAAAAATGCACCTAATTCTAGTTTGCAGTGGAATGGTAAATCAAGAAATTCCCATGGAAGAAAAAATATTTGATTTTGACTCAGGGTGAGGAGTACTTTAAATATCTGGCATGGGAAGAGGCATACCATTTGAATGTAAGCAAAGACACTTATGTGATATCTTGTAAGAACATGAAAACTTTAAAGAGTGTTTGGAATTAGATTAGTGGAAATTCAGGTTGAGAAAGAAGAGTTTTGACAGCATTGTTCAGAGGGGGAGGTAGTGTTAGGATGACATACTAAAGAGATTGGAGTATTTTTTAGGAGAACAAGGAATCCACACATGTTTTTTGATCAAGAGAGAATTGTTTTGCTTGGACAAATAGATTTGATGGTTTGGAAAAAGTGAGATATATAAGAATAATTAGAAAGCCATTTAATGAATTCAAACAAAATATATACAAGCTACTGAAATGAAAGCATAGGCCATGGGAATGGAGATCAGGAGGTAAAGCAATGGAACATTATGAAGATGGCAGTGATAAGACAGAGAAATGATACCATGTAAATGGGAATGGGGGAGATGAAAGCAGTGAAGATGGAGATTTTCACTTAGGATTCCAGAGCAATAAAGCTAATAGTAACAGAAAAGGCAATAGCTAAGGCAGAACTGGTTTGGAAGAGAAGACATTGGAGAAATGATGATTAATAAGATACAAATCTCTTCAATCAATGATCTTACAGATGACATATACATCCTAACAGGTAATGATAATTCAGTATGAGTAACCTACTATTTGGATATTAATGAAAACATGAATTTTAGCCTTGGCCCATCAGGGAACATATTATGGTAGTGAATTCTAGGCAGCTTATGAACCCATAAAAGTTAACAAGGCTGGATAAGAAGGGGAAAAAGGAGGCAAAATGGTTAGAAGAGAAAAGCATCTATTTTCAGCATTCAACAAATAACCTTCTAAAGCTGAATAAAATATTGGCTTGTCATAACATCTAGTTGCCTAGATAAGTGGCAAGTTTGGATGATTATATGAAGAAAAAGAATTATGAGAGATAGAAGAAAAGGTAGGTTACGTCACTCCTTTGTAAGTATCCATTTAAGGTACGAGTAGTAGGAAGAGAAGAAAAAAGGAGTAGGACAGAGAGAGAGAGAAGTATCCAAAGAGGTAAGACAACAGCTGATGGTTACAAGGAAGATATCATGCTATCATTGTCCCATTTTACAAAGGTATGGCATAAGCTGAGATTTTTCATTGACACTGGCACATAAAATAATACTCTTACATAAAAATTTCTGGAATGTAGGAATAGGCGGGTGCTTAGAAAGGTTGAAAAGTTTTACAAAAAAGAATAGTGAGTATATATGAATATTTCATAAGTTGTGGTAATGAAAGAATGAAAGAAGACACACAAGTGGCCAATAAGCACTTTAAACGATGCTCAACATCACTGAGCATTAAGAAAATGCAAATCAAAGCTACAATAAGATACTACTTCACACCTTTAGAATGGCTATTCTAAAACAAAACAAAATGATTAGTGTTGGTGAGGATATGGAAAAATTACAACACTTGTACATTGTTAATGGGATGGTGAAATGGCTCAGCCTCTGTGGAAAAGAGTCTGGCTGTCCCTCAAAAAATTAAATGCACAATTATTATATGAACTAGCAAATCTACTTCTTGGAATATACCCAGAATAATTTAAAGCAGAGACTTAAACAGATAAATTTACAGGCATGTTTCTAGCAGTATTAGTTACAATAGTCAAAAGTTGTAAACAACTCAAATGTCCATCAATGGCTGAATAGATTTTTTTAAAAATGTAGTATATGCACACAGTGGAATGTTATTCAACCTTAAAAGGAATGAAATTCTGATACAGGCTACCATATGGATGAATGTTGAAGACATATGCTAAATGAAATTAGCCAGACAGAAACAGACAAATACTATATGATTTCACTTATGTGAGGAACCTGGAACAGTCAAATTCAGAGAAAGAATGTAGAATAGTAGTTACTAGGGGTTGCAGGGAAGGTACGGAGTTTCAATTTAAGATGACAAAAATGTTCTGGAGATGCATGGTGGTGATGGTTGCAAAACTATATGAATGTACTTAATGCTACTCAACTGTACAATTAAAATTGTTGAAATGGTAAATTTATATTGTGTATTTGACCACAATAAAAAACATAAAAAAATAATAGATTAAGGAACAGATTGAGGGGATGTATACTTTAGAAGAAATTATTTCTGTAAATATTTGTATCCAAAGAAATAACCATATTTTGAGTTGAAGAATATTAAAGAAAAACAAGGAGAAGATAATGTGGATGTACGCTTAGAAGAAATCAAGTTGGAATCAAAAATATAATTCTTTAAAACTTGCCTTTTATTAGGTTAAATAAGACATAAGTAGGTAGTTAATTAAAACCTAAAATAAGCATGGGAACTGTTTAGTGTATTACATCAGATGCAGCGTATATTAATATGATCAGTCCCTATTTTGTGTAATTTTCAGTTAAAAAATTTATTACTCATCAGTTTTTCCATTGGTGGAGCATCATGCTGGGTGTTTGATAATGACTCAGGGAAGAGGTGGGAGGAGGGGAAAGTGGCTCCAATCAAGCCACTGTAAAAAAAAAAAAAGTAAAAACTTCTGGTGGTTTTATGCAAACAAATGATTCATAAGCATTAATTCTCATAGGAAAAAGGCATCCCCCAAACTCCACAAAGCCTCCATAAATGTATTATTTTTCTTGATAACCAATGTGCCCCTAGAATTTATCCTCCCAACCAGAGCACTTGAGAGTAAAGGAGGATGATAAAGATGACATAGACACACCACACATGCACACAATCAGGCATAAACTGGCAGAGTACCTAAACAAAGAGTATGGTACCCTATTTAAGGCTAATTTTGAGGGTTAGAAGGAGTAGGAAAAAATAGTAAAGATTCAAGAAGTCTGTGTTTAATGCTCTCAGCCATGAACTCACTTCAATGGCTTAGTGAGCCATAATGGGAAGGTATGGAAAGAACAATCCCAATTTGAGATTGCCACACTAGAAACTATAGCTTCATTTAAATTTCCTCTTCTTGTTATGAGAGAAAAGATAAGAGGAAAGCATAGTATCACATTGGTCTCCAAACCTTTTCGATTTCTAAAGAAACAAAAAGCAAATATTCTAAATTAATCATAGTTACATATTCTTTTCAAATAAATAAAATTTATAGTAGAGTGGTGACTTTATGTGCAATATTTGATATGTTGGTTCACCACGTATAATTATTAACATAGTACATTTATATTTATATATAGCATTGTTGTCAAATTTCACTATTTTATTGCTTATATTTTTCATGCCTGTGAAATTTTTGATGCTGAGTCTTCGGTTTGAACTGTATCAAAACACTTGTCAAAAAGAAGATAATCTACTTTAAGACAATATTTACCTAAACATTGCAGTAAAAGTGAGTGATTATATAAAATAATGATAATAATAATACCTGGTCTACGAGACACTGGGAAAACTACAAGTGTTCATTGATGAGGACATTTAATATTGTATAACAGTTCCATCTCCAGCAGATCTTTCCATATGAAGCTGAGATAAAAGAGATTTTAGACGGATAACTTTATACAGAAGAGAAAAAGAACAGGTGGGACTAATTGTCCCTTATTCCTTTATTATCCTATTTTAATTAGGAAGACTATTCAAATAGATGACTGGGAAAACAAGCACCACATGTACTCACCAGCAAATTGGTATTAACGGATCAACACCTAAGTGGACATGTAGGAATAACATTTGTTGGGTGTTGGGCGGGTGGGAGGGGGGAGGAGGGGATGGGTATACACAAACATAATGAGTGAGATGTGCAACGTATGGGGGATGGTCATGCTTAAGGCTTTGCCTCGAGGGGGGAGGGGGGAGTGGGCAATATAGATAACTGTAATATTTGTACCCCTATAATTTGCTGAAATAAAAAAAAAAATTAAAAAAAATAGATGACTGGGGAGGGGAAGAGGCAGTGGGGGGCAGATTTTATACTATCAACTCCATTCTTTCTTTGCATTTTCCCCATTCTGTAGCTCCAGCTTTGAGTTGAGCCACAACAAGAGAGAAACACTACACCCTCATTTGTTAACCTAATATCTACCAGGCCCTTTACAATTGCCAGCCCTTTACTTAAAGCATATATAGTGCTGAAAATGTTAAGAGAAAGGGAAACATAGAAGAGGATCCTTAAAATTAAAAATCATTGGTTAGAAACTATATTTTATAATGCAAAGATATGAATCCACAAAAGGATTTTCATAGATCAATGAGTGATGCTTTACTATTAATAAAAAAGGTGGCACTATTGAACTGTCAAAATAAAGATGCATTTAAGGAAATGTGAAGGCTTTTGTACTTCGTTCAGTTTGAGGATGCACATGTGTCTTATCAGAAAAATTACACTCATCTACTCTGAGGTAGGAATGCTAATTACTTATCTGATTATTTTGGTGAAGACAGAGTAGGAATAGAAATATATAATAGGAGGACAAAGTAGGAGGAAAGACCTCAAAGCTTCTTGTTTTTGAATGGTCTTACAAAATGTCCCAGTAGACATGATTTGCCTCTTTCAAGCTCACCAAGGAAGCTTACCTGGGATTGTTTGGCTTTTATTTATTATACAAATATCTAAAATGATTCTCTTCTAAAGTTCTAGGAGTTTTTAGAAGTTTCTGTTTATCATTCAGGACATCCATGTATCTTGTCTACATTTTTCTCTAACCAACCTTTGTTACAAATATATAATGTAGCATAAATAACTTCTTTGTGACATCAGATCACTGTGGCAGATTTAGTTCCAATTCTTAGGCAAACTTGTTTCTTTTTTTTTTTTT
>VBSM01000272.1:79586075-79596145 GCA_008086735.1 Cheirogaleus medius | reverse complement strand
ATCTGAGATACTAGAGATGAAACCATCAGTATATGGTAACCTAATCTTTGATAAGGCAAACTTGTTTCTTAAAAGAGTCTGTCTTCCTTCTTCTGAGCAGTTCAAATAATTTAGGTATAAAATAACATTTTATATGTATTTATGAAATTTCTTTCTCATCATAATATCTATCATAAAAGAGAATAGAATCTGAATCAGATAAAATTCAAATTTATATAACATGGTCCAGAAGTTAGTTCTAATTTTTTTTTAAAAAACTCACTGTTTTTAATTTAAAAATTTTGGCTTTACTTTATCAAGAGGCCACATAGTTCAAATTTAAGCCTTTAGACCCCAGATTTTATAATCTTTACAGTATACTGATCTACCTAATGTCCATGTTTATATGAGAGCTTTGAAATATTTTAATGGAAATGTCTATTATTGTTCCATAAGAATGCCCCCAACTTTCGATTTTATCTTAACATTAGCAAAACAGCTCAATAATAGTAGTCAAATTATTGTTTCTATTTCCCATTTGGGATTCTGTACTTCAGTGGTGGCTTAAATGAATTGAAATGGGACAGGAGAGTGAACAAATTTCATTAGAGCAGCTATATAAAAAAAATGGCTAGTTTTAGATTTCTAAAAACAAAGCCTCCTATTAATTTCTAAGTTCTTAATAATGTTTACCAATTAAAAATCATCCCTTTAACACCTCTGCACACAGCTACAAACTCATAGTTAGAGATGCGGAAAGGAGTATTGATGGAAATTCTTGCAACACAGAATAAAATGACTCTTATTTCACCAGATACTAAAATATCGTAGACCCATTTATCCTTTGTCATCAGCATTCCACTGAAAACCGATGGCCAACTTTATACCAGCTGTCCGGTGTGTGTCACGTAGAGAACAAATTTGGTATATTTATGTATAAAATTTCAGGATATTGCCCCTTATTTGGAAATTCTGCTGAAAGTATGATTTTTTTTGGCATTTAAGAGCTATAAACCTGTGTATCCTAAAATACACTGTGTAAGTAAACTTTATGATCAAAGTCGTAAAGTGTGGAAGATTCCCCAGCATTTTAGAATTCTTTATGTCCTCTGTGTAGCTGAATTACCAAAAAGTAGGAGGCAAAGTGAATGTTATATTATCTTCCTCTTGAATAAATTTGACCAATAATTCTTACATCCTTACAATCATTTTCGTAAGTGAATTATTAAGAAAATTCTACAATATTACATATCAAGTACTTTATTTTTGAAGATTTCCATTCTAAAAACTTATTTTTCCTTTTTTGCATTCACAGTTAATTCTTCTATGAAAACAATATTAGTAGCATTAAGGTCTCTTATTCAGTCTGTATATGTCAAATATTGACAATATTAACATTTGACTCTCTTAAAGCCATATGCACTAAGATATTCAATTATAAAGAAAAAATATGTGTAATAGTATTAAACAGCTCACAAAATATATAACCTTATTGTATATTTATGTATAATTTATATATGTATTTTATATATTTTATATAAGTATTTATGTGTATATTGCACATATATGTATAATTTAATAGCATATGTTTATAAATTATAAACTTCTGGATTTGGTTGCTGATAAAAACTTTTACTCATACATAAACCCTATAAAATAAGTATGTGTTTTATTCAACTCTGATACTTTCTCCTCCACCCTGGACTTTTCTGTGTTCCTTGGTTTTCACTATCTTGATATCTCTTTTTTCTCTTGGAAAAAGCTATGCATTTCTTTGTTCATTAACTGAGTGATTACTTTGTTACAGGTGCCATGCCAATCAATCTCTCTTTTCCTGAATGAAGATCGAAAAGATGCCCAGAGATTGGGCTTTGCTGACCACTAATTTATAACAGATAAAGAAAATTCAGGTTGAAAACAGGCTCATGACTAATCCTGAGCAATTTAATTGTACATTAGTATATAATAACACCTCTTAGAATAATTGTTGGTATGCAATGAAGTGAAGTACATAGGATGCCTGACACTTAATAGGTGCCACTATATTTTGTAGTGGGTATATAGAAAAAGGATCATATACAGAGCAAGGGTACACCAAAATAACACTCTAACTTTCTTAGAATTAAAAGAATAATATCATTCTTTCAAGAACATCACTTTAGACAAAAATCAAAGGTAAAACTAAACAATACTATATGTTGATATTGAATATTCAATGTATATACTGAAATGTTTTATGTTATATACTTTTCAATATAATTAAGGCAACTTTATTTTAATATTTATTAATATTAGCTTTATTTAAGTTTTGGTGCTGTAGGCTATCCTACTTATCCAGAGTTAAATGTGAGGCTAGACTTATTCCAGTCTGTACACTGTGGAAAGAACTGCAGAGAGGAAGGAAGGTGAAGCATATTCAGCAATTTTAAATTTATGATATTATGTAATTAAATGGTAACTTCATTATTAGTCTCTTTCAAATTTCTCTGAGTTTACATAGTTGTAGGCAAGCAGAGTGGTGGCATGAGAACAAAATAAAATTTAGTCTCACACAATTTCCTCTCTACCTTAGATTTTTTTTCTAAAGTAAATAGTTAAGCTATTGCTAGAGACCAATCTTAGTGATATGTTCTGGTGACCTTGTTATTTTTACCACATAAAGCATGAGTGTGGGATCCATAATTAGTGGATGTGGTAGGAACAGCAAAGACATTGGAACAGAGCTCTAAGAAAATCTCTCTCTCTCTCTGATGTTCCTCTACAGTTAGTGTTGCATACTTAGTTCATCACTGGGTAGGTCTGTGTGTGTGGCCGGGGAGAAAGGGTGAATAATGGATGAACAAAGGTAAACCTCATGCCCTAAACTGATGGGACTGAAGTGTGAATTGTGGTGAAAGTCAAGGAAGCTAAACATCCTTAGAGTAGGTGTAGGTGAATGAGGAGGAGCTATGCTTTCGCTAAGCAATAAGTAGTAATTAGTCTGACCACTCTATCCTGGCTTACTGAGGGCACTAGAAGAATTAGGTCTTGGTTGTATATTGTCTTCAAAGATAGAGTCTGGATCTGGAAGTTATTTCAACAATAATTAAAAAACCCAGGGAAAGCTCAAAATGTCTGTATTTCTGAAAATAACCTGGCTACTGTATAATGAATTGGCTCTTTCATTGCTGAATTCAGACATAACTCTGTAGTGCTTACTGTCATTAATTGGCTTAAATAGTTCAATAAGCATCAGACTTGGCATGAGATAGGTCTGTGTTTAAATGCCTGCTTTCCCACCTATTAACTGTGTGACCTTGGGCAAATTTCTTAACCTTCACAGACTCAGTTCCCTGGTACGTGAAATCAGGATAATAATTTTTGTGCCGGTTAATATATTGCCTGGCACTAAGCGTTTTTTCTTTGACCATTTTTTCCCCTATGACTATTCATTATGTTAAAGGGAAAGGATTAAGAGGAATCTTGATCTTAGTTCATATACAGAAATGTTCATATAACAAATATTCATATAATGGGGCCTATTGCAACCACATTGGAACATTTTACACAAAGCAGCCCTTTTACGATTCTTAAACATTCTGAAAACTCTTAATGAAGTCTTAAATGTTATTTCATTTATATCTACCTGTAATGCTTAAAATTTCAAATGGAAGAACAACCAATGATGATTTAATAGCCAATTTACTTCTGATAAATTTCTACTCCTTCTTTAACTACTTGAATGCTCTTTTTAATGATGTCCTAATTCTCACTACCTACGAGGTCTGATCTACCTTAACTTATTCCTGGAAATGACAGTCAATCTGAGATGGAAAATGCTATAAGTTAATAAGCAGAATTTAAAAATGACCCTTAAGAGCAGCAGATGAATTGCTAATTAGAATTATCACTGTTGCTTCAATAATACTGTTCTAAGATCTGAATTATGTCAGGACATTAAAAGTAGAAAGTTCATTAATGTTTTTAATGCATATCTATTATTTATAAAGCAAGTATTAGCTGGCAGTATAGACATGAGGATATTATCTACTTCTCACTGCCTCATCTTCAGAATTTCTTATTTCTTCCTCCTGGGAGGAACAGTAGAATGAGACTGAGCTTTGCAATCAAATAGGTCTACAAAAGATGCAAGGCTCAAGACAAGCACTTATGGGTTGTATGATCTTGAACAGGTGATTTAATCTTTGTGATCTTCATTTTCCTCATTTGTAAAAATCTAAGACAATAACTACCCCAGAAGTTTATTATGTCAATTTAAAAGATTATTATTATATAATATTATTAATGTGCATTAAACATTACACATTATTAAATATCAATGTACAATAGTTAATGCTTAGTGGTAGATTTTCTATGCATGGTAATGTTTGTGTGATTGTTCTTATTGTCACAGTGTCTGCTTTCTTATCTTCTTAATCTCAACCATGGGCTTTTTTTTTTTTCCATATTGAGACAATGTTAGTGATACATCAGTTAAAGAGGTGTGAGCTCATGGTGATGACAAGAGTGTGTTGAATTCAATCACTCTCTTTCTCATCCAGTCCCTCGTGTATGCATTTTTGAGCAGAGTAGCTGTAGATGTGGGTGGGACCATAGAGGATCACACTAACTGAACCACACATCACTAACACATTCATGACTTTGCCTTCATCAGCAATAGGTCCGAGCAATAGACAAACCACTGACTTTGTATAAACACATGTGCATACTTTCTCTTGCATAGAGGGATTCTTTTTTGATTTCTTTGTAGCACTAGTTTAAAAATAAGAAAATTAGATTAATAAACTTCAACATCCTGAAATATCAAAGGTAAGTTTGTTTTTATGTATTTACTAATTAAGAATTTATACTATTAGATGTATAAAAATCAGTGAAAGTATTGAACAAATTTGATTATTTCTATCAAATTATAGAAAATAATCTTCATAATCACATCCTCACCTTAAGACTTATTTTCTGAAACGGTGAATGCGCAAATTTTATAATTTCTCTCTTTTAAATATGATGGTCAAAATTGATTCTCAATTATTCGTCCTTCAAAAATAACAAAGGATGCTTTAAAAAATAGATACAAATAAAAATAATCCTAAGAGATATCATCTGTCTCTGAAAGAAAGCTAAAATAATACAAGCTTGAATATAACAGACTTAATTAAAACTAAATTAACATTGTTATTGTATAACTAATGGTAATGTCATGAATCATCAATTATGGATTAGTGTAAAAGGTAATGTCATGAATCATCAATTATGGATTAGTGTAAAAAAGAGTAGATCCTGTAGACTGGAATGCCACTATAAGCATCAGGGTGTTTTTTTTATTTATTATATTTATCTGAAATATATTTGTCAGATTATAATGGCATTATAGGTGATTATAAATGATAGTTATAATGTTACTAATGAATTATTTTTCACTAAAAAACTATTTATAGGGTATTGATAGGGATTAGGGTATTTTTATCAAGTAATGTTTTTTCCCAGACCTAAGTTGTTCATTTACTATAGATTTTATAAGTAGGTCTAGAATAAAATTTGAAGTTTTAAATACTTAGGATATTTATTATGTTATTTTCCTCCTGTATATGAAGTTAATGGTTATTTTTTATGTTCTTTGGGGAATTTTATTTATCTTTTGTGAAATAGTAGTTGATTCTGCCCTATTATGATGAAAGTTCATGAGGCTCTTCACAGTTCCTAAAATTGTTCTTCCCTTCTTAGCTTTGTTTTCTATGCCTCCTATATTGAATTTCTGTTCAACCTCTGCTTTTCTGAAATGCCAGTTCCCTCTGCCAGACTTCCTTCCAAACTCTCTTCCCTGTACAATCCTCCTCCCTCATTTATAACTCTTGCTATTTTGCCTTATGTAAGTTTTTTTCTCAATAAATGATAAATTCTTCAAGGATTGTGATATTAATTGCTTTAGCTGTTAATTCTCTTAATATTTTATATATACTTATATAAGAAAGGAAACTGGAAAATGCCCATAAAAGTACATAAAATATTAATAAAATTGATATATTAAAATATCACTTTATTTTAAAATTTGTAAAAAATAAAAAATTAGTGTGTTTACTGTGACCATACTTTTATAAAAACGTTGAAGAAGTTTAATAATGTCCATTTATTTTGAGAAACGAAAATATTTGGTCATTGTTTAAAATTGAAAGCTTATTAGATTCTATCAGAGTAATAAACTTTATTTAAATAAAGTTATAATAAATATAGAACAGGTCACTTTTTCTCAATATTCTGTTCCATTACCTTAATGTTTAGATTTTACTGTCATTCTTTCGAGGGGTTAAATTAATTTGTTTACTTAGGCTTTATGCATTTGTGTTGAGAGGTTTCCTAGGGAAGGCACACAGATATATAAGATAGATGGCCCTGCATCTCCAGAAATCTCAGCTGGGCACATTCACTTGACAAATCCTCATTGTAATAAACAGGCAATTCTAGTGAAACACAATGTGAAGCACATTCCAAAAGTAATCTTTCCAAAAAGGAGCTTAAACCCCTTGGAAAAGTTATCACCTCAAATTCAGAGATACTTCAAAATGCAAATGGCCCACTTGAGATAACCAGCACCTGTTGTTCTGTCTTGATTATGTCTTCAGGCCTCAATTTCAAGTAAAGGAGAGAACAGAAGGAAGGTGTTCTTTTGATGAGCTCTGCCCTCGGGGTACTAAAGGCAGAGGGAGAATTGCTAGGCAGTATCCATTCACAATTCCTTCCTGGCCATAAGTAATTACAAACCACTTACTGTCCTTTTGAGATGTGTATAAGGTATAACTTTTCTCATATACTGCCTATTTTTCCATAGTGGTTAGCAATTAAACTGGAAATTTAAAAGAGGATTTATCTGCTGTCTCTGGGATATACAGGAAATGAAATTCCTAGGAAGAAATTATCACATACTCATACAGTTGTTGAGGGAAACAGAGCATCAAAGAAGGGGCGTGGTGATGACAGCCACCAAGACATAGAAGGATAGCATTATGCAGGAGACAGAGAGAACGGAGAATGTGAGGAGGCTCAGATCTGAGAACAGTTTCTCAGGCTTAGCACACCAAGAATATGGTCATGAGATACTAACTCAAGGATGTCCGAAGATGACCTAAGCTATACAGAGGACAAGAGAAACATCAATAAATGATTTAGATGTAATTTGTGTTATTTTGTATTCAATACCATTCATCAGTAATTTTACCTATCTTTGGACAACCCTCATATTTTTCTATTAGTCATTTTTCTGTCATCTTAAGCCTCCCATTGACCCATATTTTTCTTATTCCTGCATCCCCCAAAATTAAAAAATGTAAGCAAACTCATTTCGCATAAACTAAGTTTTCTTCTTCTGCCTTTCAAATGTATTGACATCTTTATTTATCTCCAATTTATCTTCATTTCTTATCTTGCTCACAGAAGGTGAGGTGCCCCTTCCTTCCCTTGACCAAGACCAATCTTTTCAGGCTTACATTTGATCCATCCCTTTTTTTGTTGTTCATCAAATATTTCGCTCAGTATCTGCTCTGTTTCATTTATCTTTGACCTCTAACTCTGCCAGTCATCTCTCTCATCCTGTCTGTAAAGAATCCTCTTCTCTCTTCCCTTCCCATAACCTCCCCAAATAACTAGCCTTTTATTAATCATATACACTAACTATACTTACTTTCTCTGCTCTCTTAGTTTTAATTGATTCACCAACACATTGCATTTTGGTTTAATCCTCAAGACTCTAATTAGACATCTAAAATGGAATTCAACAGCGACTAAGTATTGCCAAATCCAGTGAGAACATTCATTCAGTGTACGAATCAGACCTCTCCATTGTATACTGTACACCAGGCACAACTTTCTACTTCAGAACTCATTATTCCCAAGCATTCCGTTATGCTATTTACTTGATGTACTTTTCATTTGTGAGCTCCTGCTCTGCCCATCACTTACTTATTAGGGTTGCCCACAGTTCTTTCTGATATTTATTACCATTTTTTAACTCTGTTTTCTCATATATTTTCTAGTTTTAAGTGGGAGACATGAATGACTTTGACTTCTAATCTACATCTTTAATCCTGGCCCCTTTCCTGACTTTTATGTCCATAGATGTATTTCTAGCTAAATATATTCTCTTGGAGGCTCTAGTCATCTTAAAAATATATCAACTTTCACTGATTTTCCTCTATCCTTATCTGATCCCATTTGATAGTGCTACCTGGATGCTCAAGGAAAATATCTTGAAATCATGTTAAAACACTCTCTATCTCCATTGTGTGGCTACCTTTTTTTCATTGTCTACCACAATTTAGCTCTTTTTAGGAATTATCCCTCTCAGAAAACCTTCTATTAAACTTCATATTGAGCTAAATATTCTCCTGTATTCTCCCCCATAGGTATCTAACATTGCATTTGTCACAATAAAACAACACGATATTTTTTACATGTTTCCC
The DNA here is from genome assembly GCA_008086735.1 of Cheirogaleus medius. NCBI lineage: Eukaryota > Metazoa > Chordata > Mammalia > Primates > Cheirogaleidae > Cheirogaleus > Cheirogaleus medius. The sequence goes on along the minus strand of VBSM01000272.1, from coordinate 79,587,716 downwards.
TACCTGATGAGAGTGTTTTTCTGGAAAAAACAGCTATGTCTTACTCATCTCATGGTATCTCAGTACCTAGCATTGCCTTACACGTCTTTAACAATCAATAAATGTTTATTAAACTGACTTGAATTTATTCCATCAGACTAAGATTCCCATGCCTTTTTCCACCTTATAGGAAAATAGAAATGAAAAGCTCTGGTTAAATTAATTGAATATTTATTTGAGCCTGATTTTTTTCTTTGTCGATAGGTTCATAGTGACATCATTAGTAAAATAATATTAAGAAGTAGTGTCCTTATGGTTTAAAGAGCAACACAAGGGGGTTTCTTGCCAGTAATTACTAGTAAATGTCTTTTCACTCAGGATATTTTCTCATTGCAATTGGTATTCATGAAATTTATCTTTAAAAACTTTTAATTTTATTATTACTTTTTTGATATAGGTTATGTTCAATATCACTTACTTGAATTAATCTTAAAAATCCAAATACAATAACCTGTATGAGGAACAATGCTCTGATACTAATTGTTCAAAAATTGATGCAATTGTTTTTTGAAGAAATCTGATAGGCAAGTTTCGGTGAACTAAAGTCATTCAAGTAATTGGTTAAGAAATTGAAATATTTAGTCATTTATTTAAATAGATTGATTTTTGATTGATTATCAAGTCTGACCCTGATATTCTTTCTGGGGTTTTATTTTTGTGAATGCTTTTTGAATCTTTTTGAGCCTTTCTCCACAGATCCCATAATGATCCTATAATGTTATCTAAAGTTACATGTAGTTATTGTATTCAGACCTTACAAAGTTGGTGTTAAAGCAAAAATTTCACCAGAGTTAAGTTGGCAAAAAATACTTTATTCAAGACTATTGCAATAGGGGACTGAAGCTATATATATGTTTGAAGTCAATTCTGGAAACAAATGGCAGGAGGCTTTTTTTAAGAGGGCTAGGATGAGTTACTGGGAAACCACTGAAGAATATTAGAGGATAAGTTGATCAATGGGGTATGTTGAGCACAATGAATTATTTCCTGTTTGCAATTTATTTTTCTGTAATTAAGCCACCTGTGTTTGCTAATTGGAGCCCCCCTAAGTTAGGCACCTACTTTCCCACAGAGACCAAGAGATAGGGGCACTATCTTCTTTAATGATTACTTTCCAAAGCTGGCTTTCAGGTCCCTGAGGAAGATGTTTCTTTTAAAAAGGCCTTTAAAAAGATTTGCATATACAGATGCTCCTCCACTTAGGGTTATATTTTTATAAACTCAACAGAAGTTGAAAATACTGTTAAGTAGAAAATACATTTAATACACCTTGCCTTATGAACATCATAGCTTACCTTAAATGTGCTCAGAACACTTATATTAGCTTACAGATGGGCACAATCATCTAACACAAAGCCTATTTTATAATAAAGTGTTGAATAGCTCATGTAATTTAGAGTACTATAATGAAAGTGAAACACAGAATGATTATATGGGTACTCAAAGCATAGTTTCCACTGAATGTGTATCACTTTCCTATCATCCTGAAGTCTGTAGGAAAATCCTAAATTGAACCACCCTAAGTTGGGGATCATCTGTATCTCAAAGGGACAGAGAAAAAATTTGCGATTATGTGTTTTTTTTTTGTGTGTTTTTTTTTTT
>VBSM01000272.1:79417059-79585975 GCA_008086735.1 Cheirogaleus medius | reverse complement strand
AAAAAAAAAAAAAAGGGTGGTTTGCACTTTTGAAGCTCCTCACAGGAGAATTTTTCTGAAAGTCTATGAAGATTTTAAAGGGAAAGATACCTTAGCCAAAATAAAATGATCAGTTAGGGGCAAATATGTTCATCCTTCCTTAAACTTTTTCTTTTTGTGTGAGATATTAGATCATTCTTATTCAATTACATTATATCTTGGGCAGATTTATAAAAAAAAATCTTAATTTTTTAAAATATAATACTTTAATTTCTGGGAGGTTCAAAAGCTGAAATCTGCAATTGATTCTACATATGGGTTTATCTGTTTATTTATTTATTTTTTTGTATATCTTACCTTTCATCAATAGTTTGATATTTGATTTTGTTATAGGAAAAAAAGATTATATAACAAATGGTAGTATGTAGAGACAAAATATTTATTTTAAATTGCAAGAAAATGAATTATTTCAATTTTTGACACTGGTTTATTTTATAATGAATTTGAGACATTGTAAAAATAAACAAGGTTATTTTCATGATTGAAAAATATTACTCTATGTATACACACAGAGATATATATGTGTGTGTGTATATATATATATATGTATATATATTCCGGGATCAAAATCATGGCACATATAATCTTAGTGTATATTCAATTTAGCTCTAATTATAATTCATAAAAATGAATTTGGGATAAGAAAATAATTTTAGACTGCTTTGAATTGAAACTTTTTATTCTTTAAAATCAGCACCTAGTACATAGGCAAATATGTCATTATTTTTAAGAGAATTATATAGTGCTTACAATATCTTCCTATCTGTATTCCTTTATTTTCTAGACATTTGCAGGGTAAAAATAACTTATATCAGAGACTATAATATCATATATATTTTTACATAAGCTATCATTAAACATGAGTAAAAATAGTATTACTCTTTTAAGCAGCATTTAACACTATAAATTTTATAGTCACTGCATTTAGATAACTCTACTTTTGCTAAGAGTCTCAAAAATTTGTGTATAGGCAATGTTTTATTTTGAAATTTAAATAGGTAGAGTCAGTGTTTAATCAGTATTAAAATTTAAAAAAATTTTTTTAATTAAAAGTATTTATTGCTCCCTTGTTATATGTGAGGCACTGTTGTAGGAACTGGGAATAGTGCAATAAACTAAACAGAAACAAACCTTATATTCCCATGAGTGGAATGTGGCAGTAAGAAAAATAAAGATACAATATAGCATATTTTAAGGTTGTAACTTCCATGTAAAAATATAAGCAGTTAGATAGGTAATTCAGCAGTTGACATTTAAAATTTTTAAAATGAGAAAACATTTCTTTTGCAAAGTTTTATATGTGTATTTTTAAAAAGTATTCTGCCTTTTTAAAATTTTAGCTTGATCTTTTATGCTATAAAATATGTGCCTATTTTCATTCTCTTAAATTATCTATTTTTGTATTAACTGTATCTAGCATACAGAATTAAAAGTAGGAAAATTACTATGGTTGTCTTAGTGTCTTTAGCTTTTCCTTAATTTATCACATGTCAAATATGATGAAACATTGTGGCATATTATGACAAGTTTGCATCATTTCTAAGACAAAGTCAGTGAACATACAAAATGAGTATATGTTATAACGTTTCTATTTATTATATATGTTACCTTATCTTTCCTGTTTGTTGTTGTTTTTAGATGGGGGAATCATATTGCTGTCAGTTATTCTGTTAATTTATTTTTTCAAGTGTAGAGTAAAAGCACCTGGATCAAGAGTTTAAAAACTAATTTCATTATGCAAATAGCTATACAGTATGTGCATGCATTGCCTGCTATTTGGATAGTAAGTATCTGTTGAGAATATTATGATTTCATTAGGCAATACATAGAGAGATTCAGAGAACATTATTTTTAAGGATAATTTTCAGTAGGTCCATGATGAAAAATTATATGAATTGTTAGCATTTCACTCTTTAAACGTGAATATTGGCATTTAGCATGGTAAATCCATATCAAAGAATAATAAAAAGGGAAAAAAACAGCTCCTATGCTTCTAATGTGTAGAAAACATATCTACTAAAATATATTTATTAAGCTTTCTCTGAATAATAGTACACCTCAATGGAATAGACCTACTGGAAGATGTTTTAAAAATAGAAACTATTAGTAGGTCAATTTTATTGGGGTTGTGGTCATCTTGAATTATAAAATTATATGTCATCTTGAATTATAAAATTACATGTTTTCAGGAAAATCTGTTGTAAGAATATATGGAGTTCTTGGAATGTGTACTTCTTTTAAGCCAGGTGTGCTGGTGCGTGTCTGTAGTCCCAGCTACTTGGGAGGCTGAGGTGGGAGGATTGCTTGAGCTCAGAAATTTGATGCTGCAGTGAGCTATAATTGTGCCACTGCACCCTAGCCTGTGTGACAGAAAAAGACCTTGTCTCTAAAAAAAAAGAAAAGAAAGAAAGAACAAAATTAAAGAATGTGTACTTTTGTAAAGAACCAATAGGTCAAAATTTGAACACCAATTGAATAATACTGTCATATGATTGACTATCCGTATTTCTGACAGAGACACAGATAGGAGAGAAGGAGGCTTCTAAGCCAGCTTTGTTTTAAATTCCATATGAATTTAATAATTTATTTATAATTATACCTAGAGAAAATTCAACCCTACTTCTTCCTTTTAAAATTCCTAGGTTTGACATTGCCATACCACGGCTTCTATTTTCCTCTTCAAATTGATCCTTATGATTATGCTTACTTTTTATTTAGGTTGGGCATTATCCTGGCCTTTATATATTGCTAAGGATTGATTTTGGCCATACATTTCTCTGGGAATATCCTTACCTATGAAACATGTTTGTGTTTAGAGTCTCATTCAATGCTGATGCATTGATCATAACTACCCATGGTCTTTTAAACTCTTTCCAATACACATGCTCAAATACTATCTATATTTGCACTGTCCAATACATTATCCACTAGCTGCATGTGACTATATAAATTTATATTAATTTATTAAAATTAAATAGAATCCAACATTTAGTTCCTCAGTCACACTAGCCCCATTTCAAGTCCTCTAGTACCTCAGGTGACTGGTGATTACAGTGGCACAGTACAGGTATAGAACATTTCCATCACTGCAGAAAGGTCTATTAAACAGTGCTTGTATTTTTTATTTCTGAATAATATGACTGACTTTTAGATTCAAAATCTGCCTAAGTTCTCTATCTAATAGAAATGCTTAAACTAGCTTCCAGATCTTTTGACATCAAGTAAGATACTTTTTAGGAGTTCAACTGCCCCAGGAACGTGGGCCATTAATAATGCTCAATATTCTATTTCATGTTTTTCCTTCATTGACCCTACAACATGAGAAAAAGGTTGCAGCCAAGTGCATTTATACAAAGAAGATAATTATTAAGCACCCCCCAAATTATATTTAATTCTTGGTTTAAAAATGTATAAATGCATCTAGAGTCTTTAATGTGACTTTAATATTTCATGATGCTCCTTAAAATATCTGCATAGTTTAAGATCTCTAATGAGCCTAGCAATGAGAAATAGTAGACTATGCAAGTGGGATGAGTTTAATTTGTGTCTCAAAGATCCTAGGCCACTCTGAAAAACCTCATGACTAGTCAGAAGTTAGATGGTATTGTTAAGATAATCACTTACAGATCACAAATGTGTACTGTAGCATCGAATTCCTCTTCCAGCTTTCTTGTGAATCAGATTTGCGGTTAGATCCCAAAAGGTTTTAAGATCTATAAGACAGTTAAATGAACATGTTAAGGCTAAACCAGTGCTTCATCATGAGGAAACAGTAGAAAGAAGCTCTTATTGCTCTAAGAAATAAAAGCACAGTTTTTATTTCTGTGCTTTTATTAGAGAAGACCATTTTATAATATATCTTTTATAAAAATTTATTTACTGGTGGGGCAGAAATTATATTATACTTCATCTTCTATGTCATCCCTACCAAAAACAATTAGCATTTGTCATAATATACATACCAGATATTGAGAGTTAAAAATAAATATACCTACCAGCATGTATAGTCTCCTCATTTACGGGTAACTCCAACGCTAATTATCTATTCTTTCTTGAGATGTGTGTTCATGTTTTCATTGACATACCAAAATATGTGCATCCTCAAGTAACATACATTGCAATACTGGCACTTGGAACTGGCCTGTGGAAAGGCCACCATATTAGTGCTTGGGCCCAAGAATGATTAAGTTAGAGTAGCTCAACAGGGCATCTGGAAAATAAGGTTTTTCAACTATATTTTTCCTAAAAATGGTTAGTCCCCTTCAGCATAGCCATAGAAAAGAATGAATCATGAATCTCATTTAAATAATAATCTTTAAACTTTTTTAGGATTTTTCCATTTAATGCTGATAATTTGCACCCTTTTCATTGCCTAATATTTATGCTTCTCTTGATTAACTTTATTTATTTTAGGCAATTTTACATGAAAGAAAAAATGACCATTATCACTTTCATTTCCTCTTTTTTTCCATAATTCACTAAATTTATAAAACTATTCTAAAAACTTTATGACACATTATAGTAATAGTTTGATTCATACTGAACCCATACTAGAATTCACCTTTTTAGCCTTCCGTTGTTCAATTCATACGACCTCTTCTTACAAGTGGTCCTTAACCAGCGTACGCATTATCATCACCTGAGGAGCTTTAGGAAAAAAATATGCTGGAACTCGAATATTCCCCTAGAACAATTAATAAATCTCCTCACCAGATATGATAGTGTATTTTTATTTGACAACTCTTCCCTATTTTTCCTGTAATTGGGCTAGAACATTGAAAACAATGTGCTTGTTACAAAGCTAATATGTAGACATATAAACCCATGTGTATTATAACATCTAACTCTAAAAACTGGGTAATTATATATAGAGAGGTATAATATATTTATAATATATATAATATCTAATAAATGGGTGAATACCCCAAACAAATCCCAATTCTTTACTAGGGGGTTTATTGGGAAATATTTTGTTGGTGCCTTCCAAATATTTAATCCCTTTTTTAGGTGATAACCAGGCACTATGTATCAGAATGTAGCCTGGCCTGGTTTGAATGGGAAAGGAATGAGAGTTGATATACCAGCTCAAGTCAGTCATTAGGAAATATCTTTAAATTTAATTCACCCATTCTCTTCTCTACGATTATGTGAATTAAATTGAGAGCAGACTCATTCAAAGACTTGCTCATCTGAGACTGGTATTTACCATAGTTTTATGAATGTAAACATCTTTATTTATGATCTTTCTTGTCTGAAGGAGAAATTGGCAAGGGGACAACATTAATGAAAGTGAAAAATAACTTGTGTATAGTTACAATATACACTTTTAGCAAGTCAAATTAACATTGTAAACAAAATTTTTAACATTTTACTGAATATTTATTGCTAATCTTTCCCTTCTCTTTCAACTTCTGCCAGCCTTCTAGTCTTTCAGCAACTAATGTAAGATATTTAATATGATATGTCATCCCTGTTAGGTAGATTATTGGTTGTATGGATGCAAATATGTGGAAATTATGTTTTTGATTAATATTGAAATGATAAATTCAACATTTGAAAGGATAATTTGAAAACAATTATCATGAGTTATTAATAGATTTTATTATTTATATATTTGAATTTTATTTAAAAATTATAAGTTTCTCAACATGAATACTTTAATAATTAAACTGAGTAGTTGTGACCTTCACCATGACATTGTTTTTACTATAATTCAATTTGGAGAAAAATAGAATTTCCCCCAAAATCCTAGCATCTATATGTTTACAAATTAGGGTAGTCATCAGTAGGTATCAAGCTTGTTTTGGTTGACTAGTTGCCTATTTCAATCAACCCATTCAGAAAAGCAAAATATAACGTACCTCTCATAAGTAAATAATGATCTATGCAAAAATGTAACATGGTGACTTTTCCTCATTTCCTCATTCTTTCAAAAATTAGGTAGTCATTTCCTCATTCTTTCAAAAATTATTTTACTAGGCAAATATTACTTACTCTTCAGGTAAAAGGTAATAGAATGTTAAATACACAAATTATAAAATAAAAGAAATTATTTAAAGAAAAATTAAAATATAAAAGAAAATAAACATAGTTCATCTTACATTTTCCTCAATTATGGTTTTCTAATAAATTTGAGAATCTTCCAACATACTATGGAATCATAAGCTCACATTTCCTGTTGACCACTGCATTTTTCTCACCTTACTTGATAATCTAGGACACACATGGGAGGTTCCTGATATATGCTCTAATGCTGATGTCCCCATCCTATGGTGAGTTATATAATTATTTCATTATATATTACAATATAATAATAATTGAAAAAAGTGCACAATAAATGTAATGTACTTGAATCATCCCGAAGCCATCACCCACTCTCCTCAGTCCATGGAAAAATTGTCTTCCATGAAAATGGTCCCTAGTGCCAAAAATGTTGGGGACCACTGCTAATGGTTTTTCAATTATCCCTGTGATTAGCAAATTCCATGGTTTTCTGGGTCATCTGAGTTTCTCATTATTTTTTACAATTTCTCAGCAAACTTACTCTCAGATCTATACTTTGGAAGAATAAGGGAAACATAGCTGTCTGCTTATCATAAGAATTGCATGTGTTTTTCCTACATGAGAACAGAAACTGTGAACTTTGTTCTAGTTTCTCTGATTTTGATTATTCAATGAAAACTATTTAAACAAAGTAGTAAAAGAATGTACAAATTTTCCTTGAACATACCATGTACCTGAAAACTAGTCTGATCGAGTTTATGACACCTTTATTCTATGGGTGTTTTATTGCCTCCCTTTGTCACAATATAGATATATTATTGGCCTACTTCTGTGTTTGTTGCCATATTCCAAATTGTTTCTTGAATACAAACCAAGTTGGTAGTGTTAGAGAAAGGTTTTGGTATATTTTTTATAGCCAAAATATATGTAAAAGATAGTTTATTTTAAAATGCTAAATAGCATTATTTTCTCCACAGTTTTACTATAGCCTTACCATTAGTTAAAAAAAAATATGATTGTCACAAAGATGAATTGCCTAAGTCCAGGAAAATTTCCAAATATAAAACCAATGGAGTTTTCAACCAATCTTTTTAACAGAGTGTCAAAAGTTTCTAATTAAGGTCCGTCCTTAAGTAATATGTAAATTTATTCAATCTAATATTGATGAAGTTAGATACAGCATAGTGATTTATTATGCAGTACTTCTACAAAGTTTTCAAGTTAAAGAGATTAAGTGTCTCTGTATAAAATAATTGGTCATATGGACTATGTGAATGAAAATAATTTATTTCAGTCTTAAAAACACAGGATGCTTTAAATTAATTATGAATTCCTGAAATCCATTGTTTTTATAAGCAGACTTTTATTTTCTAATTCACCTTAAGTTACTAATAGATGAAATTGTTGACCAATTTTTTGTAATTTTTCAGCCAATTCATATGAACTGTTATATGTAACATTATTAATGTGTAATAATTTGTCATAATTTTATAAGTAGCTATAATAATTTAATACAGCTATATTAAAATAAATTTTGTACTATTAAATTACAATAAAGGATAAAAATAACATTATGAGGCTTTTAAGAGAAATAGAAAATGCTCTTTATTCTCAGAAATAGTTGAATTTTAAAGAAACAAGACAAATAGGTAGATAAATAGAATGTGACAACATGTAAATATCTCTATATCTCAGACCATTATATCCATACAAGGACACAGTTTTTATTCAAAATATTTGCTTTCTGCTTCAAAATTGACTGACCTATATTATACCACCTAAAGAGATAACAAATATCATTCATTTACATAGTAATTTCTAGTTTCAGAGTACCTTTTCAAAGGATACTTATAATATCCCTATGAGATGAGGGAGGCAAATGTTTTCATGCATATTTTACAGGAAAGGAAATGGACTGACTACTATAATATATACCAGGCTCCATGTTAGTGATCTTACACAGATTACCATTAATATTCTCAATAATTCAGAGAATGTAAGTAACTTGCCCAAGCATGCCACTTTACATTATACCATAATGACCCCTTTAAAAAGTGACGATTCCCTTAAAGGGATTTAAAGACAATGTTCCCCCTTTAATTTATTGTTTGGCAAATAATATGTTTCTCCTGAACAGATACTTTGTGACTGAAGGAAATCTTCACAGACACATCCATACTATTACATTTTGAGGAGTAGCCAGAATATCTGTATTAACAATGTGGCTGTTTTTAAAACCCAGGGCTGTAGAGACACACAGAATAATCAGAGCAGTTGGAATTACAGTGCAAAGAGATCGATAGATACTTTAGAACAAAGTTTGAAGATGGTGTAAACTATGTAATATGTATAACAAAAGAATACTTGAAATATAATTTTGTTATGTCTTGGAAACATTATTTATGGTAAGAATGTTTTTCTAAAATGAGAATGGATAAATGTATTCATTTTTTTAAAAAAATCCTTAATTTTCAAACAATTGAGGACATAATTAAAATCACATCCAAGTTGTATTTATCTTTTCAATCAAAAAACGTTTATCTCCAGTTTCTGGGAACTTGACAAGGCTCTTAATTTTTTCTTGTAGTTTGGCTTTGGACTATAATAGTAACTGATCCCTGACTATAAGAGCAATGTACTCTATGACTGCCTAAGAAAACTTTTAACTGGGCTCATGGAGTCCTTTGTAATCCACAGTGTAGTAGTTTAATGGAAGCCAATTTCTGAGAAGAATTGAGGAGTTTGATGTTTACTTTGTTAAGTAGCGGTCAATTAAGTGGCACCTGGCAGGCAAGAGATGGCCTGGGTTTGAACTAACAGATTCTATTTACCAAAGTATTTCCCAGAAGGCAAATTTAGCTCTACAACTTATCTTTCAAGTATTTTTGTAGTATTTAATTTTTGCTCATTTGTAAGATAATAAGATATTAATTAATCCATTATATAATTTTAGTTTTGAAACATGTTAAGAACTGAAAAATTTTGACAATAATAGAGATAAACAAGTGATATGTATTAACATTTAGTGATTAGACTCTTCTCAGTAATTACAAAGATAACAGTAATAAATTGTCTTAATTTAGGATGAGTTGTTTAGATAGTTTGTATCAATAAATGCAAAATAATCATCTGTAACTACACATAATAAGAAGAAAGTAAACTAAGGAAAGCTTTTGGATTTTCCCCATGCAGCCTACATGGGATATAAGGATCTTTGCCACTTAAATCTTTAACATCAATCGATAAGTAGCTATTCCATGAGCTGTTTATACTATACCACAATTTTTTTTGTAATTTTAGCACAGTTATACTTGTTTAATACAAATATGTCCATTTTTTTGTTGATCAATTAAAGAATACCATTACTTAAACTTAAAATCTTATTAAGGTGTCTCTTACTTAATGAAAATTTGGTGGTTAATCTTCTTCAATTCTTGCTATATTCAGCTATCTAGTAAATTGTCTTAAAAAGACACAATAATAGCATAGAATTTTAAGGTAAATTTAAATATAAAATAAAAAACTTTCTGTTTATAATTTTATAACCTTTTAAAATATAAAGCATTTGAACTATTGAAAGATTTTATTTAGTTTTAATGAAACATATTGTGTTCCAGTTATTCCTAACATGGATATAATTTCAAATGAAAGAAGCTATGCTCTTCTAGTACCTTGACCATTGTTCATTATGGTGCTAAATTTAAAAAATTCAACTTTGAATACATTGGACTGAATGAATCATATTATAAATTAATTTTATTCATAATACATATTTTATTAATTTTCACAATTTTTGCCAAATCAAGCAATGTCTCTGACAAAAATTATTTTTATTCAAAAGTAAATATAAATATGTATATAGAGAAATTCAAAAATAACATGATTTCAGGAACAAGATTATTGCATTTTAGCTGCTTTCCTATGAAATAAGCAAACAAAAACGTTTGGTTGTGAAGCTTAAAATTGTTTAAAAAAGCAAAATAATTAGTCATTTTTTTTTTTTTTTGAGACAGAGTCTCACTCTGTTACCTGGGCTAGAGTGCCGTGGTGTCAGCCTAGCTCACAGCAACATCAAACTCCTGAGCTCAAGCAATCCTCTTGCCTCACCCTCCCAGGTAGCTGGGACTATGGGCACGTGCCACCGTGCCTGGCTAATTTTTTTCTATTTATAGTAGAGACGGGGTCTCGATCTTGCTCAGGCTGGTCTCGAACTCCTGAGCTCAAGGCATCCTCCTGCCTCGGCCTCCCAGAGTGCTAGGATTACAGACCCGAGCCACCACGCCCGACCAGTCATATTTTAAATAAATTACAGAATTTAAAAATTCCTATTTCGATCAGGGTAATTAGGGTATCTTATTTTAGGAAAACTTTTAATGAAAAGTCAACATCAAATTAAAAGACTGATAATTATGTATCCTCTGTCCATCATTGGTAATGTAAAAGTCTGAAAACAACTATAAACTTAATTTCACAATACTCTAGAACTTATCCTTGCTGAACATATTTATTATAATAAGCTATAATTATACTGTTTTGTAAGGAGGACTACTTAGATTTGATTTCTATTGTATAATATAGTTCTGTAATGTAAATAAAATTTTAGTCATGTTAAAATATTACTATCCTACAAATGTATAATTCCATACAATTTCAAACCCATTCACAATCAAAAGCACATATAGTATTCATCACTGTTATAGAAAATTGATGACTTCTGTCACTCTTTTAGAGGTGAGGAAAACTAACCTCAAAAAATTTAAGTGACTAGATGCAGGATGTGATTTTTTTAGGACTCTCTCTAACAGCTGCCTCCTAAAAGCACAGAATATGACCAGCAATCTGTTTTAAATATTATAATATCTAATTATTGCTCAAGAGGCATTCTTTCAAAACACAACCATTTCCTAAAACTTATACGTCCACTTTTGCTTTCCATATTTTCATCAGTAACAAACAGGTATCAGGGAGCTATTGAGTTTAGATCTCTGATTTCAAAGTGCTTTTATTTTTTGTTTAAGTGCCACTGGGGAAGAATATTAACTAATTTCTAAATTTGTATTCTCATCAAGTAAAGAGTACCTCCCCTAGAGACTTATAGCAATCTACAAATCTCATTTGGAATGTGTAGCTGCCATTTAACTATTAGTGTATTTTATTGTGAAATGGTTTCAAGTATCATTGTCTGTACATTTGGGTAATAGACTTTTAGAAGTAGGAAGAGAGAGAGGGTTGACAGTGACTGAAATGTTGTTTTACACTCTTCCAATTATCCTCATAATCACTTTTAATGTTTAGTTAAAGGCATGTAGGTTCATTATGAGGACATAACAGTCATAAAGGAGGAATAAAGTAAATAAAAAGGAAAAGCTAAGAGTGGTAGCAAGAAGCTGATAGTGAATTCATCCCCCAAAATTTCAATTTTATTTATTTCCTGATAATCTTGTGGCTATTAGGTACTGAGTTGTGTGTGTGTGTGTGTGTTTGAACAGAATTATGCTTTACTATAGTCAGTATAATGAGAGATATTTTCCTTTTTCTCTATCTGTTCCACCTAAGCTACATGATGTTGGAAAAGTCTGGAAATATGATCATACTTTAAAACAATATGTCAGTTGTATTCTAAACATAATATGCTTAATAGGTTTTTCATCAACATAGAGACACATCTCTAAATTTAAAACAATGCTTGTAAAATAAATAAACACACTATTTCTCTTTTTTCCCCAGACTTTTAGACACAGTATATTTATTGCCTTTAAAAAATCAACAATAGAAAAAAAATCAACAATAGGACCCAAGGCTTTAAATTTAAATATATATTAATATTTCACCTTATGGTAACCCTAAGTTTAAAAATGTATTAAACATATTATTTAAGAATGCATATAACTTTAAGAAAATAAGTCAACTAATTTTATGTATTTTGTTAATTATCACAAAAGGGCAATTTTATATTTAAATAGGCTTTCCACACTAAACCAACTCTATTTTAAGCACAACTTCCTGGATATACAAAAATCCATTCCAAGGGTGGTAACCTTTTGACATTTTTTAATTGTATAAATTGTTAGGTCCAGTTGGCTTGGTGTCCCATTAAGGATGTTGCCATTGTCATAGACTACATTTTTTATATTTTAAAAATATGCCAATAAGATATTTCCCACAATTAAGTAACAAGAACAATTAAGTAAAAATATAAAATATCTCTTTCCTTTAAACCCAACTGTGGATTATATTGGGGTATCATAACACAAAAGCATAAATAATTAATCACATCTACTCAGGATGTCTTTGGGATTGTTTTGATTTGTTTTGATTCTGTTTTCCCGAGGGTATGGCATATCATTAAGATACCAGTTAAATCAATTAGGTGGATTTCTTTTAATGTATATTTTCAAAGGAATGAATAATTGGGATTTCTGAGAATATTTACTTATTTTTATATCTGACAATTACAAAGAAACTTTATTTTATAAGAATTTGCATCTTTATACTCTCCCAGGGATATTTTTATTGTTGTCAAAAATATTATTTTTCCAGGTCAACAGTGGTTTTGAAGAATGTATTTAGTAGAAAAAGTAAAGCACAAATACTTATGCTTTCATTTTTATTACTAATTTAACATGACAACATATTTTTACTAAATCTTCAGATGGTTCTTATAATTTTATAATGGAAAACAAATTTTGCCTTAGCAGTTTTCTGGTGTTTGAATAGATTTTACAAATATTTATTCCCCATTTTGGTGATTTAGCATAAACTCTGATATTTAGAGTATATCAGAATACACATATTGATTTCCACAACCTTCTGAGTTTTCAGTGTTTTTACCACAGAACTTAAAAATGAGTTAATTTTTCTGAGTTTAGGTAGCTGTGACCTAAATTCACAACCGTCACTTAATAACAGAAATAATTTTACTTAATGATTTTGAGGCATTTTATATTACAGCTTGGCATAACTTCCTACTCTTGGAAGTATTTGGTATGACTTTAGAATATCAAGAAAAATTGGCCGAATCCCAATTACAAAATGACAAATAATTAATGTGCTTATTAATTTCTCAATATATCTATACATAAAACTTTTAAATATATATTTTAGAATATTCAAATACAGAATTAGTAGTGTCCTTAATCCTCATGTATATATCTAAAAGGATTTTTCTTTTATGTGAATGAACATTCATAGAAATAGATTGAAATAGATGGAATGCTTACTATGTTGACCTCCTGCTTTGTACCTAATCAGAAAGAACAGGCTAAATTTGTTTTTATAATTCATAGGATGGAGTTGGTTTTGCTTAATGGGAATTCAGCAGGTAGAGTCAGAATTCTTCAGTGAGTCGTACCATTGTTTTCAGCTGTCCTTTCCTTTGTTGCATTCGGGCCCCAGGAGGGAAAACTGCATCAATACACTTTATCTGCAGTGTCATGAATTTATTTTTATACTTACTGTGTTTTCTTAGTGGTGGGTTACAGAAACTTTTCTCAAGAGTGGGGAAGGTGCTGCTTTTGGGTGAAGTTGGACATTCAAAGAGGCTATAAAATACAAGAGAGAGACTCAATGATTCTCTTGAGATTTCCTTTAGAGTTTTTTTGTTTTTTCTGTTAATGACATTAGTGGATTGTTTGCAACTGATTTTCAAAAACCAGATAGGCATTCAGACTTAGGGACTTATAGTTCATCAATTATTGGGCAAAAACATCAAGTTAAATACAATTTAAATGTATAACAAGGTGTTTATCTTCCTAATTTTTAATGTTTATTTTACTTGGTAGGATGAAATTTATGTTTGTAGTTATTGGCATATTTTACTATACTAGTAATTTCAATGTAAAGACAAAAATTTGGGATGTTAGCAGTAACTGGTAAATGTAATTTCTGAAAAATATATGGTAAACATCAAAAACTATTACCTCCATAGGAAATTATGTTCTTCATGTTGATCTCACCATCCTGGAAGAGACAACACAATGTAACGGAATATTGGAATTCTTTAATTTATTCTAGCACTGTCATTTTGGGCAGTATATTTGTATTCCCTTGGCTTTAGTTGCCTTGTTTTAGAGAACAAACAAGTATTAAACTATAGTATTTAATGATTCTAAAGGCAAGGTAGGTGTGATTTTTTAATTTGCATTTGGAAGCTAATGGGAAAGTTGAAAATGGTAGGAACAGTGAAAGTAATAGGGACAATTTGAATTCTACATCTTGAACTCATTACACAGAAGGGTGCCACATCTAGTGCTAGTATCTGAGAGTGCAAGGTGGACACTTATCTGTGTGGTTGTATAGAAGGGACAAGCACAGAACACAGAATCAACCTTGCTGCTGACTCTTTTGAAATGGTATTGGTGTTTCCATTGGTCTTTTACACATTTTACTCCCTTAAAAGTCCTCTAATAAGTTAGGAACATACTTGAGAAGGAATTATGCATGAAGTTACAATCTATGCATATATTTTAATGATGACAAAACACACAGACACATAAACACATTTATTTTTGCATGTGAGTCAAGAGAATGAGATTCTTGGAATTCTCTTAAATTATCAAAAGTCGCATCCTTAAATATATCACTTGATTTTTATTAATAAATAAATTTTATTTATTTTTTTTTGTAGAGATGTGTCTTGCTATGTTGCTCAGGGTGGTCTGGAACTCCAGGCCTCAAGTGATCCTCCCACCTTGGCCTCCAAAGTGCTGGGATTATAGGCACGAACCATAGTGCCTGGCTGAGCCCAAACATATCACTTGAGATAAGATAATTCAAATTTGTGAGGAGTTTCAACTAAATGTCATATTTTGATTTTTGAGTTGTTTCTTTACCTTAATCAGTATTAAATTTATACTTACATTATATAGTTGGCTGTTCTAAATTCTTATCTCAGGGATTTATGTTTTATCAGCTTATATAATTAATAGTATTCTATCAATTTATTTTGCCTTTAATACTATGGGTTTTATAGATTGAATTATATATATATTTATTATAAATATATTTTATTTATAGGAACTATAGGCTACCATGCAGAGAAGCTACAAAGAAGCTTAAGAAAATTATGGAAAAAAGACACATTATAGAATAGTCAATTAAGATAAAAATATAAGTTGGACTATGATATCTAATATTAACTAATAAAAAGTTATGCCAATTTTTATGGGATTTGGCAATTTCAATATAAATGAGAGACAATTTTGGCACTCAATTTTCCATCGGAAATGAGAGGTAATTACATTTATTATACGTGACGGTTTTTCCCAAGGATTAATTACCTTGTGAGAAGGTAGATGTAGCTTACCTGTGCAGTGATGGAAAAATGTAGAAAGTACAATTCATGGGTAGGGAGTTATTTGGAAATGAAAGAACAGTAATATGAGGAAGTACAGAACAAATGACAGATTCAGATTCAAGCTAGTATTCAAGACTGGGGGATAGGGAGAGCTGTTAGCAAATATATTATTGCCTAATGATGAGATGCCATAAACCAAACTTATAGGTAAGATTCGTAAACTAGAAAGACATCAAAAAATGTGGGCTCAATCATCAGAAAGCTATATATATGTTCTCAAAAGACTCACACTCTACTAGGTTTTGTTAGGTCATGCATAATTTATATATATATTTTTATGCAACATTTTAAGTGCAATTATCCCTATCCAGTACAACTGAAATTCACTAATTTGCTTTGAGATGCAAAAACTAGAAAACATATAGTTAATAATAGTTTAATACAAGTTTAGATAAATCTTTATTCTCTAATGATAACTTTTTCTTTAACAATTTTCTAAGAGCAAGATAGATGTGGTTTCTTTAATGTACATTTAGTAGGTCAAAAGGAAAGTAAGAAAATTATGAGGAAAGTAGAAGCGGCCCTGCGAATAACTTGTATAACTTGACCTACATATATAAATTGGTAGTATATCTTAGAATAACATTTAAAACACAGCTGTATTCTCAAGCACCTTTTAACACTGTCCTTATAAATCCTCTCATATATAGTAACATGCCTGGAAAGGTTCCAAGTGCTTTGCCAACATTATCTCACTTAATTCCACATTGATCCTGAGCTTGCATCATTGTCTGTAGTTTGAAGATCAGGTTTTGGTGGCTTAAGAGGTTAAGTAACTTGTTGAAATGCACACACCCATGACTGGGAAGTCATTTAACAGATTAACAGATAACATGTGGACTTAGAACCAAGAAATTGGTCTGGGTCGCATGTCTTTTTGAAATTGCTGCTGCTTCCCAGCTGCGTGTCAGAATATCACAGCTTGTCTTTAACCTGGCAAGATTCACAGTCCTGCTTTTAATTAGTTAATTATAGACTTTAGTTATTTAAATTAGGTATTCTCCCTTCCTAGTGGTGTGGGAGCCATAGAGTTGTGTCTTGAGAGTACACTGGTCTGTGCTGAAACCAACTTATACAAGACCTATGATGTCTAGTGCTTTTCTCTCAACCATGATTTCTTGATAATGAAGGTTAATTTAGTCAAGAACTAAATGAATGGATTAGTGGGGTTCAGTGTATTGTTTTCCTCTATATGGCTTCATCTGCTGCAAAATCCTGGATTTCATATGATACCTGGTTATTTTATTTAGTATATTGAAATAAATTAATAGCTAATCATTAGTGAGGAGTAGATTACAGTTTCCAAAAGCGCAGAGTCTGGAGCTAGAATGCCTAAGTTTGTTTGTTTGTTTATTTTTACTTCTATGCACATTTATGTATTTATTTTTATTATTTCAAAATATTATGGAATACAAATGTTTTTGCTTACATGTATTGATTTTGTTATGCTTGAGTCAGGGTTTTAAGTGTGCCCATCACCCAGATAGTGTTCATTGTACCTGTTGGATAGGTTTTCCCCCATTCTCTTTTTCCCCCTCCCCCTGCTTGATTTCTACTCAGTTTTACTTCCCTCTGTGCAGATGTGTGTTCATTGGTTAGTTCCAATTTAATAGCCAGTACTTGTGGTGTTTGTTTTTCAATTCTTTAGATACTTCACTTGGGAGAATGATCTCCAGTTCCATTCAAATTGTTGCAGAAAGGCATTAATTCTTCTTTTTTATGACTGGAGTAGTATTCCATGGTGTACATATATCATATGTTGTTAACACACTCATGAAATGATGGACACTTGAGTTGATTCCACATCTTTGCAATTGTGAATTGTGCTGCAATAAACATTTGAGTGCTGGTGTCTTTTTGATAAAATGACTTCTTCTCCTTTGGGTAAATACCCAGTAATGGGATTGCTAGATCGAATCATAGGACAACTTTTAGTTTTTTGAGGAATCTCCATAGTGTTTTCCATAGAGGTGTACGAATTTGTAGTCCCAGCAACAATGTATAAGCATTCTTTTCTCTCTGTATCCATGCCAGCATCTATTGTTTGGGGATTTTTTGATAAAGGCCATTCTAACTGTGGTAAGGTGATATCTCATTGTGGTTTTAATTTGCATTTCCCTGATGAGTAGTGACATTGAGCATTTTTTCATCTTTATTGGCCATTTGTCTATCTTCTTTTGAAAAGCTTCTGTTCATGTGTTTTGCTCACTTTTTAATGGGGTTGTTTGTTTTTTTTCTTGCTCATTTGCTTGAGTTCTTTGTAGATTCTAGTCATTAGACATTTATCGAATATATAACTTGCAAATATTTTATCCCATTCTGTAAGTTGTATATTTGCTCTCTTAACTATTTCCTTAACTGTGCAAAAGCTTTTGAATTTAATCAATTCCCATTTACTTATTTTTGTTGTTGCTGTTATTGCCATTGGGTTCTTCTTCATAAATTCTTTGCCTAGCCTTATATCTATAAGAGTTTTTCCAACATTTTCTTCTAGTATTCTTATGGTTTCATGATGATATTTAAGTCTTTTATGCATCTTACATTAATTTTTGTGAGTGGTGAGAGATACAGATCCTATTTCATTCTTCTGAATCCAATTCTCTATCCAATTCTCTCAGTACCATTTATTGAATAGAGCTTCTTTTCCCCAGTGTATATTTTTGTCTGCTTTTTAAAAAATCAGTTGGCTGTATGTGAATGTTTTTATATCTGGGTACTCTGTTCTGTTCCATTGGTCTGCATCTCTATTTTTGTGCCAATACCATGCTGTTTGGTTACTATAGACTTGTGATATAGTTTGAAGTCTGGTAATGTGATGTCCCCAGATTTTTTCTTTTTGTTTAAGATTTCTTTGGCTACTCGGGCTCTTTTCTGATTCCAAACAATGCATAGAATTATTTTTATAGATCTGTGAAATATGATATTGGCATTTTGATGGGGATTGCATTGAAACTATAAATCACTTTGTGTAATATGGACATTTTAACAATGTTGATTCTACCCATCCATGAGCATGATATGTTTTTCCATTTGTTTTTTTTTATCAGCGATTTCTTTCCTCAGTGTTTAGTAGTTCTCTGTGGGGAGATCCACCAAGAGACTCCTGGAATTGATAAATAAATTCAGCAAGGTCTCAGGTTACAAAATCAAGGTACACAAATCAGTAGCCTTCCTATACACCAATAACAGTGAAGCTGAGAGTCAAATCAAAGACTCAACGTCTGAGTTTAAATCTCAGTTTTGCCGGTCACTACCTGTATAACCATAGACAAACTACTTAACTTTTTATGCCTCACTTTCTTAATCTCCTAAATTGGGATAACAACAGTGCTCTCCTGATGTGATACCCTTCTTAAAGACTAAATTCTTAACAATGTAAAGTGCTCAGAATAGGGTGTAGCATATAGGAAACATTGTAAAAATGATTGTTCTGGTACTACTATTTGAGTAGTGGTAGTAATAGTAGTAGTTTTATTGATGCTGTTAGTAGAAACAATGCTTTCTGGAAACTACTGTTACGCTTTCATAAAAACTCCTTGCTTCTCAAGAGTAAACCGTATTGGATATCATATTTCACACATAACAATATGCTTTTATCTACAAAGTTTTAAGGAAAGTTATAATGGACTTTCAATCTTTTTCTATTCTAGTATATTCTTCACAAATATAAATATTAGAAAAGTTAATGAAAATGATATGAATTTCCATTAGATAAAAATCTAAATTATCTGGAACTCTCATTGACTTTATTCTCCTATTTGGGCCAATTTAGTACATTTTCACATCTCAATATAAATAATTCTAGTACTGTTACCACCTGCTTCCTTCATTACATGATAATATTACTTGCTATGCCTGCACAAGTTACTTCTCTATTACCAATCCCCAAATCTCGATGGCTTAACCCAATGGAGATTTATTTGTTGCTCAAGCTAGATTGTTTAATATGGGTTGAAAGAGGATTTTGTTTGTATTAGCCATTCAGGGATCCAGGCTACTGAGAATGTACGGTGTGCTTCCACACTTCTACTGTTCTCCCTTAGAGAGAAGGGAGGTGGCAAAGCATGTGAATTTTCTAAAGCTACTGACAAAAAGAAATTCATATCACTTTACCCATGTTTTTTGGCCAAAGGAAATTACATAGTCACACCTCACTTCAAAGGAAGAAAGGGAGTGCAATTCTATCTGTGCCAGAAGAGTTTTTGGCAAGCAGCTCTCATGACCTCACACTACAAATGAGCTTATCTTCTCTCTTGCAGGGCAATCTTAGCCATGTAACCACTGGCCTTTAACTACAGCTTTCTAATCAAATTAACATATAACATGAAATAATTAAAGTACAGTAACTCCTGATTTGAATATAGAATTTTTTAAATGTTTAGATTGTTTTACTAAGCATGCTTTAGTTTCAGTGATATGAGAATATGAATGAAAAATGGAAATCATCTAAAAGTATTTGGTGCTGGCAGAGAGCCACTTAGCACTGTGAATGCATATGGGAAACCTTTCCTCCATCCCCATTGCGTACAATATGTGTATAATTGCAAAGGATATTTTTGGATTATTTTTATTGAAATAGTTTAAGTGCTTATAGACTTACAGTTATTATAAAGAAGAAAATGAACTAATTATTCCCAATGAGTTAAAGTGAGGATAAATTGCATCAAATTTAGGTGATGATCTACCTTTCATCCTTGTAAAATGAAGAATCATAAGCTATGAACCTTTTAACTGAATCTCTTCATGGAAAATGAATAGGGCATGGCAGAGTCAATCTGTTAATTTCAGCTATATTAACCAGCCATGAGAATTCCTGCACAGTCTCTCAGAGCCAATATAAATCAGGATGATGACCTTAATGAACAGATTGTCCACCAGTTAGTGGGATTCACTGAAGTGTAAAGGCAAAGATTGCATTTTGTGTGTTTTGAAAGTAATTATTTTTCCAATTTATCTTATTATCCCATTTGATAATGTATTTAAAGGTATGTTCCTAATCTTCATAGCAAATCTATTGTAAGTTATCTTAGGGAAGAGATTACAATGACAGGCCAAAAACTGTGAGCTAATGGTGAGCAAATCAAAAGTACAAAAACAGACAAGGGATGACAACTTAAATACTAAGCAAACATTTTTTTTTGTTAGTCTTTAATATTATAAAATAATTAGTAAGAGGAAGTACATAAAACTAAGAATAATTTTATTGTGACAACGAGTATATATTTGAGAATCTTTTCAGTGACCTTTTCATCTAATTAAATTTTTAAGGGCATGCCACAAATAATGTGTGTCAATGATAAAAACATTGCATTAAAAGAAATTAATTTCAGACTATCATTTCCATTTCAAGAAAAGTTTAAGGGCCCACTTCTAACTCCATGATATAAAAATTAAATTCTCATCATTTCTATCCTGGAGTATTGCCCTAGCTTAGTAACTGGTCTCTCTATTTCTACCCTTGGCTCCCTTTAATTACTGTTCAACATTGTAGCCAGGGTGTTTCTAATTGCATATAAGTCAGACCATGCCTTCTGTGGCTCAAGTTCTTCAGTGGTTCCAGCATTGTGGAGGGGAGGGGCATACCTCTAACCCTTGCTAGGAAGAAGAAAAGATATAAAATGTAACCAATATGTTTGTACTCTCATAATTTCCTGAAATAAAAAAGAAAAGAAAAGAAAAGAAAAGAAAACCAAAGTTTGGAAGCAATTGTCCTCAAGGCTGTACACAATCTGACACTGACATCATCTCCAATCCTGTCAGCTTTCACTGCTCAAGTTACACCCATCTCTTTGCTGTGCCAGGAACACAGCTCAGGTATCTCTCTCTTATGCACTTCATGCTTGCTGTTTGTTCCTTTGATATTTCATTTGTTTTTGTTTTTCCATATCACCAAAAATGTTTCAGGCCCTTATTCAAAAGTATAGACTCTGTAATCCCTTTCCATACCACCCTTCTTACTCATTTCAACATTATCTATCCCTCTTGCTTCCTGTATTATTTTTTTATTTTTTTGAGACAAAGTCTTACTCTGTTGCCCCGGCTAGAGTACCATGGAGTCAGCCTAGCTCACAGCAACCTCAAACTCCTGGGCTCAAGGGATCCTTCTTCCTCAGCCTCCTGCTAATTTTTTCTATATACATTTTTAGTTGGCCTATTAATTTCTTTCTATTTTTAGTAGAGACGGAGTCTTGCTCTTGCTCAGGCTGGTTTCGAACTCCCGACTTTGAGTAATCCGCCTGCCTTGGCCTCCCAGAGTGCTGGGATTATAGGCGTGAGCCACCGCGTCCAGCCACTAGCTTTATTTTTTTTAATAAATGTTATCACTAGCCAAATATACAAACACACTTACACACATTTATACACACTCTCACTTTTCTAAAATATAAATTTCCTAACAAGATTTATTGATATGCTATGTTCAGTGCTATATCTCCAATGCACGGACAGGACTGGCAAATGTTAATATTCATTCCTGAGTGTTTTATTTTTCTTGAGAATCAAGGAGTTAGAGCTATTTTCTTCATTTGGTTCGAGAATTTATATTTTAAGTGATGTGAGATCCATCTCAGACATCATAATTGCTGCTACACATTACAAGATAGATAAAATAAACATAGAGCTATTAAAAGACATAAAAATGTAGAATCATGAATGGTGAAAAAGTCTTTTAATAACTCATAACAGAATGTATCAATGCAAGGCACATGTAATCTGGAGTGTACAAAGTGATGTGCCACATGTATGCCAAGCCTGAGGATACACCCTGTACATCTTTTCAATTTAGTTTAACACACGTATCTAGGATTTCACTTAAAATGGGCCACTGGGAAGCAATTTCTAATTCTTCCTGAATATTTATTCTTCTATGTTAAAGAGAAAATTTTGTGGAAAGATTTGAGAGGCATTGACTAACACATCGTATGTTTTTAGGGGTTTAATTCAATTCATATGTTTATTTGATACTTCCTATGGGCAAGAAAATCACTACTAAAATTATATTTCTTTTATAATTTGCTCCATTTAATAATGGAATTTTTATTAATAAAATGTGTTGGTTGGATTTTTGTAAAGCTCTTAAGACAGTGACATGCATAAACTAAGAAATATATGTCTAATCCATTCATCCATCCAATCTGTCTGTCTCTCTCAGTTTTCTTACATTTCAAATAAAGAAGATTTTTTCTCCTCAGTGTTTTATGTCTCCTAATGTCCATATATAGAACTAAACATCAAACTTTTATTATTTACAATTTTATCTGGTGAAGAATAGGGACTTTGTCAAACACACCGGCTTTCAGAGTTATCATTTGAAAAACCATAAGCTAGGTGAGAAAATCAAAGAAAAGTCAAAGATCATAAATATTTTATGTTAGTGGGGCGTATCATCCTTTGGCTTAATAAGTTGAAGAATAAATTCCCTGTCATGTTCAATAATGTTAGTCAAGTACAAATAATGAAATTATGTGATCTATATTGATTTATGGATAATTAATTCCATTTATAGTAATTAAAATCTTTTATGTGTATACAGTTAAAAAATAGGATGTTTCATAATATGTGGGCTTTTGGATAAATTTAGTTTACATGGAATGTTGTGTTCCCATTGTCTCCCTAATACGCTGAGTGCCTTATGTCAACATGACAATGGTAGAATATAAACACAAAGATTCTATTGTGCCAAGGCGATCATCTGGGCAAATATTCAACCAAGAAAAGTTATTTCAGTTTGTCATAAAAGATTAGGTATAGACCATAAAGACAAATTCTCTGAATTTGAATTCTAGCTTTGTTACTCATGAATTCTAGCTTTGTTACATGTATGACCTTAAGCAAAGTTTTTAAACACTTTGTGCCTTAATTTTCTCATCTTATAAATGAGATTAATGTTCATGCCCCTTGGGATTGCTACAAGTTAATATCTGTAAACATTTAGAACAGTGTCTAGCATATGTTAATATCTAGACTTAGCACCCGTAGGTTCTTATCTTTTAACAACACCTAAAGAACCAAATAAGGTTCTTCTTGGCCTTTTGTAATATTAATTGTAATCATATTATAGTATCTCTATGCTTTGTGTTAACACATTTTTGTGGTTACTTTTGTTAATGAATGTCTCATTAAAGTATCATTATTCCTTTTTTGATTTTTAATGAGGTCTTTGTTTTATGCAGTGGCAAACAAAAGCAGGTAGAATCCATAAACCCAAGAAAATTATTCTTTAATGAATATTAAATCTATTAACTTTCTTTTGGCTTTATTCCTACAGCATGATACTTTGATAATTAAATTTTAAAAGTTATTTTAAGAATAACTAAAGTTAAATATTCTTCATGAAAGTAATTATTGATTTATAGGTATAGTAATTATCGTGTTGTCACATGCATGATTGTATTTGAGATTTCATTTACTTTCAAGTAAAATAAAGCCCAGGCATAAATTAAGTTTCTAAATGCCATCTTTGTATCATGGTTATACAGATAGCCTGTGTAGGATTTTCTATCTTAGAGAAATATGCAATATATATAAGTGGCTGTAAGGCATTATTTCATCAAGAATGAAGAACGATTGTATTGTGTGGCACTTCAGAATTTACATGCACAAGGGTTTGAGTTTTGAGTTGTTATTTCTTCTATGTCACCCTGAAAGCACAGAACACATAGTGACATTGGAAAGGAAGGGATTGGGCTTGAATAAGATAGTTGAGGGAAAAATCATAAGAACTAGATGAAATGCTACATAGGTAAGGAGTAATAAATTTAACTGGAGGGTAACAAGATTGTTTAGGCAATGATAAACATACCCAGGTTTTGAAGGAATAAAATGAGGCATTTTTATCAGAGAGCTCAACAGTTGTATCTTGGGAGTTTAAACTCTTCTTTTAATCGAATAATATATGTGAATACCCTTGGTAAACTGTAGAGTGCTAAACATTATTGGTATTAGCATAATAATTTACTACTACCAAATTGATCTTTAATATTATTTATTTATTTATGTTGGTTTTCTCCCCTTTGTGCTGACAATTTTCTTAATCATGCAATATTTATTTATTTCATAATATATAATATTTTACATATTCATGGGGTCCATGTGATATTTTATTGCATGCACAGAATGTATATTGATCAGGATGTATGGGGTATCCGTAACCTTAGTTTATCATTTTTATGAGTTAGGAACACTTATGTTCTTTTAGCTTCTTCAAAATATACAATACATTATTGCTAACTATAGTCACCTTACTGTGCTTTCAAACATTAGATCATATACCTTCTATATAACTGTATATTTACACGTATTGACTGAACTCTCTTTATTCCTCCCTTCCACTCACACACCTTTCCCAGGTTGTGATATTTATAATTCTACTCTCTACCTCTATGAGATCAGCATTTTTAGCTCCCACACATGAGTGAGAACATGTGAAATTTGTCTTTCTGTGTTGGGCTTATATCAATTAGCATACTGAATCATGTAATTTTTGAAATGTTGGTGGCATTCAGAGATATTTATTCATTTGCCAAAGTAAGAGAACAATATAGATCAATTGAATGTAGCATTAGTATCTACTTATCTATCTATAAATTTATTCAGGATGTTAAATGATTAAAACCTTATTTATGTTGATCAATTAATGCTATTTCCCTTCAGATACTTAGCACCAAGTTATAAATATACAATAGGAGATATGAAATAAGGACTCAAAGTCTTAAAATTTACAAATGTTTTGTTAATATTTTTAATATTTAATCACTAAGCACCGACTATAAATTAGAATGCATATTTAGTGGCGGAACGCCACTGATATTAATTCACATTACTTGGAAATTATTTTTGAAATACATAATCACACCAAATTGCTATTGTTTCAGCAATGATCACATTTAGAAGTTAAAAATTTTGTAAGTCAGATACTGCAGTACTCACAATTTTATTGTTACAGTGTTGACCCAACCTCATCTAGGTAGGTCATTTAATGAATATCGCAGCGTGTAAATAGACATGTCAGGTTCAAAAAAGTATTAGCCTAAAATGAGGTCAACATAGGTTGATTCTCTCGGCTGTATGGGCAGCTGAGCCCTCTCCAAATTCCAAAGCTAAGTCCAACAGATAGCAGAGCTTCCCAGTCTGCTACAAAAGGAACCACTGCAGCAATAACAATACAATTTCCCCCTTCAGAGAATGCTTGAGAAGAGGAGCAGCACTATGCTAATCCTAGAAGCACTATGCTAATCTATATATATATATAGATTATATATAAAACATTTAAAAATTCAAATTTTAGACTTTTAGAGAGATGTATATAATTTTCTGTATACTACCTTATGCTCTTGTGGAAGACAGAAATTGTTAATTGTTAGCTAGAAATGCCTAATATTTAAAGAAATATTTTGATTTTATTAACAGACATATTATATAATTTAAAAAATTGTAATATCCTGAATGCCTGAATGCTAAAGAACTTCCGCAAAACAAGTTGTGGGACAAAGTTGACCCCTGAACAATGTGGGGGTTAGGGGTATCAGCCTCCCAGGCAGTTAAAAATCCATATATAACTTTTGACTCACCAAAAACTTAACTACTAATATCCTACTGTTGACTGGAAACCTCACTGATAACATAAACAGTCAATTAACACATATTTTGAATTTTATATATATTATATACTGTATTCTTACATTAAGCTAAAGAAAACGAAATGGGAAGTCATAAGAAACACAAAATTTATTTAATATTCATTAACTGTAAGTGGATCATCATAAAGGTCTTCATCTTAATCATCTTTATGTGGAGCAGGTTGAGGAGGAGAAGGAAGAAGAGAGGTTGGTCTTGCTATCTCAGGGTGGCAAGGACTGAAGAAAATCCATGTATAAGTGGACCTGCACAGTTCAAACTCATGTTGTTCAAAGTAAACTGTATTTTCTCCCTATTTCTGGTTGTCTTTTAAATTTCTTTATGGTTCCTTCAAGGAGCATATATTTTTCATTTTAATATGGTGAAATACTTTTTATGGTTCGTTTTGTGTCTTGTTTAAGAAATCTCAATAGTTAAATATTTTCCTCTAATATTTTACATTTTATAATTAACATCTTAATCCCTAATTAATTGATATTTTGCATAAGGTGGGAGTTAAGACAGTCTTTAACACATGGGTAACCACTTGTCCCAGACTGGATTTGTGAATAATTACCCTTTCTCCGCCGAGCTACAGTTCAAGGTCTATCATTATATTCCAGCTGCATTTATGTGTGAATTTCTCTGTGAGCCCTATTTTCTTCTGCTTGTCAGTGTGGCTATCTATGCTCAACATAACAAGTTTTAATCAGCACAGATGCATAGGAATTCTTGAAAACTTATAATATCCTTGCAGGAATTAGAATAATCCCCATACAGAATAAGGAGTACTTTTTTCTTCTTTAGTTGTGTCTTGCTCATTCTTTGATGATCCTAGGCTACATTTGTAAGCCACTCCTCTCCAGCTCTACTATGTGAGGAAAGGGAGTAGAGAGACAAAAACTATATTCTTGGAGACCTTCTATACCCTCTGGGAGACCAGAAATGTCTCAAGATTGTTCCATGCAGCCACTCTGCAGTTGAACAGTCTCTTGGAATACCTAGTATGCCATAACGATACAAAATAGATGTACATATTTCAAATGAATAATTTTCAATATTATCTTTTTAGATAAGGCTGTTGTGGTTTGAATGTCCTCTTCAAAATTCACATTGATATTTAATTGTCATTGTAACAGTGTTAAGAGGTGGGACTTTTAAGAGATGATCAGAGCACGAGGACTGCACTCTTATGGGTGGGATTGGTGCAGTTATAAAAGGGCATGTTAGTCCTGCTCTTGTTCTTTCTTGCCATTCCACCTTTTGCCCTGGGGGATGACACAGCAAGAAAACTCTCATCAGTTGCCAACCCCTTGATCTTAGACTTCCTAGCTTTTATAATTATGAGCAAATACATTTCTGTTCATTATAAATTGCTCAGTCTTAGGTATTTTGTGATAGCAGCAAAAATGGACTAAGATAAAGACATAAAGAATTAATAAATGTGTCATTATAGATATGTTTACTTTTATTTTTAAAAAACTCTCATTTAATCTACCCAGTTTAAATCATCTGCATGTAATTTTTTATAATGGTAGTCAGAGTCTGTTAAAATAGCAAATCAACTCTTGTATCCACTTCATGTATATAATGGAATCACAATTCTCTGAAACACACACTATTTCCCTTTCTATTTTCACAGAGTATTTACAATGGGTGTTGGTAGGTTGAATTTTCTGATAACTAGAAAGAAGCTACATGTTTTTTTCTAGTACACCAGCATGTATATCCGAGTGAAGGTTAAGGTTAACTTAATTTCTCACTTCAGTTGAAAATCAATTCTTCTACCCTTTTGTCATAATCCTATCAACTACATAGAGAAGCTGTTCTATTCTTGAGTTATATTTGAATTTGCACAGGGAATTAAATTTTAGCTTTCAGAAACTGAAAGGTTTTATAGGATGACAGGACCTTTTTGTCAGTATTTACCGGAATAAGTAGTGACCCTGGACTACTAAAGGGGTTTTCATAAGGGTCCATTGCTAACAATAAAGGGCATTCAAAGGAAGAAGTTGAGAGTATATGGTCTTTCTGCTGCTAGGAGATGGTGTACAAAAGATATTGCTAAGATCACACAGATTGAAGCAACTGTACTTTTAAAGGACATTTAAATCTGGACATTGGCAATAAAATGATCATTTAACTCTATCTAGTAGCTTTTTTAGAGCAGAGATTCTTTTTTCCAATGAAAATCAAATACTCCCCTTATTAAGTTATAAAATAGTTAGCATATAGGTGTGATAAGAGAAACTGACTTTACCAGTTTCCTGAGCTAGCATTTAAAATTAGTTTATTTACTGAATTCAGTCCATTAAGAAAGGCAATGGGATGACAAGGAAATGGCATAGACTGCAATGTAGGTAGACCCATCTAATTAAATAAAAACACAAAGGTTTTTTTGAGGCTTAGAATTTTAGAGCTTTCTTCAAAGTTCAATG
The DNA here is from genome assembly GCA_008086735.1 of Cheirogaleus medius. Lineage (NCBI taxonomy): Eukaryota > Metazoa > Chordata > Mammalia > Primates > Cheirogaleidae > Cheirogaleus > Cheirogaleus medius. The sequence continues at coordinate 79,557,526 of VBSM01000272.1, read as the reverse complement.
AACAGAGCAATGGCAGACTGGGATACAGAGATATAAAGTCTCCAAGATTGGTGCTGTCTTTGATTTGGGGAGTGCTACAGAGGCTGCTGTTAGTTGTATACATGTTCTTATAACTCATTCAGTTTGGGGCTTTTCTTTACTCATGCATGTAATTATATCTCTGATATCCGCCCCCTACTGAGAAACCCTTCCCCTCAAAAAGTGCCCCTGTTGATGATCATGGATTTTTATTTTTCATTTGTTTTGTACTTATTTGACATGGCCTTTTTGCTGTTAGTTTTACTCTTTCTCTTACTCCCAGTAGTATCATTATTGGAAATTTAAAGACTTTCATATAGTTAGGAGCTCTTCATAATTTCAGTTCGGAATAGAAGATGACTACATCTTCTCTCAACTGCTAACAACCTCATAGGTTATGCTGACAAACAAAGGCACTGATCTTCTTAATGCATTGCCTAGGAGCAGCTGATCATTTCAGTGCTGCCAAAAATCAACTTTACCTCCATTCCAAAAATCCAAGTCATGAGGGCTCCCTTCAATTTTTATTGTTTTTTTTTATTTTAAATCAGCTCAAGGTGCTATGACAAAATACCATAGACTTGGTGACTTATCAACAACAGAAATTTATTTCTCAAGGAATAAGGCTTTGGGAAGATATCCTAGAAAATTAGCAACACTTTATCAAACATGTTCTTTTTTGGAAGAATGTATTTTTGGTGTTAGATAACTTACTTAGGAGGAAACTTTGGGAAAGTAGCCAATTTTCATTTGAAAGCTGCCTATATATTTTTTCATAAATTTAATAATTGTTTCCTTTTATTATCCAATCTTCTATACATAATGTTTACTGCATTCTAATATACCTAAAATGAGCAGCTAGATTGGCTTGCCTTGTTGTAGACTTATAAGTTAGGGCAGGTTTCTTTGAGCCAGTTATTATAGAACTTAAAGAACCTAAAATTAAGTTTAAAACAATACCTTATTAATATTAGAAATAATGGGTAGGGTATATTAAAGAGCTTTTAGGTTGTTGAATATTATATGCTTTAAGAAAGAGTTAATTTTTGATATTAAATGTCCATTAGTGGCAATTTCAATATTTAACAAATTTCTTATAATTCAAATTGCTCTATATTGCAAATTTCAAATTATTTCTGTTCCATTTCTTATTTTCTGTTTTCCCCTAAGGAGAGACTGTTTTCTCTATAATTACTTTACCTTTTGGCTTTTCCACACCAGTTTAGTGTAAACCTATTTCATATTATTTGATTTTAGTCCATGTAATACTCTGTAATGTTAGTCTGCTTTACATCTATTTTCCATATCCTTAATTACTTTTGACTGTAGACTGTGCCTGTACACATGTGTGAGTGTGCTAGGCCATAGGTGCATGCATACAAGGATGTGCGGCAAAAAGAGACTGCAATTATGATAATCCCCATGTGGGATCCATTGCCCTGCTTTTGATTGTATTTGTGGTGACTGAGGCAATTTCAATTTCCTATGCTGCATTTGCTTGAAGCACTTCATCTTCCTCTTCAGAGCATATTTGTGTGTAATTTCCTATTCCTCAACACTCAATAACTGTGCAGTTTTGAGGTCATATCCTCCTCCCCCAAATCCCATCAAATTCCTTTTTATATCCCTCTTTTTTAGTTCACCACATAGTGACTACATAGTTAACCTTCTGTCACACTTTCTTTCAAAAGTGATTGTATATTTTTAAAAGAGTATTTTTATATCCTTCTTTTGGCAATTTGGAGAAGAAAGAAAATTATAAAGATGGGAATAAAATCTACCTGCATTTGAGGATTAACACTGCTTTTATTTTAGTGTTTTGTTGTGTGTATGTGTGAGAGAGGTGTGTGTAGAGAGACAGCTAGCTCTACTTATGCAAAAATAGTTTACATTCAAACCTATAAGCATATGTGTATATATAAGAACCACCCACGAATATATTTTATACCTTTTTACTTAATCATTTGTAATGCCTACATCTCTCCCTATCAATAGTCTTTAAAAAATAATTTTGCAGTGATTGCATGATATTCTAGCATAGCAATAGGACGTAAGTTATTGACTACCTCATTGTTTAAAAGTCATACTATTTAAAGTTTTATTATATATATTTTTTATTTCAGGCAATTATGGGGGTACAAACATTTTGGTTACATGTTATGACTTTGCCACATCCCAACCGTGATTTGAGATGTGCCCTTTCTCCCCCCACATTGCTCACTGAGTCCATTAGTTGTGAGTTTACCCACCCCAACCCCTCTACCCCCAAAGAATATTACTGGTATGTGAGCACCTTAGTGTTGGTCATTGAGTGCCAGTTTGATGGTGAGTACATGTGGTGCCTATTCTTCCATTCTTTTGATACCTCACTTCAGAGGATAGGCTCAAGCTCTATCCAGGAGAATATAAGATGTGCTAGATCACAATCATTTTTTATAATTGAGTAGTATTCCATTGTATACATATACTACATTTTATTAATCCACTCATGGATTGACAGGCACTTGGGTTGTTTCCACATCCTTGCTATAGTGAATGGTGCTGCTATAAACATTCGAGTGCAGATGTTTTTACTATAGAGTGACTTTTGTTCCTTTGGGTAGATGCCTAATAGTGGTATTGCTGGATCAAATGGTAGTTCTACTTGTATCTCTTTGAGGTATCTCCAAATTATTTTCCACAGAGGTTGCACTAATTTGCAGTCCCACCAACAGTGTAAGAGTGTTCCTATCTATCCACATCCTTACCAGCATTTGTTAGTTTGGAATTTTTTGGTACAGAACAATCTTACTGGAGTTAGGTGATATCTCTTTGTGGTTTTGATTTGCATTTTCCTAGTGATTAGAGATGTTGAGCATTTTTTGATGTTTGCTGGCCATTATTCTGTCTTCTTTTGAAAAGTTTCTGTTCATGTCCTTCACCCATAATATATATTTTTATATAAATATTTATCAAGAAACCCAAGTGTTGTATTACAATCAGAGTTACTGGGTCAAAAAGTATAACCATTAATAAAAGGCACAGACACATAAACCTGTTTTGCATAATTTTGGTAAATTGTTTTTCTGAAAGTTTTATAATTTGATTATTTTATAGCAGTTCAACTTTGGTTTTAATTATCTTTTATGATGATTAAAATATTTTTTTGTGGATACATACACACACACACAGATATATACACAGAGAGAAGGGAGAAAGTTGATAGTTGAAAATGGCACTAAAATATTGTTTAATATAATTTTTGAGATGGAATATTACCTATATTTTTACTTTTTTCTAAATGAGGGTGTTCAGTGCTTCAAATGTTTTATTATTTATGTTTTCAAATAATTCAACTTGTGAATTTCTCTTTTATTATTATGCTTATAAATTTCTTCACAATCCCAAAATTATTCACATATTTTTCTTATACTTTCATTTCTGTGGTTTTAATTTCTTCACTTAACTCTTTAATCCATCTGGAATTTATCATTGAAATACTTTATATTCATATATAAAGTAATGATCAAATTTGATTTTTCAAATGTAGCTAATTTTCTTATTTTAAAAAAGCCTTCCTTTTCCCATTGGTTTACAAGGCTCCCATATACACTGCACATGAACACACGCACACACACACAGACACACACCTGCACCCACATCTACATTAAGATCTTTCTAAAATTATCTAGTTGTTGCCCATTTTGGTAGGTTTAAAAATAAGTTATTTAGATACCTAATATGAAAGTCTTCCCATTCATGATCCTTCTCAAAAAATTTTAGGCTATTTTCTCCTATTTATTTTTTCAAATAAAATTTAAAATCCCTTCATCAAACTAAAAATACTCAATTTTTATTTTCTGTAAGCTTGCACAAAACTTATAAATTCTCCAAAAATTGACATTTATACAATAATTAGTCTTCCCATGTAGGAATAAGGCTCTGAGGAATTATATAACCAGCTAAGGAATTTAATAATTGGAAAAGTTTCACATCTTATGGGACATAAAGGAAATATTACTTCTGTCCTGAATTTAAAGTGGAAATGATTGAATGAGTTGTACCACATTGTTAACCTGCACCCTCAGTTATTAGCCAGTTTTCTGTTTCTGTCGGCTGAAGCTATCTCAGAGGCAAAGTGAGCTTGTAAAGCTCCAGGATGGATGTATGTCTTGGTAAAGCCATTTTTTGTCTTAGTTCCATTAAATAAAATATAGGTGAATTATTATTCTATTTGTCCCATTCTGTTATAAAAACTATGCCCTCCTGTTTTCTAATATTGATCATTTTCCTAAACCAGAAAATATTTTATGTCACAGTATTTATTGATTAATTTTGCTGACATAAATTTCAGTGTATTCAAGTTTTAAAGATTTGCTTTAGAACTGTGGAAAAATTTTTGACTAACAGTGTTCAAGAACTTATCTGGGAAAATTTGGGGTGTGGAGATGTCAAATAGCTCCTGATTGTGTACATTTGTAGAATCTATGAGGAGGTCAGAAGAGATGCTTTCTTCTGTTTCTGTATCCCAGACATCTGTCCTGGACTCCCTCCATTTTCTAAAGCCCTATGTCAAGCCTGGAAAGCCCGTTTACGAAGCTTAGTTATAACCTTGTCCCTCTATGTTCAAGTTATCTATAGTCTCAGGGCTGAGGTTTACATGGTCTACGAAAACCTAGGTGAATTGCACAGAATGTGCTGTCAATTATGTGGGGTTTAATGAAATGAATGAATGTCTGAATGAGTGAAGGAACCTGGGAATGAGACTTACTTGTGTGCTGAAAGAGAAGACTTAAGAAAGAACCTGTGAGTCATACTGTTGACATAGATAGGAAGGTTTTAGTGGGTATCAACTCAGGATGTTGAATAAAACAAAATAGAAAAATCAAGTAGCTTCAGATTTTAAACCAACAATTATTTCTTGCACAGATATTTATGAGCTCATTATATCTTTTATGTGCTAGCCATTTAGTACTTAACAGGCATCTGTTAGTAGATAATAAAATCTATGTCATTATAGAAGAATAAATCTGTGATCAAAAATGTACTACCATAGGGGGGAAAGTATATATAGCTATATATGCACACACACACACACAAATACTGTAACATTTTAGTTTGTCTATTTGCAAGTAATTCTAATTACAGGTATTTATGTAGAGTGCTTACCAATTATTCATGACAATCATGCAATAAAAATGACTTTTTTATATCTACAAAGAGATAAAAAATTTCTGTAGGTTTGGTTAAATTTACACTTCTAATTATTCTCCCTACTTTATCTTTTCATGTAACAATTCTGGTAGCAAAGCACTCAAGTAGAAATATATTGCTTCAAATGCCTAATGGAAGTAGGCTATCAGATGTCTGCCATTTGGAAAAACTGTGGTTGAGGTTTGTGTTTCTAGGGTTTATACAAAAAAGGCTTACACACACAGATCACTCAGAATTTTAATGACATTTATACATTGTTTATTTAACACATTATTTTTAAGTAGTAATATTTTGCAGTTTATATATCATAGTCTTACCTGGAATGTAATCTTGAAATTATGGATTTTGATTATATGGCTAAAATATTTGCAGAACATTATCAAGAAGTTAGTTTTGTATGAATTCTATGTATGGACAACTTCTTTGGCAATAATACATTTTGTAATATGTGTAAACATTATTAAAATAGTGGTAAATAATAGTTTTTATTATATGAGTGGAAATAGAAATATTTTGAAGAAAGTAGACATGTATACAGAACATTTGAAGAAGTATAGTTTATCATCTATTTGATAAACAAATAGAATTCAAGTAACCTCATTCTCAAACTTACCCTATAAATTTGAAACAGTTATACATAGTGCTAATTCACTTATTCCCTATGCAACGTAGTCACGTCATCATGTATCATATTCAATTATGACAGTATGAAATTTGTCATTAGTTTTAAGTTCATCTGTGTGGATATTCCCTGGTCCCCTGGTTCTCAGTGTCAAGAATGTGTAAAAATACCTAGTAGAGTCCATGACAGGGTGATCACAGACACAGAGCAATTTTATACAGTTTATCACATAAAAGAAAGAATAAAAGTACAGAAGGAAGCTACACAAGTGAAAATATATTTCAGAGAGAGCGGAAAGGGTCAGTCTCCAGGAGTGGAGAAAGACGCTGAAGTCTGAGCACACATTGCCTTTTATAGGCCCACTAGTTTGTCCTGCCTTTCCCCTAGCAGGATTGTTTTGTGTTTTGTGCCTTTGGAGTAATTGACAGCTTGGTGTTATATAACAGGTTAGATAACAGGGTAAGTTATATAACAGTTTCCCTTTCTGCACATGTGTCTTCCTCGTATCCTTCACAAAGCTCCACCCATGTTATGCTAATTAGATAGTAATGAGCTCTAGGTCAGCTAAAGGTTACTAGAAATTTGTCACTATGTATGTTCCCACCAGGGAACAGTTCCTAGCTGTAATTTGGTTACTACCTACAATTTGTTTCCATTCTCTACCCATAGCCACTTCCTTGCCACCTGTGTATCTTCCACCAGACCTAACATTAGTGTGAGCAAATCACACTAATGATAATACATTTTCGCATTTCTGTGACTTTGCAAACCTCTAGCGCATGTTAAAAAAAAAAACTTATAGAAGTCTTTCAAAGCCTTTGTAGATTGAATATACATTCAAGTAGTTTATTCTTGGGATCCACGACTTTGTGAACAGGTATTTGCCACATGACATTTGAGACTTACTTTAAAACTTTGGTAAAAGGTTTGTAAGGCAAGATGGGGGAGGGACAAAAAGCTTCTTAGGCATAAGGAACCACATGAACTGGAATATCAAAACAAGAAAGAATTCAATGTACATTGAATAGTATATCTTAGTTATCCTAATGATAAATTGGTATGTCAGAGGCCATCAGTCTTTTTTTTATATTTCATTATATTATGGGGGTACAAATTTTAAGGTTTCAAATAATGCCCTTGCCCCCTCCCCTACTTGGCCATCAGTCTTAGGACAGACTGAATGACAGAAAATTTGTGATTTAATTGGAGAGCAAAATGTACTCTCAGGACTTTATGCCCTCAGATCATTAATCTGTATATTTAAGATATTTAAAAACAATACATATACTATGACATCTACATAACAGCTATGTGTTAAAGCACAAAGACTATAAACTTTTTTATTTCCTTTTTAACATTTAATCATTTCATTCAGATTTTACAGTAATCTGTATTCACATAATAGCATAGACTTTTTTAAAAAACAGCTTCATTGAGATATAATTCACATACACAATTCACCCAATTAAAGTGCACAATCCAATGGTTTTTAGTATGTTTACAGAGTTGTACAACCGTCACCACAATCAATTTTGGAACATTTTCTTCCCCCTAAAAAGAAATTTCATAACCATTAGTAGTCATTCTCCCCCACCATCACCTCCCTCGTCTACCCACCCCAGTGCCAGGCAATTATTTACCTACTTTCCACTTCTGTATATTTAAAAAATACCAAAGTAGAAATCATTTTTTATGTTGTCAAAAATAAGACCTGGTGTTTGATAGATCAGTAGTGTTATTATAGTTAACATTAATTGATTGTGCATTTCAAAATAGCTAGAAAAGAATAATTTTAATGTCCTTGGAATGAAGAAAAAATAAAAATAAATATTTAAAGAGATGGATATCCCAATTACCCTGATTTGATTATATGAATGCGTCAAATTATCACATGTACTCCCAAAATACGTACATCTAATATTATCAATAAAATAAATTTAAAAAAATTAGTATGTAACATTGATACCAATAACTGCATTATTATATTTGAAGAAACTATCATTGTGAAATGACTGAATACAAGATTCATTTTGTCTTTGGATTTTTCTTATTGTTTTTGTTGCTTTCTTTCCTTTATTTGCATTTTTTGTACAATCTTGAAAGAGTTATGTGAAGGTGAGCTGGGTTATAATGGAAAAAAGCAAGCAGATAACTGGTAGATCCTAGCAAGTATAATAAAATGTTTAATTACTTCCTGGTGTTGTCTCTAAAACAATGATTTTTAAGGAAATGACATAAATAATATCAAGCTATAATTCAAAATTCCTCCCTCAAGAAGAGAGGAGTTATAGGAAATATTGAGGGATGTCTGGGTAAGTCTTTGGTCTTATTTGGGCCCATTTCTAACTCTCTCCTTGCCCCAAATCAATTATCAGACATCAACCGCACTTTCAAAATCATAAATACCTAAAGAGCAGTCCATCAGGGGAAGGCCAGTATTCTTTGAATTCCAGCATTTAAAGGTAAAGTTTCCTCTATTTCCTGACAGAGGATGTGTTAGGAAGACATCTCCTAAGACTTGCTCAGAATGAAACCAGGCATGTTGTGATTTGTATAGGCAAATCTCTGCACTTGCTTTATTTCTTTTAGAATGAGGATGTGCCCCAAATGAATAGACACGTTAAGATTTGCCCTTATTTGGGATTTATCTTTCACATGTTTAAACATGATGCTATTTTACATTATTATTTTTGTACAATAGTAAATTGAACATCAAGTATTTATTTCCATTTTTAAGTTACAACCTTGCTTTCAAATTTGAAAAAGGTCTATGAGATTTTTTTTTGCAAAATACTTTATATAGAAACAGTCAAGTAATTCCTTGAATATTAAAGGTATTTTTTCATATATATGAAATATATTAACATATATAGGGTTCATATTTATTTATTCCATTGGAGCATCACATGGAATGGAAAATACTTTAAAGTACCCAAAGTTTCAAAGCTCAATAACTACATAATCAAGAGTCCCAGAATATAAAGGGATTGAAAAGTATTGGGTTTTTTGTATTAAATATACTTAATGGAGACTTTAATACATTTTCACCTATTTAATAAAATTATTGCTAGCTAATATCAGATATCTTGATTTACATTTTGCATATAAGAAAAACAGATGACGAAAAACAGATACTAAAATATTCCATCGCTTCCTTGTACTGATTGTGCTTCCACAAAGCTTAGAAAGCAAAATTAAACTTATTCACTAAATAAAGCTAGACATATTCACAAATCTTTAAAGAGAAATGCTTAAATTTTCTACGAAAATTTTAAGAACTTAAGAACGCATTTAAAAAGGAGGTCCCAGGCTGTTTTAAAAATTACTCTTAATGCTATTCTGCTTGAGGCTTTACTTAATAAATTTGCAAGAGGGAAATAAATGCTTTTTCATATTGATGTAATATGTGCTTAAGGGTACACAATTTTAATATGTGTTTCTTCATAGTGACGTATACTTCTAATAGTTAAAAAATTCTAGATATTTAAAGATCCCTTGCTTTAGTATGTCTTTGGAAATGAATAAATGTGATGAGTCTGTGATAAATATTATCCCTGAAGATGCAGAGTTCATAGCCAATGAAGAAGTTACAATTTTTTAAAAAATGTGGGCAACAGTCTGTAAAATGTTCAAGCTTCAGTTAAAATTGGTTGCTATTTTTCTCAAGTGATACAGTATTTGCCTCATAGGAAAATTGAATTACTAACCAGTAATTATACTTCTCTAAATATAATATTCTCAGTGGATTTGTATCAACTATCTTGGGGCATTTTGGCATATGAGATATACTAATGTAGCTACACTGTAAAATAAAGAAAATTAAATTCTGATAGATTGTATCTTAAATTGGTCTAGTATCTTTCTATAAAGCCACTTTTTAATTTTTCCTTTCCAACAGTTTTGTGAAGTAGAATCAGTTAATCCAAGATGTAGTTCGCTAAAGCACAGGAAGTTTGAATACAGGCCCAAGATCATAATATCATTTATAAAACTGGAAATACAATCAGTACCTGAAAACTTAGTATAATCACACTTTGTTATATAGAGTCTGCCTTTGCATTTGCTCAATTATGTAATCAAACAATATAAGTGGAATGGACTAATCTTTAGAAGATTTAAAACGCCCCTTACCCTACTATCCCATGTGCTATAATTTTTTGAACCTTTAATTCAGTATGCCATGTTATATATTAAACTGTGGATGCTTATTAAGATATATGTTTGAAAATTTGGATATAAGATAAATTAAATCATTTTATATTGAGATATTAGAAGGCATAATATAAAAGAATCTAGATTATAGGATAAAATATTGAAACATAATTATTTTATTCACAGGTATATGAACAATGAAATACCTTATCCTTTGAGGCATCATAAACAGCAAAATATAAATTTCTATTGAATCAAAATTTTCTACAGTATAATGTACCTAAGGAAGAACTAATATCTTCTGGGAAATAGATATTAGATAAAATAGATAAAACTTTGGGGAAGTTTTAGAAGAATGTTTTAAAAGCTTAAATTATCCTAAATGCCAAATGTTTGCTTCCTGTTGCCAAGTCAGAAAATCCCCTTTTTCTTCTATTTATATCCAAATTTTAAATATTAGTTTTAGAAGATATGAGCTCACTTATCAACCGTGAGGTAAGGATATTGAAGAATTCCATTATTTTAGATATTTGTATGATACAAATACCAGTCATGCCAAGAGATTTTATCATCATTCTTCTGGAACAAGATTCAATTTACTTACATTGCATATAATAATATTAAAATAGATTTATTTATTTATATGATCATCTGGAAACAAATGTTCAACTAAGAAAAAAGTATCTAGTAACTAAATATTTAAAAGCATATTTAATTACTTTTGAGGAATATGCCTTAGGCTTTTTTTTTAAGAGATAGAGATTGCATGATAAAAATAATACTTCTCACAGCCTTTTTCAATTTATTTGGGGCTGCAAATTAACCCTTATTTCACATAAATGTTTTGGCTCTTATTTTAAGGAGTGGATAGTTTCAAAAGATTCTAGTATTAATGATGACTTCCAGGTAAAAGGTTTAAGCTGATGTGAGAATTAAATGGCTTTACCCCCAATCATACATTAAGTGAATAATATAGTATAAATTTCAGTGAATATGCCCAGCTCTAAATTCCATTTAAAAGGTAAAAAATATTTTATCATGTATCAACAAAAATGATTTTTTGGCAATATTTTTATCTTATCCAAAGAGAAGTAAATAAGAAAATGGGTATAAATATAAAAACTAATAATCTATAGATTCACAATTTTATTAATATGCCATTTTATGGTAATAGCAAAAGCAGGTAGCATTTGAAACAACAGTGAGTGTCAAATACTTTGTAAGCATTATTTTCTTTTAGGTTTATAACAGCTTTGCATGGAGAGCTAAGTCTTCCTCCCAAACCAGGAGGGATAGGGAACCCCAAATTGACTTAACTCTAAAATGCATAGCCTCAAAGGTGCTATCCTTTCCCCACTGCTTTTATTTGATAATTAAAAACTTTTAATCCATTTTCAAATTTTAATTTGTATTCAATAGTACTCAATACCTTTCTTTAAGAGAAAATTTCCTTTCTTATTACAAAACTAGTACATGCTAATTGTAAAGTATATACAAAGTAAAAAGTAAATCAGAGAATTTTTAACATTGCCTGTAATCATACTACTTCAAAATGTATTTACTAATTAAGTACAAATTTCTTGGACTATTTCCATATATGAGGTACATAAAGAACCACATATCCACACACAGGGGTTAGGTTTCCTCCATCATGGAGCTTGGGGCCTAAACAGTGAAAGGCACCAAGATTGAATGGTCTCTAACACTATTACATAGAGAGTAATAATGTTAACCGTAAAGTTTATAACTTTATTTTTGAATAATGAAAACATTATGATGTACATAATTTTTCATGTTATTAGTGCTTACAACATTTTTATTGATAATACCTATGTGGTATTCTAGTAAATATTTTAACATTTAGTTTCTCTAATTTTTCACTGTTTATATAGCATTTCAAGAAAAATAATTTAGACATTTAAAAACACATTTTTATTTTATAAATCAAAACAAATTCATACTAATTATATTTGGTATTCTTTAAAATAATACCTTTTGCCTAAATTTTATCTAATCTGTAAATTTGCCATGGTGGTACTTATACCCAAACCAATATCTTCTTCCTTTACTATCTCAATCATAATTTTGGGGATCTATGTAAATATAGATTCTGAGGTAAGGCTTAATGGATATATCTCACATCCATCTTCAATGCAACCTGGATTTTTCCTTTTGTGAAAATCATTATAGTCATCTTTTTTATATATATTCCTTACTAAAATATTAACGATGGCTAGACAAAGCCCATGTTTGTCTAATTTTTTGGCATAATGCAGGCACTTAATGTATATTTGAAAAGTGGACAGAAAAATACAATTGTTTTTGAATCTCTTCCTTAACTGTGGAGGTTTAGAAAAATTTAATTATATTTATTTTGTTTCTCTCAGATGAGTACATATACCTATACTTATTTAAATGATTGTGCTTTCAAGAGTCCCTGTTTAGTTTAATCATCCTAATAAAGTAAACGTATTATCTAAAATAATTTTTATATAGGCAAAAATATATAACTTGAAAAGTAAGCCACCTCTTTTCACTCTTCATATGGAATTATAAGATCATAAAAGATGATTTCCCTGTAGGAAGTAAAATGTTTCAGTAGTCTTTTATTTTTTAAATGAAAATCACCAAAGAAATTTTAAAAAAAGATTGCTAAAAACACATAACAATTTTCAGTGTATAAAGAAAACAGTTCATCAAGCAAGACTATGCCAGTATTTTATTGAGGAAACTTTTTCGGACATAATTATTCATTTGCAAACACTGTTGAGCAAATTATTTTTATTTGCCATAGAAAAATTAAAAGATGTGTTTTTCCTTGTACTGACGGTATGGCATTATTGTCACAAACGAAATGGCCCTACAATCTAACCACTGTCAGAAATAATAGCTTGAGACCAACTACTTAGAAATTAAAACAACTTTTTTTTTCAGATTTCCTCTGCTATTTAATTGGCATCTACCCAGTATCTCTGTACATGGGTCAAATTCTTTATTTACCTTGTAATACATTTTGCAATCAGTTTACCCTGGAGCCTTTAAGAGTAAGTTGAGCTGCGGAAAATTAGATGCCTTCTGAGTAAAATAATCGTGTATTTTCAGTAAATCTGATGGTAGATTAATAACATCAGGTTTTACAATTTTGAAGGAAAATTCTTCATGCCCTTTCTCTGCAGTGCTGAACTTAGAGGCTTTTTATATTCATTTGTCCTCATGTTGGACAAAGCTGACCCAAATGTGCATTCAGAAGATAAAAAATTCTGGGCTCAGACTAGCCCATTTACCTGAATAAGTTGGTTGATCAATGAAGAATTTTGATTAACTTCTTATCTATAACAGATTTGAGTTTTAATGCTATAGCCAGCTTGGTAGACCACAAGAGCATATAAACCTGTTAATGTTTGAAAAACAACAAGCACCGTTTTACTCATGTATCAAAACCCAGAACTTTTGTTTAGTTAATTTATTCCTCTAGATAGTCACAATTTTATACCTGTACCAAGACAGAGAACATTGGAATAGTGACCTTATGTGACAAGATTTTGGTCCCTGAAACAATTTTTCCCCTTTTATACATTTTTAATTTTTATTTATTTGTTTAAATTTCAGAACATTACAGGGGTATAAATGTTTAGGTTACAAATATTGCCTTTGCCCTGTCCGAGTCAGAGCCACAAGCATGTCCATCCCCCCAGACAGTGAGCATCACACCCATTAGTTGTGAATATACCCTTTCCCTCCTCCCCCCTCTCATGTGCCCCACACCCGATGAATATTGCTACTGTTTTTATTTTTTATTGACTATTGTAAAAGTACATTAGTCATATTGGAAAAAAAGTTAAAATTTTCTCAATAATCTTGTTATTCCAAAGTGTTATCTTTTGAACAGAATTGTGATTGTCATCTTCCACAGTATTTGTTAAATGGCTTGCTTGACTCTACATGGACACATTAGGTGACTTACATCCTAGAATTCTTGACTTGAATACTCACTATAATGTGGTAAAAATAAATGAGCCAACATAACTGATATATATCAAATGTAGAAATATTTTCAAGAGTGACTACTGGCTTCCCGATTGTAAGTTAAAAGTATGTTGAAAAATTTAAATTAAAAGAAAAGAATCATTGTTCTTCATATGTGTTGTATCTTCTAGGGTTCTTACTAGCTACTACATGATAAAATGACAGCTTGTTCTTAGTAATGGAATAATATATATATTGTACACATACCCAGTAAAACATAGATTTTCACATTTAAATTGCTTTATGCATACTAATTATTCTTATGGCCCTCCACTGAAAGAAACAAACATTATGGTTCTTATTTTAGAGATGAGAAACAGAAAGGTTTAACTACTTGTTATGACACATTATGTAGAGATGACACTCAGGCTAATCATCGATTAATATTTGGTTCTTATTTGTTCCCAGGCAATCCCATATAAGTAGCCATTCTTATCGATAGATTTAAGAATCAAAGAATTCCATATGTACAGTTATATCTTTTTTATTATTTTAGCAAAAATTAGCAGCACTAATGTGAATGATTTATTTCATGAAATATGATTTCAAATAAAGCAATTAGTATAGGGAAATTAAATGGTGTGATGTAGACTCTTAAGGAGCAGTTACATATCTACATTATATATTGTACCCAACTTATTATGTCTCCAAAACCTCATAGTTTGTCTGAATTTATGCTGAAAAGAGTATAAAATTAAAGCTAAGACCACATAATAAACTTCAATTTTGTCTTCCAGCATAATGTTTATAGGAAAAAATTATAAAAATTTTTAAATTTATAAAAAATAAAAAACCTTCAATTTTAAACTAGCAATATTTATATTTCACCTTTTTGTGCAACTTATAGAAATATAAATAAAAACTAAAGTTGAATGTATTATCCTAATAAATTAGTCTCACATTACTCTCCCTATAAGTTATTATTTTTGTACTACAGTTGCAGAGCATTGCCTACTGTCAAAAAAAATTAGGTTACCTGGGGATGAGTATTCTCTAATGGTAAGATCACCAGATTGCAGTCATGGGTGAGCCCCAGTTTCTATTCTTGGAATCATCTGATAATGCCCAGCCTAAGCTTCTGCAAGTCTTTTTAGCAGTCTTCACTTTTGTTTATTCAGTTGTAAAAAACAGAGTTCAATTCAGTTCAACACATATTTCTGACTATTTACTAGCAAAGTAACATGGAAGCAATATGGGGATACAAAAACTTAAAATAGGGAGTAATTCCCCTGAAGAAAGGAGGTGCCTAATGGGATAGGTATTATAAAAATAATTATTCTAATAAAATGTGTAGAACTTAAAGAATTTAAAAAGTAGTAATTACTTTTGGATGGTGATGTCGCAGATAGTTTATCAAAATGTCTCCTCCTCCTCTAGGTAAAGGAGACAACATAAGCAAAGTTTAAGAACCTGACAGACATAAGGTATGCAGGATTAATGGTGGTGATATGTGGTGTAAATAAAGATATTCTGGAACTAAATTGTCAGAGACTTTGAAGGCCAGGCTAAGAAGTTTAGATTTTATTTTTTAAGCATCAGGGGGAGATTGAATATTTTAATGGGTAGATTCAGGTAATCATCTACTCTAGGTTTGCCACTATTGTGAGATGCTGTAAGCCTATTTCAATTGGTTGCTCTGTGTATGATAATGTGAAAAATCTTTTAGTTTAGATTGAGAGATCTAAACTAGGACAAGGGCAGTGAGAGATTAAAGACTGCATAGAATACATATATGTTTATGTATATGTATATGTATTCAGCATCTGAAATATCTATCTATAGATATATATAGAGAGAGAGATATATAAGAACTGACAAATTCTAAAATTAATGTGGAGTAGGGAGGACACACCATTACTTTATAATTTATGTAGATGATTTCTAAGACCATTTGTGAATCAATTCAAAATTCTTCAAAATAAAGGTTTTCATGTGATTGCAAATTATAAATAATACTTTTAACATTTAACATTAATATTTTTAATAATACTTTTAATTCATGTAACAGTATGGGATATTTTCTTTTTTGAAACATTATTTTTCAATATAAACATTACTAACTCATTTAATTCAGTGTTTCTGCTAAAGATTCTCAAGTTTTATTTTGATCAAATATATTAAGTCTCTCTGACATTATTAGGATATGAAGTCATATTTGATTAAGTGAGTGACAATTTGATAAATTTCTGGACTGTTGTATACACATATACATATATGTTTGGCTGTCCACAATTTTTTAGGAAAATGATAGGTAGACATTTTAAACAGTAAAGATTTTAATTTTATTTAAAGAAAATAGATTGAAGCATAAGAAAAGGAAGTATTTGAGCCCTGCAGTGATATAAACAATTCAATTTTTAAGGCTGTAGCTAAAGGCAAAATCTATACTTAAATATGATTTATTTCCAAATAATGCGTGAGTCTTTTCTATGTAGTGTCCATACCTACATATCTTAGTTGTGTTGCTGTTAGCCATCATTTTGTTTACACCTGACTTGGACTGTTGTTCCTCAGGGCACAAGCTTTGTCTTTTTCTATTCCACACAATATATAGTAGAGCTCTTTGAATCAGAGAAACACAGATATTTTAAGAGACTCAGGAGGTCATCTATTCCAACCTTTTGGCCAAAAAATAAAACTCTTCTGTGGTGCTTCTGGTTCTTGATTTTTTTGTTTATCTTTGAAAATGAGCAATAAGCTCACTCCTTTCCAAAACACCCCATCTCATCATTGAGCAGGTTTTAGGATTAGAAAGAACCTCGTTAAATTGAGCTGGAAATTGCCTCGTTTTAACCCCTAAGCATTGGCTCTTTGGTTTCTCAAAAAACATAGGTGTATAATCCTTCTTTCCCATAATAGACTTTCAAATATTTGAGGACAGCTGTTGTGCCCTTTAAGAAAGCAAAAAGTACATAAGAGTGGGATAAACTGCCAAGTTTGTTGTTTGTGTTCTTTGGTTTATTTATTTATTTGTTTTTTTCACCAAAAATCCTCAGAAAATGAGATTCACTGTTTGTTGGAGACACTGTTTATTGTTTGCCACTGCAATAATGTGGGTTGTCTTTTCCCTGTAAGAAAATTTCTACTGAAGTTTTCTATTGATAGCTGACTTATTTTTCCATTAAGCTTTTTTTAAGCATTCAAATAGACCTTGAGGCTGATCTTAAGGGAACCAAATAGCTAAATTAAACTAAACTAATATTCAATATTTTGCCTTTTATTTACTCTTTACTTAATATAATAATTAAAATTTACTATAGAAATTTACCTACTGTTTTAAGCTTACTAAATTTCAATATTGATATTATGAGACTTGGGGAAGTATTTCCCAGTCATTGTTAATCATTTCTAAATGTAATAAAAAGGGAAAGAGAAGATAAATGATTGACTTACTAAATGATGATGTTTCAGAATCAGAAAGTAGGCACAATAGTACATCATTTATGTTCTATGCGTTAGTTTACTTGTGATTCTGTACTCAAGAGATTGTTATTACAACTCGACAAGAGAGCAACAACAATGTAGCAAACAACCGGAGTAAAAAATGGACAAAGAACCCAAATAGACATTTCTAAAGAATATATACAAACGATCAATAAGCCCATGAAAAAATAGTCAATATCACTAATCTTTAGGAAAATGCAAAACAAAACCACAAAGAGAGAATATTTCACACTCGTTAGGATGGTTATGGTAAAAACAAAATATAATAAAAATAAATAAATAAATAAAAGTGTCAATGAGGATAAGGAGACACTGAATCCCTTGTATATTGCTGGTGGGAATTCAAAATGGTGTACTCCCTGTAGACAATGGTATAATGAAACGTCAAAAAATTGAGTATAGAATTACCATATGATCCAGCAATTCCATTTTGGTGTATATATTCAAAAGAAGTAAAAACTACACCTATTACTCCCAAAAGCCAAAAGTGGAAGCAACCCAAGTGTCCACTGTTGGTTGAATGTATAAACAAAATGGCCGGGTGCGGTGGCTCACGCCTGTAATCCTAGCTCTCTGGGAGGCCGAGGTGGGCGGATCGTTTGAGCTCAGGAGTTCGAAACCAGCCTGAGCAAGAGCGAGACCCCATCTCTACTAAAAAATAGAAAGAAATTAATTGGCAAACTAAAATATAGAAAAAAATTAGCCGGGCATGGTGGCGCATGCCTGTAGTCCCAGCTACTTGGGAGGCTGAGGCAGAAGGATCGCCTGAGCCCAGGAGTTTGAGGTTGCTGTGAGCGAGGCTGATGCCACGGCACTCTAGCTGGGGCAACAGAGTGAGACTCTGTCTCAAAAAAAATAAAAAAAATAAATAAATAAAAATAAAAAAAAAAGAATGTATAAACAAAATGTGGTGTGTGTTAACAATGAAACATTATTAAGTTTTAAAAGGGAAGGACATTTTGTTACATGCTACAATGTAGATGAACCTTGAAAACATTATGCCAAGTGAAATAAAACAGTAACTTAAGGACAAATATTGTGTGATTTCTCTTATATAAGGTTCCTAGAATAGTCAAATTCAGAGAAAGGGAAAATAGAAGGGTGGTTGGGGAGAGAATGGGGAATAAGTGTTTAATGAATAAAGAGTTTCAGTTTAGATGATGAAAACTTCTGGTTGTGGAAGAGGTAACGATTGTACAATAAAGTAATGTTTTTTTGTAAATAGCGTCACAGCACTACGCATTTAAAAATGGTTACAATGGTAAATTTTATGTATATTTTATCACAATAAAAATAATTTTTTATTCCAATGAAATAATGAAGTAATACAAAAAGGGGAGTTTTGAGAGTAAAGAAACTTCTGATAAAAATGTGTGTCATATTCAACAACTGTTACATAAATGATACTACAGTTGATATGAATCATGTCCTAATCTTATGAAATATGGAGCATTAGAAGATGGAAATGGTTGAGAAGAGAAATCAATAATATTTAAAGTTGTGGTCCAAGCCAATACTCAATTTTGGTAGATCCATTTAATGGGTTTTGAAAGGCTGCCTTAAGCATTCTAAGAAAGGTTGTCATTCTCACGCAATAGGCTGCACTGTCACTTTGCAATAGGATGCGCATGAGCCATACCCCTTCACCAACTCATAATTTTACCTATAGATTTATATCTAACCTTCTTTTGATATGTTTTCCACTATGCAGTTGTTGCCTTTATTCTTAGATTCTATAC
Source organism: Cheirogaleus medius (assembly GCA_008086735.1). Lineage (NCBI taxonomy): Eukaryota > Metazoa > Chordata > Mammalia > Primates > Cheirogaleidae > Cheirogaleus > Cheirogaleus medius. The sequence continues at coordinate 79,538,332 of VBSM01000272.1, read as the reverse complement.
ACTAAAACAAAATTGGGTCAATTCTTTTAGGAATAATTTCAAAAGTGATATTTTTGAAACAGTTTTATTCAATGAGATTCTTTAAGATGAATGTCAGAAACCTCACTTTTTTTCTATCAGTGATATGCAGTTTGCTGTGGGGTTTTATGATTTTCTGAAACTGACGACTTGATTGCTTTGGGGAAATTCAGAAGCAGATTTTACCTTGAAGAGTCAAAAAGCATTGCTAAATGATGGATCCAGTGTAATGGGATTAAGGATTTTTCCATCCTTTTTATATTAATTACCCATCCATAAAGAGAGAAACTAATCACTCTGTCCCTGACTAATGCTCTGTAGGCTTTTGATATCTGTTTGATGAAACTATTACAAAAGATAAAGCTCAAAAAATTATTTTATACTTTAGATACGCATATAACACTAGAGTTGGCAGGATTTGAGTTTCTGAGACCAAATGAATATGAAGTGATGAAATGCCAGCCCGCATTCAGAGTAGCAAACTTAACAGCTATCTTTGATGTTAAAAATAAGTGTGATATATGTGTTTCTAAAACCCCAGTCTTACTGCCCATTAATCAGGCTCTGAAGGCATAAAGCTGTGGCAACTTGAACTTTGGCTGAGGATGGACATGTACATAATCAGGATGGTAGGGGCTCATTCTTCATCCATGGCAGGAGTCTGTCCTGCATAGACCTAACAGGTCCTAAGAGAAAGGAACAGCCTGAGTTTTAATATAACATGAATATTTGTTCATCTGTTGTGGCTCTCTTCTCTATAATAATTTTACTTTTTTCAGTCATTCCCTGTGCAAAGCCATACTCTCTAAAACAACCTGGGGAGAAAATAATCCCAGTAGCAACTCCCACTATAAGAAGACTTAAGTCCTCTGTGTACAAGAGTGAGAGGTCATTTGAGATATTTTGTGTTAGTATGCTCTTTTGTTCCCAGTGGAGAGTCATAATTTAAATTTAAATTACTTTATAATAAATTTATGTCTATAAATTTATTTAAATTTGAAAGTAGGAACTGGAAAAAAAGTTTAAAATGTTACTGCAAATCTTAAAGATAACTACTGGTGGATATAAAAAGCATGACATATTTGTTAAAATTCCCTGCTACATATAAAAGCAAACAAAAAAGTCCAAAATAAATGAAAATTTAGAAAAAACAAAAATATAGTTAATGCAATAAATGTAAATATTTTAAGCTCTAAAATGAGTTTAATTAGATAAAAATACTTAGAATAGTCTATTTATAGCAAAGTTACCTAAAGTAAAATTATACCTAACATAAAAAAAGGATGATCAATTATCTTAAACACTATATAATACTGTCAGATGAATAGTATATTATTACTGTATCTTCTAAGAGAAATGGAAAAACATAATTGTCACTTGAAACTTTACTATTTAGTCTTCATAAATGAAATAGACTACAGAAAAATGCAGTGTAGAAGAGAAAAAAGGCAGTAATTTGATTATTGAACTTACTGCAATCATACTAATATATAGAATCTTATATAGTAAACATACAATATACTTTTCAGAGTGCTCTTAATTAAATATTTGATATTAGAGATGCAAATAATTTGTACTAATGTTCAGAAGCAAATCTGTAATCCCATGTCTAGTTTATCTAGGAATAACAATAAACTTACACAACACTAGGAGATATTATAAACAAAGGGGACAGTTTTCTTACACATATACTGGTTGAGCGTTGAATGTGACACTTTGGCAAATGTATATTTCAATTGTGATTTAGGTAATAAAATGGTATTTAAACATTTACATGTAAAAAATCATTTGGTATACCTTGGAATAAGCTTTTGACTATTAATAAATTGTTTGCTAAATTCTTTTCTTTCCTACATGTTTTTGAAAAGATTTTTTAACCTATTAATTACCAAAAATAGTAGATTATGATGTACTTTTTTAAAATGAGAAAGTAGACAAATTTGGAAGTTCTAATAATGGAGGCCCATAAATTGCACAGTTTCTTAATTATGGAGGTAGTGAATAAAAACCTGCAAAATCAGGATAGAGAAGTTTATTTTGCTTAAATTTAAACCCAGAAATTTCAATGTAGTACAATGTCATTTAAAATAGACTATATTAAAACAAATAAATTTAAAATATTTGGCAGTATTTTTGAATATTTAAATGGATTCTATTTGTATATGTTAAATCGTTTTTAAGTTATGTATGAAAAGCTGTAAAAATCCATAAGTCTACTTAAACCTCAGAAAATAATTTAGTTCTGAAAGTTCTCTTGTGGATAACATAAGCTTTGATAACTTTACTGCTACAAAAGGAACGTAACACCCGTTTTGTCATTTATATATGGAATGTTACACTTGAATGATGAGAATAAAACATAAAACTATACTTATAAATAAAAACATTATTTTAACATAAACATTTTAAATATACTACATTCTCCTTGACTATGTAAAATGAAATTAATATAATTTTTCTAATAATTTAACCATTATTACTAATGCGTATGTGTACTCTTTGAAAACACAGTTATGCATTAAGCAGCTATGGAAGTGTTTGGATGCCTTCACCAAATATTGATAAGATATTTGAATAGTTACCTGTGTTCTTTTCACTTTCTCCTTATGATATTCTGACTGCCTTTCAATTAATCCTAAAAGCTGTAGTAAATGAGATGATTAATATCAATATCTTTCCCTTTACAGATGGTGCATCTAATCAATAGGCAGGGGACACACATATTTGTGTGAATTTAATACAATTAAGAAAAGTGTGTATATGTATTAAATTGTGGCTTCTTATAAAGTGCATCAAATTTAAGACATGGCTTTTATAACAATGGTTCTGTCAGGCTGTTTGAAGGAATTTTTCCATGTATTTTTTTCTTTTTGTCTTCCTTTGTGCATTTGAGATATATTGAATGGAATGCTTTTATACATGAATGCAAGATTAGTACAAAAATTATAACTTTCTACTTTTTCTCTCTTCTTTATTTTTTCTGAATATAGAACTTCTGGAATCATATTATAATCCTAATAATATGGATAATAGTTTTTCTTAATAAATGAAAAGTAGTAGGACTTAGTATGAGTAATTTTATATTTCAAGTCTATGTACTGAGGTCTTTAGAAGATAGTTTTTGGATAGATTATTTCCACATGTGCTTAGAAATTGATACCAACTGGTGGAATACATATATATATATATATATATATATATTTGTAATGCCCCTGAAACACACAACTAAATTCATTTTATACTTTCAATAAAAATACTAAATCAGTTTTTTAGTGTTTATGTTTAGATTATTTTTTCCATTTAACAGGGTGCTAATATAACCAATTGTACAAGTTCAGCCTCATTTGAGAGGATTACTTTAGTACTTTATTCACATTTATAGTCCCATAAATATTTATTGAGCAACAACTATATGCATAGCAATGCTATAGGCACTGGTGATGCAGCAGTCTATAAAATGCAGGCTTGGAAACATAGACAAAATGTAAGAAATGATTTATTGATATTATAATGTATAAAATAATGTTTATTTTACATACAGTCCAACTGGGCAAACAGACTATAAATATAAAAATTAAGTAAAATATATAGTAATTTATAAGGAAGTACAGAATTGGTTAAGTCCTTTTGAGGCTATAAACGGGAAAACAAGTCCACTCTACTTTCTCCCTTGTCTACTTCTAAACACTTAGATACTATTTTACCCTAAATTTAAAAGTTTAGTTTTCACTATTACTATTTATAATTCACAAAGTGCTACAAAATTTCTAATGTACTATTAGAAAAGATTCCTCATACAGTGTATCAAAATTTTAGGCATAGATAAATGTAAGTTGTTGTTTAAGAGTAACGGATGAAAACACAATTTCTGTTTCCAGTATATAGAGCCATGTTTTCAGAAATGAATGAAATTTTTATTTAGAATCCAATGTTCCTTGAAATGTGATTCACAAGAAGGTTTTGGCTGACACAGACACAAGCCCTTAGGGAATTTGTGCTACCATTGCCTTCCAGAGTACAAGTCGTTAGCCTGTAAAGAAGAATGTGATGGAGAAATTTCATGGAATTGTCAGAAACCGAGAGCCTATGATTCATCTCTGGAAAAGTTGTACACAAAGTAATGCACAGTGACTAAACTAGGAAATACCAAAAAGTCACTTGAAGGAGTGTATGAATGAATTCGATGAACCAACGAATTCAGTGGTTTTGAATAGAAAAAATTGGTTTAAAATATAAGAAATAATATGTTTATAAGAGCAAAGTGGAATATACATACAAATAAGCATGACTTATACACATAAAAATCAATGTATTTGACTTTTTAAGATGAGAGTGTGACTGAAGATATTTTTTAAAATGTCTCCCAAAAGATCATTTCATGGTTGTTTCATTCATTCATTCATTTATTCATTCAGTTAATCAATAAGACTCTATTGGAAGTCATCTAAGTGGCAGATGCTGCCTCCAAGTTGGGGACGAGGTGAAAAGATAACCTCCAAGATCTTCTGGAGATTATGTTCCATTGAGATGAGAAAAAAGTAATTAAACGATAAAAAGATCATATTTGCTGGAAAATTCAAGAGTAATGTGAGATACAGTGACTTTGGGGAGGCTAGTTTAGCTAACTAGTTTAATGGTTAATGAAGCTTTTTCTGGAAAGGTATTGTTTAAGCTGAGAATTGAATATCAAGGTACTGCTCCTTGGAAAATCTTGGCAAGAAAGCTCTCCAAAAGTAAGGGTCTATGTAGTGTGGTTTTAATGCAGGCTGGCTGAGGTTCCTCCACAAGCAAGTTTGCATTTACTTCAGTTACTATTTTCTTAAACTTTCATAGAGAAATCTCTGATCAAGAAGTCAATCAACAGAAAGTTTTTCCCATTGATTTCCTTAACGATATTTTCCTTTACTATCCTATTTTCTGGTGGTATACACACACATATATACACACTATATGCATATACTACATATAGATATGCTGTATATTAATATATATGCTACATATATGCACATAATTTTTAAAGAACACATTATTGCCCTCAATTCACCACAGAGGAATTCTATGAGAGATATGGTGATGAAGTGATATAAATCAATATGGCTAAGAGAAGAATTAAAAACATTAACATGTCATTATTAATATTACATGTTTAATATATTAAAATATATATAATTAAACACATATATATATTCAAATATAGATACATATCAATTATACTGGAACATAAAAATTACAATGAAACTGATAAATTGAATGCTAAATTAATGACAAACCTAAAAGAGAAATGAGACATATACATAATTTCAAGTATGGTCTGCAAAATCTTATTAATTAATGTGGTACTTTTAACATAAATCCACAATTTAACATACTACTTTCTCCAGGAGAAGGTGCTGCTTAATTCACCTCCACTTCAGTGAGGGCTGGAATTGGTGACTGACTTCTTATAGAACCTGAAAGGGAAAAATAATAACCTTGTAGTTGAAAAACCTGGCAGATACCACCTTAACTAAACCATCCAAGTTAACCAGTAATGCTATGTTGGTATCTTGTACCCATGGTACGATAAGATATAATAATATAAGTATTTCACGTTTCTGGTCTTCTTCCATAAATCTGTTACTGTAGTCTAATCATGAGAAAATTATCAGATAATCCCAATTTGAGGGACATTCTACAATATGCCTGAGCAGTACTCTTCAAAAGTGTTAACGACAAGGAATCACAGATTGGAAGGGACGAAAAAGACATGGCAACTAAATGTAATATGACATATCAGCTTAGATCCAGGAACATAAAATTTGATTTTGATAAATATACTATCATTATGTAAAAAGCAAATATTAGGGCAAACTGGCTAAAGGGTATATATAACACTCTATTCTATCTTTCCGTCTTTCTTATACAACTAAAATTATTTCAAAATAAAACACTTTTAGAACTATGGATTAAAAATACTAATTATCTTATAGTTAAATGCTTTAAAAATTCTAATTCTATATGTATTTTATGGTAAAATTCTCATTTTTAATCTGCAATGGAGAATTATCTGTTCCTGATACCTCTTGCAAGAATTACATTGCTATTTAAAATTCAAGTTGTTTTATTTTAATTTTAGTGTCTTATATTTAGACTGTATCATTTATTCTCATGCAAAAAATCAAGTGAATACAATTCAATTATGTAAAATATTATATGAAGATGGCTATAAAAAGTATGCTATGCATAATTGCAATTTACACAAGATGCACTCTGAATCTCCTTTCCAGATGATGTAAACAAAATGATACTCTCAAATTAATACTTAGCTTTTCAGAGATTGCATCAGTGATGTTGAAGAAGGATTAAGGCATTAGAGGCTAAAATCTGTCAAGCGCAGTTATGCATCCAAGATTCATTTACTGAACCATGAACATACTTTTATTTTCCATAAAAATTCACTTCTAAAAATGAATGCTGCACGTGATTATTAATTCCAAGAAAGATAAAAATAGAGCATATTTGTGTAATACATTCTGTTGTTCTTTGTAATTGTGGTCCTGAAATATTATCCTATAAGAAAGCATGATAGCATAATATACTATACAAATTTATTTAAAGATTTCACAAAGAAAAAAAAGAAGCAGTATATTCCATTTCAATATATTATGTAGCTGAGTGCTGGAAGAAGTCAGATGTACAATGATTTTCAAGCCTGAGACACTTTCTAACCTTCTGATAATCAGTCCCACCCAACCAATTGCCTTCAAAAATCTCTTTCTGCTGAGACAGCTATTTGATTTAACAGCATATTGTGTAGTTTATATGTGAAGATAACCAATCTCTTCATAAATCTGACTGTTCTATATGAAGTAGAGCTATACACTGCATTATGAAAGGAGTGGTATTTACCTATTAGATATTCATACTATCTTAAACTCTGAAGTTTGCAAAGTCTATAATTTGAAGCCCACTTTGCAGAACATGGTTCTAAAATAAGGAATGGAGCATTTTTCTTATTATTGTGATAATGATGACACAGTAAGAGAATGTTGCAATTCAATACAATTAATTTAATAAATATTGACTTAGAGGGACCAGATTTTAGAAAAAGTGAAGGCTGAGGCATTTGTCCGTAAAGTAATAGGTAAGATAAAATATTGTGTTGTCTGGAAGAAAGGTATGAGAATAAAGGATAAAAATGGTTAGATGGATAGGTGTGTAAATGATAGGATATGCAGAAAATAATAAGTAGGTGATCAGGGAGTCAAGGAGTGCATGGAGAAAGGAAGATGTTACAGAAGCCAAGAAACGAGAGTAGTTTAGATGTATGTGTGAGAAGTAAACACAACATGGAAATTGACAAAGACAAGAAATAAAAAATGGATTTTTGATTGAGAGATTATGTGACCTTTGATACAAAAGTTTCAGTAGATTTTTCAGCATATTCCCTAATGGTTAAGAAACCAGTGGTTTGCAAAGAAATGCAGGGGTAGGCAGCTCTTTTGGAACTGAGATAGTGCAGCTGGTCCTAACACCAGCATTCCTGTAACTTCTGATTACCTTAAAGTGCTGAGAAATGGCCCAATATTTTATTTAATTTTTTTCTTTTTCTGATCAAAATATGCAAATTTTATATTATTCTCCTTAGAAAAATAATATTTTTAAAAGTGATTTGAGACATGATGGCAAAGAGTATAAGTGTAAAGCAGAATTTGCTCTAAAAATATAACATAAAAGAATTCTTTATAAGCACGGGGGGGGGGTAAACACCTAAAAAAAGTTGTTTCAGTCAGATTGGGAAGAGATTTTAATGCCATGCTGTAGAAAATGAAGTTTATATAGGCAATAACTGCATTGTTTACAATAGTAATAAACTTTTATTTTTAAGTTTGTGAAAAGTCTAGAAGATAGAATTGGTGAAGATAAGCATACTACCTAGACTTTAGCGCTTCATTCCTAGAAGGATGAGACCTGTCAAAACTTTGCATTGCCTATAAAATTAAGTTGGGCTTTGCTTAAACTAAAGCAAAGCAACTGCCTTTGTGGTATCCTCAGTAGTACTCCCTGATAGGCTTTGCACTTTGACTTTGAAACAACTTTACAAAGTGCTAATACAGAAATCTTCTTAGAAGAGAAACATAACCCTGGCTCAAAGACAGATGACAGATAGGGTATTATTTTTGACATTCCTGAGAGAATGTACTGGAGCACTCTTCTGAGTTCCAATGTGGGAAAAATAGAACCCACGAGGGTTCTCTATAGAAAATGCCCTATCTTTTTTTGGCTGGGATAAATCTGGAGACAGTTCCCAGCAGTACTATGACTAATGTTCTTGGAAGTAGTCATCTATATATTGATCCAAATAAAGAATATTTATTTTAAGATTGGCATCTAACTACTTTTTCTGCTCCTTAGGAGACTAAAAAGAAAAGAAATGTCATGGTCCTTATTGGAAATAGGAGCATATGTTTCCCAAAACATTTTAGAAGGCTTTGGTATCGTCTAAACCAGGAACAAATAAAATGTGATAAAATATGCTCTTTTTTTTCTGTGAGATGCAGCATAAACCTATTTAACACTTTGAGAGGTAAATCCACATTATTTATCTTAATGTGATTACATAAATGTATTTATAGCAGTAATCTATAATGACTCATATTTAGATACACCTTGTCTACTCTGCTCATCCTTCCCCTAGTTATCATGCTGATATTTTCTTGACAAAATTAAAAGGGAACAACACATTATCCTTTCTTCTGTCTGATGAAACATGAATTTCCTCTACAATGGAGCCTCTGAGGATTTGGTAAGAGCAGTTGAAGAGCTGTGAACTGCACTTAAGCATCTTTAAAATAAAAGCCTTTAATAAATTAGAGTCATTTTGCTTCTTCAGTTGCTCCTAAGGATAGCAGCCCACAAGGGGAGAAAATACAAGAATGAGTGAATGCTTAATAAATATTTGTTGAATTGAATTGAGTAAGTAATTGATTATTCTTCAACCACAAAAGATATTCTAGAGCTTTTAGAAGGAGGTACTGTGGCAATTTAGCTTGATCTATCTAGCATTAGAGTGCCGGGCAGGTTGAAGTTCCTGCCATGATAAGGCAGCATGCCTCAGTACAGAATTTGATATGGCACATTGTTTGAATACTGCTCCGGGGAATATAGTTATTGGCAATATAGAAGGTTAAAATGCATATTTTTAAACTAGAGCAAACAGAGACAGCATTTCCTGACCAGTGATTCTTAAATTTCTTATGGATATTATTTTCTTTTCTTCCCTTTCAGGGTGGGAAATGAGACAAATTCCTCCAAAATTAGTAAGTCTTGGGCAGCTAGGAAAGAGCCGGTAATTCCTTTCCAGCACAATAGTGAAATGGTGCTCCTGGTCACATACTCCATTTTGAAAACAAACAAACAAACAAACAAAAAGCAAAACCACAACTCGAATGCTTCATAACCTAAAACCAGGCACTAACAAGCAGATAACATAATGACACAAGCAGACCTTTTTAAAAAAAAAAGAAAAAGAAGTTTTTTCTTATTTTTCCCTAATAAGAAGAAATACTTGTAGATACATTTTTTCACCTTTTAGGCATGTTTCTTTTATTATAGTCCTTATAATTTATATCTTTACATGTATAATAGCTGCTTACAGAAATACGTAGGGCAGTACCTCTCAAATATAGCACAATTGAGATTTTGAGCCAAATATTTCCTTGTTTTGAGAGCCCTCTTGTGCATCTTAGGATGTTTAGCAGTGTCCCTACCCCTACACACATTAGATGCCTAGATGCCAGTTGTAGTTCCTCCCAGTCCTGACAATCAAAAATGTCTCCAGAGTTTATCATCGTCCCAGAGGGACAAAACTGCACACGTGGTCTTTTGGATCCTTGAGTGTGGCCTTTTGAATGAATCCAAATTTTACAGAACAAATCCTTTTAATAAATGCCTTGAGGCCCCAGGTTACCCACCCTCGGAACTGATAAATTGCATGTGTGCAGTTCTATTTATTTGTGTATTCATAATATAGATCTAAAAAGGACAGGTGGTTTCTGTAAGAGTATATTTAAGGAAAGTGAGGTTTTCTTGCTTTAATATGCTCTGAAAAATTAGTCAATTGCTACTGTTACTATTTTCTGAGTGATCACACCATGAGGTTTCTCTTTATGTCACTGTAAAATAATACAAGTTCCTTTTATTAACAGAATGGACAACAGTTATACACAGGTACTGAATTATGGTCTTTACCTATATTATTTAATCCCTAAAAAATCAGTATGTACAGAACATACATTCACAGTTAAGGACATTGATATTCAGAGGACTTATTTTGTCCATGATCACACAGATAGAGTCCAAACTCAGCTCTTTAAAATAAGCAACCTTTCTTTGACAGTGCAGTGCAATTAATTACATGGTTTAGGAAGCTGGGAAAAAATATCCTATCATGTGTATGTTTTGTAGGTCTCCCATGTAAAATTTAAACTGCTAGTATATTAAAAAGTTTTCAATAGTTTGAAACATTTTATATATTGAAATTTTAAAACAATGTAATATTAATTATTTTTTCAAACATTTTTTACATTCTTCTTGGGAGTCCTTTCAATAGTATGAACTCAGATATAAAAAAGAAATGCCCCTTTCATAATTTTTTAGGAAGCTGTGTACTAAAACTATATTAAATGTAGTTGAGGGAAAATATTACATTATTCATTTGAAACTTTTTTCTTTGTCATTTAGTAAATGCTATACTTGCTGATTTATAAACTTTCTCTTTCCTGAAACAGCCAAGGCAAATTGCAATTGGCAATTTTGTAAAGGAATGTAAATTTTTTCTTTCATGAGTAATATGAAAAATTGAAGTTTAATTGTTGTTCATTAAAAGCCAAAGTGGATTTTTATAAGTACATAAATTGAAAGTCTAGTCTTTAAAAAAAGCAGTTAAAAGAAGTGATTTTAGTTAATTTTTTCCCAGCATAAATGTGCCATTTCATCAAATCTCTGTAGACCCTGAGGCTTTCTTATTTTGTTTAGACATATAAAGTAATTCTCATGTTTCATTGAAATAATATGCACATTTTTCACATTCCAACATGTCCGAATTAATGAAGTATTTTAAAATCTCTGGTGTATCAAAATTTAATTGAGAGTGTTTTTCTTATAAGTAAATAAAATAATAATGCAAGTTGCAGTTGATGCTATCCTAGATTCAATAAATTATAAAATTTGAGACACATCAAAATATGTCAATGCATAAAATTTCAATCTTATAATATCAATTTATATGTTAAAATGTAGGTAGTAACATCAATTACTAGTTATACTTTTTATTAGATATGATTTATTTCTTTGATAGAAGCCCATGAAAGACATGTAATTCAATAATATTTTCAGTGTAACTTTTCCATGCTGTCATATTTTGACAGGTTATTTGTTCTTTGTTTTTAATTTAATGCTATGTGTATATATTAATAGCTATGTGTAATTATCATTTTCAATTATCTATCAACTACTGTTTGAGTACCCACAGGAGCCAGGAACTCATTATTAAATCTACAAACTTATTTGATAGAAATATAGTAATTTTTTGGTCACCTAATTGACATTTTTGAAATGGTTTATCTGGTATCTTTCAAATGGTTTGTATATACACACAGCATAATATAATTATTTCTATATTTTCTGTGAATATTTTTTGCCTAGAAATTACTGTTTATCATGTTACAACAATTTATTATATTGATGTTTAGTTTGCATGGTCAGACATTTTATGTTTCATAATATACAAAATCCAATAGTTTTATTTCTCATATTTGAATGTCCATAAAAATATCATATACATGCCAATCAGTATAACCTAGTTTGAATAGGAATATTATCATAGGATTACATTTGGTTATCTGTCTCTTTCTAAGTATGAAAATCTCTTGATATTATATCTTTTAACCAAGAACTTTAAAAATGAAGAGCAAATAGACAAGGGTTCTGAAGTTTGCATTTGTTGATGCAGAAAGTAAGCTTTCAATATTACATATATTCAAACTAATCACAATTTATAGAGCTAACTGTAAGTGATACCATGTCGAATGACATTTCATGCTTTTGATTTCGTGTGATTTGAAAGGGAGATGTTTTTCTCTGAGAGATTACAGAGGATTTGGTATCAACTTTCCATTTCTCAAGATTAAGTTGCAAGTATTTTTTAAGTGACAAATGGAAAGAGGCTGAACCTTGAATAAATAATTTTCATACCCAATAATCCAAAGCTAAAGTGAACTAGGGATTTGAAGCAATTATGTCAGTAATTGAAGTTCAAATCAGCAGCTTATTTTGATAGAAAACCCTATCATTATGCTCATCAAGAGAATGCATTGAATAATGTATATATGTTTATGTTCTGAAAAAAACAATGTACAAAACCTGTTAGGTGTTACTTTGCCTGTCCTCCAGAAGCTTACGACTTTAATAGAAAATATGCCAATATGTCTAGGCACAACACATTTGGGATAAATGAAGTAAATGATGGCCCATTTGAAACAACAAACATTTATTATCTCATAATTCTGCGACTCAGGTATCCAGGTATGCTTTAGCAGAATTCTCTAACTGAGGAGCTCTCACAAAATTGCAATAAGGATATATACTGGGGCTACCACCATCTCAGTTCAATTGAGGAAAGATCTACTTCCACACTTATTCACAGGGCTGTTGGCAGGCATTAGGTCTTTGATGGCTGTTGTCCAGAGATATCATCAGTTCCTTTCCAAATGGGAGTCTTCATGGACAGCTTACACCAGGTAGCTGGTGTCCCTTAATTTTTTAGTATATGTGCTGCTGAAGCAAGCACTGGTTTCTCTCAGAATGAGCAAGAGAGAGAGAGAGAGAACGAGTCAAGGAGGGCAAACAAGACAAAAACCAGGGTCTTTTGTAACCTAATATTGGAAGTAACGTCTTCTACTTTTGATATATTTTATTGTTTAGAAACAAATTCCTAGATCTAGATCACACTCCAAATGAGAAGATTCCAAAAAGGTATGAATACAGAGAGGTGAGGATCACTGGGGTCCATTTTCGAGGCTGCCTGCCAGGTACCACCAGCTCTCAGTAGGATATGCTTGCTCTCTTCTAAACCTAGAATTTTTCTTCTTCTTTCCTTTAAGTGGCTATCTCATTCCTTTTTGTGGCTATACCATTAATAAGCATATGTTGTTTTCTTTCCCTTTGCCACAACTTTTTTTTTTAAATATTCTTCAAAATGTTATAATCCCATCTTCATCTTAAATGTGAGACTTAGTAGGTACATTCATTTGTTGAAATTGATACTCATGGCCTTCAGCAAAGCACAGTATTATGAAATGTCATAGCTGTGTTGTGGTTGGACTTAAAGTGAATTAAGGAAATTATTAAGTTAAATTTGCCTATGACATTATTTTAGTCCCCAAACTCACACAAAATCAATGCCTACAGGACCTAAAAAAAAGGTGATAATTTTGAGAGGGGATTTTTAGAAATGGCAGAGAACAGGAAGTGATAAGAAAATATTGAGCAAATTAATGTATGTCAAATCTGAATCACTAAATGTAACAAGGGAATGTGTTCTCCTATGTGCTGCTGTCCTCAACTTGCAGAATGCAGTGATTATTATTTCTTACCAATTTGCATAAGTTTTAATTTCCCTTGATGAACTAGGATTTATTGTTCTCATAAAGTTTTCTTAATAAATGCAATGCAATTGGTAACTGCACCAATTAATTAGTCAAGTACATATAAAATCCCTAGTGTTCATATAATTTGATTTTTAGAAAAAAATCAAAATATAGATATGTAAAGAGGTATAATGTATAGCAACTATTTTTTATTTTAAAAAGGGAAATGTATAGTTTATTGTGCTTGGTAATCAGTATAGATGAATGATATTCTGTCAGCAAAACATATTTAAACTAATAAAAGTCCTTAGAGCAGATATAAGCCAGGAGCTAATAATTATCTTTATAAAAGTGATGGCTATGTAAAGTTACATCCTTCTAAAATTCCCTATTTTCTTAAACATAACATAATCCAAATTTCTGCTTCCTATTATGTTTTCATTTATTCATATTCTCTTAGACAGATCATATCTTATTTTTAAGTTATCAACAGTAAGCAACTCACTTTTACAATTAGTGTACATTGCTTATAATAATTTTATAATGTATTACATTAAATATAACGATAGCAAACATTTATTTACTATGTGCCAGAAAATTTTCTAAGTGCTTTACTAATATTAGTACATTTAATCTTCAGTACAATGTTTTGACAAAAATACTATTGTAATCTTCACTTTTCAGATGAGAAAAGAGAGACACAAATAAATTACATAATTCACCCAAAGCTGGAATTATGAACCTATGAAGTTTGGCTCCAGATTTACCTTCTAAGTGGATGATGATTTAATTAAAGTCATAGTGGCTGATGTAAAACAGCAGTTCTGATTGTAAGCACCATGAGGGCAGGGGCTTTGGCTGTTTTACTCTCCACTATACATCCAGATAGTTGTTGAATAAATAAACAAATGAATAAATGAATGCTTTACTTGTGCCATGTGACTAGCTGGAGTACTGAATTCAGAAAGCCTAAAGGCAAAAATAATCCTGCTTGTTCAAATACCAGTCATCAGTGACATTGTTTCGTTCGTATCTGGAGGTGTTTATTTCAAACTAGGTCAAAGCCTAGTCTCTGAAAAGCTTCTACATGCAAGGTCACCAAATTTGTCTTATGGAAGACCTGCCTCTGAATAGTAGTAAGATGAGGCAGCTATTGTTTTTAACCACACAAAACTCAATCTAACTCTGTTGTCACAATGTCTTATAAATTTTGTTGTTCAGATGAAATAAAATTTTACTTGTAAAATGATATATTTATTGACAACTTATAATAAATCATTTATGATAAGAAAAAGACATTACATTGTCTAGTAAGATGCACAGAGATTAGTAGCCTATCAAATCAACTTTATGATGTACTGAATGGCACAATTAGAATATACAAAATTTAATTTTCAAGATCTGAAGTAGTTCTTTGCAAGTCTTTTAGAATTCGATTATTTGGTAAAGAAAGCACCATTTTCCTCTTTTGCTCAATAGAAGTATTCTACATGTCATGTTGACATTAAAATAAAAACATTTATTTGGTGAACCTTTTTTTTTAAGTGTTCTCCTGTGTTCACAAGAGTTTGTCTTCCCTTAGTGATTGCAAAGAGAGCATACAGACGGCCTGGCATGTGCAAAATGTCTTGTGACATGTCATGTGGAATACCAAGAAGTAGACTAGTAGGAAGAAACCCTAAATAGGCTTAAAAGTGAAAATATATATCAAAGGTTTAGAAATAAATGTGTTATCAAAAATTAAAAAAGTGAAGATTGGGAAAAGGATTGGAAGGATTTGTGGAGGAGATGGGAAGTAATGACTTTTGTCACATAAAATATCAGACAGGCATGAAGCAGGAGAAAAGGTGTAATGATAAGATCTAACTTACTACAGAGTTGATGTTGGATAATAGAAAGATAGGACAGATATATCTTTGAGGGCCTTAAAAAGGCCAAATTTAACCTAGATATACAAGACAACAGAGAAACATAGATTCTTTTAAGATTAAAGCAGCATTTAAGGAGATTAATCTGGAAGGGTAAATGATGGATTATAGGCAGCAGATTTAAGTGATGCAGAAGCTATCTAGAAAGGGAGATGATTTAGCATTTCATGGCTGTAAAGTAATAAAGTTTCAAAGTTCCAGAAATCATAATAGTGTAAATAAGGAAGAAACGTCATTCTATTTCCAAGAAACCCTTGATATGGAGAAACAAGTATTAAAATATGGGGCATATATGGTAGATATGAGACATTTTTTTTTTACAAGATTCATGGTACTTTGTAAATTAGTTGTAATGACTTCATTTTTTTAACTGGAAAACTAGAAGAACAATGACATCAAGGTGATGATAGCTCATTTTTCTTTTCTCAATATCTACCTTTATGCTGGTGATGTTAGAGTTTGGATATATCTATCCAGCAGATATATCTATAAATGTTGGAAAAGCTTCTCGTGGATAACTCACTGTTTTCAACCATGAATTTATAATATTCTCTAAAATGTGGTCTTTTTACATGACAGAATTTTCTTAAATCTCATTTTCATTTCTGTATGCTTATCAAGGATTCCCATCATTCCCATATTTTTCTCAAACACTAGTATTCTCACTCCCCAGCCCTCTATACATTGCCACTTTCCTTGTGTGGATGCTCACTTCTTCTAATGTAGACTAAAACAGTTTCTCCCCACTCCAATGCACTCTCTAATTGCTATGAAGCATCTTTGTGCACCAAAGATCTGATCATATTAGGACCTAGCTTAGAAAATTTGTTACTCTATTGTCCACAAAAATAATTCCAAATCCTAGAAACATAAAGAATCTTTTAATGTTTCACTCATTTAGCAAATGTATGAACTGAAAACCTAAAATATGCCAAGCATTGGCCAGGAGGGCTCAAGGAGAGCCAAAGCTGATGTGGTCTGACCCTGTGGAACTTAAACTCCAGTTGAGGGAGACTGACACTAATCAAATAATTACAACAAAAAAATGTAAAATTGTAGTTGTGAAAGTGTTGCCAAGCAGTTTTTGAGATTATATAATAGGGATTTCCAAATTCAATCTGAGGACTACCTACATTAGAATAAACAAACATAAAAAAAAGTATCGAGGACAGGGTAGCCCCAGATTCTGCATTGTTTTATAGACTGACTATGTTGCCTAGGCTCAATTCAAACTCTTTGGCTCAAGTGATCCTCCTGCCTCAGCCTCCAGAATAGCTGGGACTACAGGTGCATGCCACTGAGCCCAGCTATTCATTTTTATCCAGTCCTGGGTTGGGGGGACTTTGAGGAGCAGTTGGAAATATATTGAACCATGGATTTATTAACAAAAGTGCTCAAACAGTTGCACATATAAAAATGCTCACCCTGAAAACATGTCATGAAGCAACATTAAATATCGGGAAAGCATCGTTCGTATAGGTGGGATTGGAAATAAAATCATAGTTGAATTGCTTGGCTGAATGACATTGTGTAATTTATTTAATTTCTGTGGATTGCAGTTAAAGAAATTTATATAATGGCTTTTTTTCAAGTCTCCTGCTTCTCATTAGTCAAAATTATATTTTCTACCCTTCTGGGATTTTGACCTTACATCTGTGAGCAGCTTTGGGGGATGCCAGAGGCTCTCTGAGTCCCATCAGGTAAGACCAGACTACTGAGAAGCCTATGTTTCCCCCATCTAAGCCACGACCTCACCTCTGAGAGAATGAGACAGCCAGTGGTATTAGCGGTGGTAACAGCTGTGGTGGCCTTCTGTACTCTCAGTGAGCAAAATCCCAGCCTGTAATCTGAGAAGTGCTTAAACTATTTTGGTGCATAAAGCATCATGAGCAAGGGGGTTCTCTTCCTCTGTTCTGTTGTAATTATTTTAAGTTATGCAAGTGGTTAATTCCTACCCAGGAGTTTTTAGCCATCTCACAATAAAAAGAGGCAATACATTTTGACTATATATATATATATATATATATATACTATGAAAACCATCAGAACACACAGACACACACACACACATTTTGTAATTGTTTCAAAAAGTGTCAGTAGACCTAAGAGTATCTATTAGTTATAAAAATTCAGCTTAAGGTCTACAGCAATGTAAGCTATACATTTATATATAATTGCTAAGAAAACTGAGTGACAAGTATGTGCCTACCTAAAACCCCAAGCTTTATAGAAAGTCAGTTTCTTTTCTGCTTGCAATAAGAGAATGAAATATTATCCAGATATAATGAAATAGTTGTCATTTTAAACAGAGCTATTGAAATATTTGAAGTATAATGAGGAATACGGTTATTTTTGTTTTCAAAACTAATGAAATACTGTCACCTAAGTCATCATCCTATTTTCCCTAGATAAAAATTTAATCTGAAACAGACACTTATGCATGTGGCAAATCTTTATGCTGGGTTAGAGTGTCCCCAGCAGGTGGTTTACTTATGATTAATGATTTATAGTTCTTGAATATTCAGATTGGTAAATGTGCTGGAGATTTTTAATTGCCAGATTCTTTTCTACTCCCATCGTGCCTTCATTTTAAACCTGTTGTTACTGATCATGATTTAAAATGATTGCCAAAAGTAAGAAGTAGATTCATGCAATGACTGTTATGGGATGTAAACACTACATAAGCTTTCCTTCTTTGTTAATGAAAATAAAATAAGTTATAGTTTTCTGGTAGCTTGCTCAATATATTCAGATTTTAAAGAGCCAATGACTACTGGTTTCTTGGATCTCTTCCATCATAGTTTCTTATGAGAAACATCTCAAAGTATAATCAAATACCCTATTTTGTTATAATCCATAAGATACTTATATTTTAAAATGATAACTCATTAGGCGAGTAGTTCAACTTTGATAATACTTGGTATTATCAAAAGCTAAGAGGATATAGAAAAGTTATAAACAGGTTTACAGGTTTTAAATAACTGGCTTATTCCAGAAAATATAAAATAAAGGTGCATCTTGATTTCTATTTTGAAGTACATGAAGGCTTATTTTGGTTAATGATGGATGTGAGAATCCATAGGAAAACCCAGTGTGTGAAAATTACACTATTCTTAGAAGACCTTGACACCTATTAATTATCATCTGGGAGAAGTCATTTAAACATCTCTAAGTTTTTGTTCACTAATCTGTACATTGCAGCTAAAAATAGCTGTCCTAATTATATCACAAGGTTTTAAGAGAATCAACTGATTCTATTTCCTGCTATCTTGTGGGCATGATGTGAGCAAAAACCATCTTGCTTTAATTCCCTGGGAGAATATATGCACTTCAGGGTTTTTGTTAGTGAATAAATGACACAAATTACAACATAAATATAAAAGATATGTATATATATGTATATATATATATATTAAAGTATTTTTAGTGAGTTTTATTAAAGAAGGAAATGGAAATTTTAATTGACCTAGGGCAGCGGTCCCACACTTTTTGGCACTGGGGACTGGTGGCATGAGAGACAATTTTTCCACAGATGGAAGTGGGGTGGGGGAGGCGGAGCTCAGGCAGTGATGCTGGCGATAGTGATGAGGAGTGGCTTTAAGTACAGATGAAGCTTCTCTCACTCAGCGCTGCTCATCTCCTATTGTGCAGCCTGGTTTCTAAACAGGCCACTGTGGAGGCCACTGTAGACTGGTACCTGTCCCAGGCCCAAGGGTGTGGGACCACAGGCCTAGAGAAAACCTTTGTTGTATTTTAAGAAAACCATTACCAGTAATCACTTATAGAAACTCTTAGACACTTAATAACCTGGTGAAATTTTTTGTTTTGTTTTTCAATATTGAAGAAGGAACAATCAAACATATTGAGTGCCTATCTTATACATTGAGCATATATTTATTGAGTTATTGAACAAAACGGAAGTGGCATTTGCCCTCATGGATTTATATCTAGTTAGAGATAAAGAAAAAAAATGCTACATAGTTTTTTAAGCACATTTGTGATCAATGATGTGAGTAATAGAAGCCTAAAAGGGTAACCTGGCCACATGGCTTGTGTAGTGGAAGAATGTGGAAGAATACCAGGAATTTTACACATGTCTTCATACAACACTTTTATTTAGTGTACACTTTGTGCCATTCTGTTTGATACTAGGGATATATGAATAAGCAAAATGAGCAGACTATCTGAGACATCCTGTGTTTATGTATTGATTGGTTCCATTTTACAGATGAGAAAGTAGAAGCTTGAAGAAGTTAGGTTTCTTGTCCAAAAGTATATAGATTGTTAATTATTTGAGACTCTAGATTAGGTATTTGACTATGCTATGCTGGTCCCTCTAGTTCATTCAGACACTGAAGTTGGACAAGTGTTGTTTAGACACTCTTGATTGAATACATTTAGTGTAAATGACACAAGTTAGCACAAGAGAATTATCTAACTCTGGTGTTATGTTGTCCAAATGTCATAATATCTATTTCTTATCATGATGCTGCCTTATATTTTACTTGTTTTTACATGATGCCTTCTAAGAGTACATATAATGTGTTCATATGGCTAAAAGTGATTGTTTGCAGTGTCTGAAGGGCCTATTGTTGCTTGAAGCAGGTCTTAGATTCATCATCTATACAAAGTCTTTTTCTGTGGGTCAGGTTCCATTGCTAATCACAGAGATTTTCCCATAAATTCTCATCATTGCTTACTTGTGTACATATTTCACTGATGTCCTAGCTTGTCCTACTTAGGTACCCCAATGCAGCTAATGATATGATTTATTTAACTCCACTTTCCTTTTATGCTTATCCTTTTCAGTATTTGCACAGTGCCTTCAGCATAGTAATACTCAAAACATATATTGAAACAAATTGACCTAATCCACTGAAATTACAATTTTATAATTATTATTCTCTTCCAGTATTTAGAGAAGCAATGATGCTCTAAAATACTCTGGCACTTTTACCTAACTATCTGCAATCTAGTTCTCAGTTCACATTTTCAAAATAATTAGAATACAATTTTTAGCAATGTTAGAATGCCCTTTGCTACAAGCTATAGGGTAGATTTGCTATTTATTTATTTTGATTATAGTCTTTTGCATGGTCATATATCTTCTTTCTGTGTCTGTCTATAACCTAATTTACCAATCTTATATGCCCACCATAATGTTAGTAGCACATCTTGACTTTACTTTTGGATTTCAATAATAAATATTATACTTTAATTCAGTCATAAATCACATTAACAGTATCTCCTGGTTAACTTTATATAGCTACAAGAAGAGTCATTTAATTTTCACAAGTGATTTTGTAGTTTGATTTCCTTTAAAAATAATTTGTTGATTATTTATATTAATATTTTAATTTTAACTGGACAATTTATCAAATGCACATACATATATGTATTTAACAATAGTAGGCATTAATCATTTCTATAATGTGTGAACAACATAATTGTTGGTGTTAACGTCTCCATTCTACATTCTTTACATTGTAATCATTGTCAGTTTTTTGTCATTAGCAATTTCTGTTAAAAATTATGTATTTTCATATTAAAGTACCTAGAATACCAAATAATTATAGAAAGTTCTACTTTAATTTTATTAATTCTCTTATTATTCTTGACTGTATTGAAACAAGTTCATGTACTTCTCCACATGTAAATTAAACGTTGTCTTCACTCTAATTGCTATGTGCTTAATTTTCCTCCACTGCTGGAAGCCCAGCTATTTATAGGTCTAACTTGTATTAGATTTTCCATCATTTCATCTTTATTGATCGATTATAATACACATTTCTATGATTCATAATTTATGTTGTTTTACATTTATTAGTACCAAACTACATTTGTTTTACTTTATGACATTTTTAATACGTACTTTAGTGTGCATAAAATATCATATGATCTACATGAGCAATTGGTGAGGATAGCTATTTATATTCATCTTATAATATGTTTGAGTTATTATTTCTGTGATTTTCTCATAATGGATTATCAATGTAGGAGGGAGAAGGGAGCAGAAAGTATCTTCTGTGCTAATTCTGGGGGTGGGGGTGGAGGGGGAGGGAGAGAGACCAAAGAGGCAAAGAAAAAGGGATAGACGGAAACTGACAAAAGCATAGGACATAATTTTGACTGTTATTTGTTTATAGGAATGGTACTGACTTTTGTTCATTGATTTTTTTATCCTGAGACTTTGCTGAATTTATTTATCAATTCCAGGAGTCTCTTGACAGAGTCTTTGAGATGTTCTAGATATAATATCATGTCATCAGCAAAAAGTGATAGTTTGACCTCCTCTTTCCTGATTTGGACACCTTTAATTTCTTTCTCTTGCCTAATTGCTCTAGGTTGGTCTTACAGCTTGAAAACGTTATTTATGACTTTTGTTCTATCACACTCATGGCGTCTTATGCAGATGAAATTGTTTAATGTATGTTTCAGTGCTTAATAAACTCTAAAGAAATACATGCATGTAATTGATGTTATATTTAGAAACATTTATTTTTATTTCCTAAGTGTTCTTGCTAGGATTAATTGGGAGCAGTGTAAAGATTAATGTGGAATCTTCTCCACTCTGGATTCAGCTAAGACATAACAGTCTTAGTCAAGTTTCTAACTTCTTGAAAATTCAGTTTTCTCATACATGAAATATAACTTAATAAGACCTTCCTTGCAGATTTTTTAAGAAAGGTGCATAAAATTATGAGTATGACAGGGATAATACTGATATTAATTGATATACAAAACTGTTTTCCCTTCATTTTCCTTGTTCATTATGTAACTCTTCCTGAAAAACATTTCCACTCATTTGGTGATCATCTTAAACACCTAATATTTATCAGTTACTGATGATTTAGGCTGCAAAGCTAACAAATAATTGGAGTTCACAGTTTGGTGGGGAGATAAATTTGATTCAGTGAAAAATGTTTAGAAGTAAGGACAGGATGTACAACTCACTTGGATCAAGTATATGAGTAGAGTGATCATGATGGGCTTTCCAGGAGATGAGTCAGTAAATAATTAGTGACTTTTATGCTATGTAATGAGATATACTAGTGAAAGTAGTCAGAATTGAGATAATAGGCCAAATATATAGATTGATGTAGTGAGGAAATGTGAAACCCAGAGAACTAAAGAGGATAAATAAATGGTATTTTAGGGCCACTATATAGCAGGGTGCAAAATCTCATACTGGATTTTTATAAACACATGTTTCATGAGCAATGTAGATTTTCTATTTTTTTTTATTTTTTAATTTTTTTTTATTTCAGCATATTATGGGGGTACAAATATTACGGTTATGTATATTGCCCATGCCCCCCTCCCCCCTCGAGGCAGAGCCTCAAGCATGACCATACCCCATACGTTGCACATCTTACTCATTATGTTTGTATATACCCATCCTCTCCTCCCCACTCCCACCCGCCCAACACCCGACAAATGTTATTCCTACATGTCCACTTAGGTGTTGATCCGTTAATACCAATTTGCTGGTGAGTACATGTGGTGCTTGTTTTTCCATTCTTGAGATACTTCACTTAGTAGAATGGGTTCCAGCTGTATCCAGGAGTACACAAGAGGTGCTATATGTAGATTTTCTAAAGCATCCAGAACATGTAAAACATGAAGACTTTGTGGCATTTCTGATTAACTCAAGTTCCTATAGCAACTTTTATTAGAAAGAAGAATATCTCATTTCTTTCAATTTATGCCTAAGTTGAATCTACATATCTTAGAGAAATTACACATTATTATTAACCATTTTCATCATCTTAATACAAATGTATTCTCTCTAACTTACCCTACATAAAAATGATTAAATAGGACTTTTCTTACCAATATCCTAACAAGTTATACATATTTATTCCTATTATTAGTTTGGTACAAAAGTAATTAT
Organism: Cheirogaleus medius; assembly: GCA_008086735.1. NCBI lineage: Eukaryota > Metazoa > Chordata > Mammalia > Primates > Cheirogaleidae > Cheirogaleus > Cheirogaleus medius. The sequence continues at coordinate 79,514,864 of VBSM01000272.1, read as the reverse complement.
GGTTTTAGTATTGTGAAAATTTGTGGTTTGATATTGGAATACATTTTTCAATAAATATGCTTGTGTTATACATCATTTTAATGCACATTTTTCATTTTTTTTTTGCTAATGACTTATTGCTTGCTGTTTAGTTTATATTTATTTTAGACTATGGAAATGATGCTAGACAAAAAGCAAATTCGAGCAATTTTCTTATTCTAGTTCAAAATGGGTCTTAAAGCAGTGGACACAATTTGCCACATCAACAATGCATTTGGCCCAGGAACTGCTAATGAATCTAGAGTGGTGGTTCGAGAAGTTTTGCTAAGGAGACAAGAGCCTTGAAAATGAAGAGCACAGTGGCTGGCCATCGGAAGTTAACAACAACCAGTTGAGAGCAATCTTCCAAGCTGATCCTCTTACAACTATAGGAGAAGTTGCCGAAGAACTCAATGTAGACCATTCTATGGTCGTTAGGCATTCGAAGCAAACTGGAAAGGTAAAAAAGCTCTATAGGTGGGAGTCTCATGAACTGACTGAAAATCAAGATAATCATCATTTTTAAATGTCTTTTCTTATTGTATGCAAAAGCAATAAACCATTTCTTGAATGGATCGTGAGGTGCAAAGGAAGTGGATTTTATACAACAACCAGCGACCAGCTCAGTGGTTGAACCGAAAAAGCAATTTCCAAAGCCAAACTTGCACCAAAAAATGGTCATGGTTGCTCTTTGTGGTCTGCTCTGGTCTGATCCACTATAGCTTTTTCAATACCAATGAAACTATTACGTCTGAGAAGTATGCTCAGCAAATTGATGAGATGCGCCTAAAACTGTAATGCTTGCAGCCAGCATTGGTCAACAGAAAGGGCCCAATTCTTCTCCAGGACAATGCCTGACAGCATGTTGCACAACCAATGCTTCAAAAGTTGAACTAATTGGGCTCCAAGTTTTGCCTCATCCGCCATATTCACCTGACCTCTCGCCAACCAACTACCACTTCTTCAAGCATCTTGACAAAGTTTTGCAGGGAAAACACTTCCACAACCAGCAGGATGCAGAAAATGCTTTCCAAGAGGTTGTCAAACCCTAAAGCATGGATTTTTATGCTACAGGAATAAACAAACTTATTTCTTGTTGTGAAAATGTGTTGATTGTAATAGTTCTTATTTTGATTAGTAAAGATGTGTTTGAGCCTAGTTATAATGATTTAAAATTCATGGTCCGAAACTGCAATTACTTTTGCACCAACCTAATACATATTATAAACATCATCTTATTTTTTTATATTGCTGAGGGTTTTATAAAAATAATTTTGAATGATTGACCCTGCAAAATGTTTAACCAAATTTTATGCATTTTTCTCTCCTAGTACTTAATATGAATCCTACAAATATTGAACTACAGGCATATGTTGAATATATAGCAGGTTCAATTGCAGAACATCACAATAAAGTGAATATCACAATAAAGCTTGTCACATATTTTTTTGGTTTCCCAGTGCATATAAAAATTCTATTTATAGTACACACTATAGTCTATTAAGTATGCAATAGCATTATGTCTAAAAGAACAATGTAGACACCTTAGTTAAAAAATATATTATCTCTAAAAATGCTTAAGATCATTGGAGTTTTCAGCAAGTAATAATCATTTTGTCCATGGAAAGTTTTGGCTCAATGTTGATGGCTGCTGACTTATCAGGATGGTGGTTGCTGAAGGTTGGGTCAGTTGTAGCAATCTCTTAAAATAAGACAATTATGAAGTTTGCCACATCAATTGGTTCTTCCATTTGTGAATGATTTCTCTGTAGAATGTGATGCTGTTTGATAGAATGTTAGCCATAGAAGAACTTCTTTTAGAATGGGAGTCAGTTCTCTCAAACTCTGCCTCTGCTTTATCAATGATGTTTACATACTATTCTAAATATTTTGTTATCATTTCAACAACATTTACCGCATCTTCACTAGGAATAGATCTCATCTTATAAAATCACTTTCATTGTTGATGCATAAGAAGCAACTCCTCATCCATAAACATTTATCATTAGATTACAGAAGTTTGGTCACATCTTCAGGCTCCACTTCTAACTCTAGTTTCTTGCTATCTCCACCACATCTGCATATAATTCATCCACTGAAGTCTTTTTTAAAATATAATTAAAAAGCAAAGCTTTATTTTGTTATATAGAATGTATAGGGATATATACACCAGGCAGAGTGCAAAAAACTATATGAAAATGATGTCATTCATGAAGTAGCACAACTTTGTAGATATGTGTTATTATAAAGATAAGAAAACATTATATTAAACTTCATTTTCTCCAAGATAAAATGGCTATCTTTTTTTATATTTTATCATATTATGGGGGTACAAATATTGTTAAGGTTACATATATTGCCCTTCCCCCCACCCCCTGCCAAGTCAGAGCTTCTAGCGTGTCCATCCTCCAAGTGGTACACATCACACTCGTCCCACCTCCCCCCTCCCACCTACCCGATACCTGATAAATGATTTTGGGGGTTTTTTTGGACATTTTGGTTACATTTTATATCTTTGCCTCTCTCTAGGAAGGGTTGGAGGTATGCCCTTCCCCCCCACAATGCTCACCATATCCCTAAGATGTGGGTCTACCTGCCCCCACCCCCGAATCCCTGGTGAACATCACCACCATTTGAGCACCATAGTTTTAATCAGTCAGTACCAATTTGATGGCGAGTACATGTGGAGCCCATTTTCCTGATCTTGTGTTGCCTCACTTTGGATAATGGGCTTAAGCTTAATCCAGGATAGTATAAGCGGCACTAGCTCACTGTCATTACTTAGAATTGAGTAATATTCCTTTATCCACTGAAGTCTTGATCCCCTCAAAGTCATCCATGATGGTTGGGATCAACTTCTTCCAAAATGATGTTAATGTTGAAATTTTGACTTTCTCCCATGAATCATGAATGTTCTTAATGGCATTTAAAACAGCAAATCTTTTCCAGAAGGTTTTCAATTTACTTTTCTCAGATCAATCAGAAAAATCACTATCTGTGGTAGCTGTAGCCTTACATGTATTGGTTAAATAATGAAACTTGAAAATAAAAATTACTCCTTGATCCATGTGCTGCAGAATGGATGTTGAGTTAGCAGGTACATGAAAACAACATCCATCTACTTGTACACCTCAATCAGAGCTCTTCAGTAACTTAGGTGCATTGTCAATGTGCAATAACATTTTGAAAGAAAAATTTTTTTTCTAGATGGTAGGTCTCAATAGTGTGTTTAAAATATTCTGTAAATTATACTGTAAATAGATGTGCCATCATCCATGCTTTGTTGTTCCACTTACAGAGCACAGGGAGAGTAGATTTAGCATAATTCTTAATGGCCCTCAGACTTTTGGAATGGCAAATGTGCATTGGTTTCTACTTCAAGTCACTAGCTGAACTAGCTACTAAGAGAATAGTCAGCCTTTCTTTTGAAACTTTAAAGCCATGCATTGACTTCTCTTTTCTATCTATGAAAGTCCTTGATAGCATCTTCTTCTAATAGAAAGCTGTGTTGTACACACTGAAATCTGTTGTTTAGTGTAGTGGACTTCATCAGTGATCTTAGCTAGATCTTTTGGATGATTTGCTGCAGATTCTCCATTAGCACTTGCTACTTTCACTTTGTGTTTTTATGTTATAGAGAGGGCTTCTTTCCTTAAATCTTATGAACCAACCTCTACTAGCTTCAACTTTCCTTCTGCAGCTTCCTCATCTCTTTCACCCTTCATAGAATTGAAGAGAGTTAAAGCTTTGGTTTGGACTAGGCTTTGACTTAAACGAATGCTGTGGCTGGTTTGATCTATCCAGACCATTTAAATTTTTTCCATATCAGCAATAAGGTTGTTTTGCTTTCTTAACATTTGTGTGTTCACTGGAGTAAACATTTTAATGTCCTGCAAGGACTTTTTCTTTGCATTCACAACTTGGCTAACTGGTTAGCACAAGAGGCCTAGCTTTCAGCCTATCTCAGCTTTTGGCATGCCTTTCTCTCTAAGCTTAATCATTCCTAGCTTTTAATTTAAAGTGAGAAGCTTTGTAACTCTTCCTTTCACTTGAACACTCAGAGACAATTGTAGGGTTGCTAATTGGCCACATAGTAATATTGTTGTGTCTCAGACAATAGGGAGGCCCAAAGAAAGGGAGAGTGACAAGTGAATCACCGATTGGGGGAGCAGTGAAAACACAAACAACATTAACTAAGTTTGCTATCTTATATTGGCACGGTTCATGATGCTCTAAAAATAGTTACAATAGTAACATCAGAGATCACTGATTATAGATGATCATAGCAGATGCAATAATGATGAAAAATTTGAAATATTTCAAGAATCACCAAAATATGACAAGAGACATGAAGTGAGCAAATGCTGTTGGAAAATGGTGCTATAGACTTGCTTGACTCAGAGTTTTCACAAACCTTCAATTTGTGAAAAATGTAGTATCTGTGAAGTACAATAAAGCAAAGTGCAACAAAACAAGGCATGCCTGTACTGACATTAATATTTCTCATCAGCTTTACCCAAGTAAAACAAGTTCTATAACATATTGTCTATATTTAATACTTTACACTCATTACTCTTAAAAGTATCATTTCTCCTCTGTAATATATGATTTCCAGTAAAGATATCTTTTATGGCCCATTTAAAACACATTATTTCCTTTTTTTCATTTAATCAGTGGGATCACAGATAATAAGTGAAATAATCCTTATAATATTAAAAATACAAGAAATTTGATACTCTCATTGAAATTTAACATTCAATTTTTTTTTAATACTTTGGTTATATTAAAATGAAAGGTAATGGTTTCACTATGCCTGAACTGAACAAAAGCTTTGTTTTATATGATTAGATCATCATGTGGTTGACAACAATTTTAGCAAACCCTAAGAATTTTGTTTATTCATTATTTAAAAAATTATGCTTTATAAAATTGTGATCTTTTAAATTAATGTTTTTGACATTCAATATAAATAGGTTGGACATAATTTTAAGAAAATTTGTTTTAATTAATCTGTTGTATTTTTTTATAACTCATTTTGATTTTATTCTATTGATGCAATGCCAAATTATTTTAGGAATAAAATAATCTCATTCAACACTTTGCCACTCCACCATTCATAGTTTACACTCCACAAATATGGAATTGCTTTAGAATTTTATTTCTGTAATTTTTCCAATGACCACCTATTTGAACCTTACTTAAGTTATTAATCATTCCTCCTTTATTACTTTTTTTGCATATTATATCTCTTCAAAAATTGCATGCATCAAGCTATAATGTAATATTGTTTTAACTTTCTGCTCCCTGCTAGACTAAAACATTTTTTTAACCCCCCATAGCATCTAGCACAATGATCAAAAAGTATTTGTGGCACCACATTGAAGTAATATAGAGAATTTAATGCACTAGTTAAGCACCTCTGCTCAACATTGTGCTAGGAACTTTGATTAAATATAAACATATAAAATCTCATCCTGATATTTTGAGAGCTAAACCAAAATTAGGAAGCACTACAAAAGAATTTGTACAGAAACCTTTGCTTTCGCAAAAAAATTATAGAGGCATTTAATTTAGAAAAAATAACAAGTTAAAAGCAAATGGCAGAAAACAACTTATGAAAATAAATAAATTTTTTATAAATGATTATATAAATAACATATTTATCACTGAGGAAATTATTTTTACAGGTAAAACAAACATATCCTTTTGAAAGCTCTATTTTAAACATACTTCATGAAAATCTGTTTAAAATACAGAAATCTTCAAATTTTGAAGCACAATTTCCACCTGGGCCATGTAAGTTTATAAAAATCTGCTTTGTTATATTGTTCTCTAGAAGTTATATCTGTACAGAAAATTATACTAAAACTTTCCATTGAGATACAGAAGTATTAAATTATGTAAAGAGATACTAAATCAAAATGTCATAATTTTAGAATGAGAAATCAAATTATGTTTACAAAGAAAAGAAAAAGCAGTAACTTTTGAGTATAGTAGTAATGGAATAGATCATAGATGACTTATAAAAATAACTTGATATTAATAATATATTATCAAAAACCCTTTTTATTTTCCTATTACAGTGTATTTGTAATGCTCTCCAAATGTAAAGAAAAAAATGTGAAATTGGACATTACACAGCATGGGTGTTTAATCTCGAGCTCCAATTAACATCTTCTGAAGACTGAGTCTGGAATATTCCTTAACAGGTTTATATAGCTCTTTTGTGTCTCTTAGGACCTTTAAACTCCATGATGTATAATTTTCTCTGAGTAATAGCTTAAATTGTTTTAAAATAAAAATCTAAAACAAAAACAAACAAATGAACAATAGCAATAACACAACAAAACACTTCATGAAGAGCAGGAAAAATAAAAAACAAAACCCTAGAATTGTCTCCGTTGGTATAATCAAAAGAATTCTAATTTTTAAGTCAAGTAACTTTTTCAGTCTGGCATGTACCTATGGTCCAGATTTGTTTTGTTTTTTTGTTATAGACAATACTACATACTTTTTATTAACCTCAATTTCCTCATCTATCAAAACAGACACAGTAATAGTTGATCACTGAAGTCAATGATTTTTTCATAAGTGAAATCTTATCAAATCATTAAATCAAATGACAATAGAAGAATTTAGGTCATTTTATGAACTGAATTAAGTGACTTTTTTCAACCTGTCATAATAAGTTAGTTAAAATTTTCTAAAAAGCTGAGCTTTTTTAATTGTCTTGTTTTCTAGTTTTATTAAATAAATTCTCAATTTAATTTGACCTCATCTACTTTATAGCTGCTATGATAATATGTAAAAAATACCTTTACATAGTTTTAGGTTATATTAAAGGATGAACTATTAAAATCATAAAATATTAAATTACTAAGAGAAAAACCTTATATTCAAAATATTTTTAATGAACTTTATAATCATAATATTGGAAATGGTTTGGAATTTAGTAACTGTCTTGGCCGCATCTAGGAAAATAGTATTTAAGACCCTACAAAGGAAAGACATAAAAAAGACACATATACTTGCATACATAGGTTATTTAAAAATTTAGAAGGCCTGGCACAGTGGCTCACACCTGTAATCCTAGCACTCTTGGAGGACAAGGTGGGAGGATTGCTTGAAGCTAGGAGTTTGAGAGTATTCTGAGCAAGAGTGAGACTCCATCTCTATCAAAATAGAAAAATTAGCCAGGCATAGTGGCACGCACCTATAGTGCCAGCTACTGGGAGGCTGAGGCAGGAGAATATCTTGAGCCCAGGACTTTGAGGCTGCAGTGAGCTGTGATGATGCCACTGCACTCTGGCCCAGACAACAGAGTGAGACTATTTTTAAAAAAACAAAAACTCACGCCTGTAATCCTAGCACTCTGGGAGGCCGAGGCGGGTGGATAGCTCAAGGTCAGGAGTTCGAAACCAGCCTGACCAAGAGCGAGACCCCATCTCTAAAAAAAAAAATTAGAGCTTACAGGTCATGTGTTTAAAATATTTGCATGAGACACTTTCTAATGCAAACACACAACCTGTTCTCAGAATGGTAAGTGTTGATTCTTCTTTCCTTTACAAAAATAACTCTTTTTATCTCAGTGATATTAATTCAAACTATTTGTTCTAAATCTGTTAGGATATGAATACATGAATGGACCATCTCTGGGTATTTCATCCTCTGAATATTTATTTCTATTTTTAGCAGAATTGCTGCTTTCTATTTTTGTAATTGAACTTTTCTTTTATGAGAACCATGTTTATTCAAGTAAAACATTATATTTTGAATTTACATAAATGATATCTTGACATTCTTCTTCTTGCATCTTTCTGTTTTATTCCCTCTCAGTCACCATGGTAAGATCTTTCTTCCAGGAAAATCTGAAACTTTGCTACTAGTTTTCCAGCAGCCCTCAATTTTACTGAATTCAAAATTATAAACTATACTCAAATATTTGTGGCAAAAGTATTTTTATCTAACTGGTTTAATGGCAAGACTGAAAAAGACTAATAAATATGATTTAAAGTAGGTGAAAAAGAAATGATATTTAAGTTCATTTAAGGGTATGAGTTACAGAGAGTCTCTTTAAAATAAGACAATCAATTGGCATACTTTTACTCTGAATGTAATTCAATTAGAAAAACATTTGGTTTATTATAGTTGTTATAAGCTCTACTTGACAGGTTAATAAACTATATCTTTTGAAAGTACTTTTCTTTTTCAAACTAGGGCATAAGAAAACCTCCTTTGTTTTTCTCCTTGTTTTATGTCTTTCTGGTATAATAGTAATAATAATAATCATTAACATATATTGTAGTTAAAAACATGCACAATTCCTAAAGTAGACTGTAAGTCTCTAGTGAGAGTAAGGACTGAGTTTTTAATCTTTGCCTCCTGACCAATGCCCAACAATAATGGCTTATATATTGTCTATAGTCTAGCACTATATTATGATGCAAATGTCGTCCAAAGGCACTAAATATTAGCATCTCCAAAAAAGAGTAATTTGCTTTGCACATTTTACATTATTGATATGCTTGAGTTTTTTATTTTTCCTTCCATATATGACCTAAATTTTCCAGGCTCCAGGTCAATTCATGAATCTTACAAAACCCAAATTTAATTTTGAGATTTTCAGGATACTTTGTTATTACACCCTTTTATGTAATGTTACTAGAAATGTTTTAATAAAAGGACAATAGTAAGACTGTAACAAAGGAATAGCAATACAGAAAGGTGTATGACTTAGCCAGATAAGACTTGTCATAAGGAAAAGTAGACAGCTTGAATATACACACAGATGGATCGGAAACCAACAGTGTATTGAAAAATGCAAAGTTTTGCTCACAAGGTGACCTAGGAAAAAGGCAGTCAGTGGGGGTGAAGATTTTGCTGGTTTAATAATAAATAAGTATACATAAATAATTAGTTTGTGACAGTTTTAATGACAACTCAACCATGGGAAAAGATAAATCTACATATTGAAAGAAAGCAGTAAAATGTTGACTTGCAGAATGACAGAGGTAAAGAGGATGCATTTAAGTGGAGACAGGCAGCTTGTCTAAATACGGCTAATATTAAATACAGGTGATTATAGCATTTGAAATTGAAATTAAAAATAATCTCTGATTCACTTATTTTAAAATTGCCAAGTCGCCTCAGCTGCATATTTCACCAGGTGTTGGTGCAGTTGGAACAACAAGCATATCCAATGATTTAAAAATAACATTCAGGGGTGTCACCTGATGTCACTCCAGATAAGAAATGATGTTCCCAATCAGAGGGAACACTCTCTGGTATTCATCCTAACACCTCCTAAACCTGTGCTACATATTTATATCATGAATTTTAAAATAATCTTTCAGATCTTGAACATATTAAATAGATTAAGCTTTCTGAACGTTGTAAACACAGACAAGCAATGAAATCTTTCGTTTTGGAAACTGTATGCTTGAACAGAGCTCCTTTTACATAATTAGGCTTAAAGAAAATAAAGATGCTTGATTCTTTTTTCCTCCAAAATACTACAAACTGAGTTAAATATTAGTATACTATTCATGAGTTCTTGTTCTTCAAAAAGATATTTAAGTTCTACAATTTCAAGCTGCTTAAGTACACAGCCTCCTAAATATATTGGTTCAGATTTAGGGAAGGAAGAAAACATTTATCAAGGCACTCAGGTAAGCTCTGTGCTAAGTGCTTTGTGTGCACTTACTTTTCCCAGTAAAAGTCCTATGAGGAAGGTTTTTACAGATAAAGTAACTGAAGTCATGAAAGGTTAAGTTGATTTCCGAAGATCAAAAGTAAACTCAAATTCTCTAGAAGCCTAAGCTTTTTTATTTATGTGTCCAAATATTTCTGTAAAGTTGTTTCTCAAACTTATGTGAAAAGAAGTAATGAAATAATTTTAAAATGCCTTGATATCACTTCCCATCACCTCCCCCCAACATTTTACCTAATAGCTTGTAAATAAAGAGTCTCAAATCGCAAATGCACTTACTACTTTGGCTAAACTCACAGACTGGGTTTTTTCAAGCATCTGCACAAAAATAAAATATATATAGCTCCATTGAAACATGTTGTTGCATACTACCTTCAATTCCCATTAGTCTGAAAGTGAAATAGCAACTCAGTTTAGAATAGCACTAGCTCTGTATTGTCCAAAATCTTTGAGAAGATCATGGGTAGGCACTTCTTAATGTCATTAAAAAATTGTAGGTGAAAAATATAATTGACAGGATCTTGGAAGATAGAATTCAAAATGGCAGAAGGAAGATAAATGACTATGACATAGCAATAACACATCATATTTATTGTGATGATTTTAATAAGTTTTTTACCATTTCTTACCATCAAAGATCATGGAAATCTGGAAGAAAAAATAGACATTAAAAGGAAATATCAGATAGGAAATATCTAGCATTTGTAAAATGCTATCTTAGAAGTATTCAAAAAATGGGAGACTTGGTGTTATTAAGTCACAAGAGGCATGGATCACTTACTTCATTGTGGTTTATGTGGATGATCATTTGGTCTGTTGAGCATTGTGTACCCAGACTTTGGTCTGTTGGCATTAGGGCAGTCATTTCTGCATCATTTTCCATCAAATGTCATAAAAAATAGTTTTTTTTTATCATTCACTAATTAATAAGCTAAAGGAGACCATCAACTGATTACTAATTAATATATTAAAGGACATTTTCAGAAATCTTTTAGCTACTTCTCCAAAGTTTGACATTGGTTCTGTTCTTAATTAGACTATGTTTAGTCATTTGCATTAAGCCAATCAATACACTCAGTTTTGCTCACATCCAGGCTGGATTCATTTATCATGCACACAGGTTTAAAAAGCAATGTGGCCAGACTCCTTGCTGAGTCCATGTACATCAAGGTTACTACATTTCCTTGACCTACAAAATTAAAAGTGTCAAAATATTTATAAAAGATAATAATAAGGTGAATTTGTGCTGCATATTTTTGACTAGACAGATAGATACAGAGAATCTAGCTTTCTTGCTAAAAAAGACCAGAAAAAAAAAAGGAAATTAACTGCAAAAGAAATATTAAAAACTATGGGAGCCTATTTCAATTTACATTCCATTAAAAAAGGAGATTTTTATTATGAATCTTCTTAAAATTGAAATAATCATATATTTTTCTTTCTACACCTGTTTAGTTGCTTAAGCTTTTCAGAAAATCATTGAATGGCGCCTCTCTGGACATGGCCTTAGTAAAGGGGCTAGAACCTTTTAGCAACAATAGCTTGGTGATAATGCTACATCATTTTTTTTGAATTAGTAGTGAGAGGAGAGAGGTTATTTTCCATGTCTGAACTGACATCTTAAAGTGGAACTTTGCAAGTTATTTCTCATAAAATCACACAATATATCTATTGGTCAGCTTCTATATTTTAGGGACAATAGCAGAATCTAAAAAGCTACATCTGGGACCATAACTACCTTTCTACAATAAGGTTTTAATGGAGAAATATTTCCTAAGATTATAAGGAATATATTCATAAATTATTTTTGGAGCCATAACTTATTAATATTTTTAAAGCAATTTATTTCAACTTCATATATTTAGATAAAATTTAAGGTACTCATGCATAATTTGAGAACTGCTTATTTGGAATTATTTCTTAATGACTGATTATATTTTTTACTATAAATTTAGGGATTATAGATAAAATGCCCACAAAAGTTAAATCCTTTGATACAATAAATCTAGTTTTTCAGACTGCCAAATATCTATCAAATTACAGTTAATTGTCACCAATATTAGGTAAATATATAATTGCTCTGGTTGTTATCTCAGTCAGCATCTTGTTCACAAAAGCATATAATGGGAACTTAACAAATTAGCCCCTTCAAAAAAGATTGATTGAGTTCATTCTGCTCTAAAGGTTGTATTTATAATTATTTGTAGAATTTTAACTATGTATACTAGGGTATAATGCAGAGAGAATTTTTAATGGGATGAACCACTATAATTAATATATTCTCTTTGTATAAGAGGGAAAGAATATAACAAAATAATAAAAATATTACTAAAATGGTTATTAAAATTAGAACATTTATTCTCAAAATTAACATAGACATATCTATTACTTGCATTATGTAATTTCATTTCTCCCTGGAAGAAATACATATAATTTAATTAAGCAAAAATGCATTATTTATTAAAATAATATATTAGAAAATATTCAGATTTGCTACTGAACTGAGGTTACAATTAATGTATATGTATCTAAAATATTAAGTTTTTCTTGAAAGTTCAGAATGCTTACAAAACATTTTTTAAATAGCTCATACAAAGGAGTGCTCATTTACCTACACCTATATCCTTTAAAATTATTAACATAAAATTGTAAAAATTATAACATTATTTTAAAAATTTTATATATTTACTGATGCTTATTTGGAAAAAGTCTTAAGCATAGAAATTTTTATTAATGTAGGGATAGAATTGAAATTAAGGGAGAATAGTATTAGAAAATTTATCAATCATTATAGAGTCATGTGAAACACAGTAATAGACAAAGGAAATGAGCACTTCAGCATGTAGGCATATCTTAATCCACACACACATTAAGTAGCATTTAATTAGACCCTAAAACAATTTTATTATAATTTGTAATTGAAAGTGAAATTGTTTCAGAAATTATTAATACCAATTTGCCTAAATTTATGTATTAAGTCTGTGAAAATTTTCTTATGAATAGAAACAAATAGTCTTTCCCTGCATGAAAATATTATAACATTTAGTACCAGCATGATTTGATAGCAATCGTTGAAACATATTAAAACAAAGAAATTACAGACATTTGGGGAGTCATTTTTGGCTATTTAGTGTTTGTTATCTATGTCCCTGTAAACTTAATACTTGCAAATTGTAGCAGACTGTATTATTCTCAATTTTCAGGAAAATAAGAAATGAGGTTTCAGTATTATGACAGTATCACCAGAAATGGAAAAGAAATTGTTTAAACGTAATGAATAGAATGTTATTCCATTTTCAGACAAGTATATTTAAATCAGTAATAAGAAGTTTCACTTAAACTTTTACATAAATTTTAAATAACAATCAATTTTTTTCTCTCCTTAAGGAAACTTGTTCTATCTTTGTAGATAAGATACTCAGTTGTGTATATGTAAATCAAACATTTAAAAATGTTTCCATGAAAACAAAATGCTTTTGGCAATCAATTAATTTTCTCATGACTTTGGTCATTTGATTATCACAATTTCTTTAGTTTATTTGTAATATAATAATTGGTTTAGGAAATAAAGCAATAGATTATGCAAATGCAATGTATTATTTTCAAAAATAATTGTAAAAGTGGAAATTGTGTGCTAGCTTGACATAGATAAGAGATTATTTGGAAGTATGTCATATTCCAGGCTTAGCCAAAAATTTGCCATTAGAATAATACAGAAATGATTTAGAGATTTAAAAAAATCCCAAACTCTTCAATTGTTTAAGTGGTAATAAAATATTTTTGACAATACATAAGGGACCAGGCTGTAATGATGCAACATTTCTGATGCAGGCAACTCTCCCATCATCAACCTGTTATTTAAATTATGTCATTATATCATGCCCTCTGAATGCTCCAGGCAGTCCTTTGAGATATCACAAGCAATACACTCACATCATGGATGAGGTAGCTGAGGACATAGAGAGCTAAGGTGTATATAATAAACTGGATATATTAGAAAGTTGGGTGCATTTATGCAGTGATGGCAATTTTCCGAATCATAGGTATTCTGAATTACTGCTAATAACATAGGACTTTAAACTAGTTACCCTGACTGACTGCCCATGCAGCCAGTCTATCTCACCTCCTAGTTGAAACTTACAAAAATATGCTTTTAAGTCTAAAAGCCATGATTGACTTGAATATCATGGCGATGATTGTGTAAAATATAAGATTATTTTATAAAAAACCTGAAGACTTATTCTAACAGCAATTTGAAAAAGAAGAATATAAAATGCTTAGTAGATATTATAGTAATGGTTTTGAATTAGAGGTAAAAAGAATTATATAAGAAATACAAATTGAAATAGAAAAAGAATAGTATTGCCCAACACTCCAAATGCAAAAAACGGCATGTATTTACATCAAGCAGAAACATTGTTTCTTAATCAGAGAGCTTTTATATTTGCCTTTGTTTTGTTTATTATTAATTTATTTATTTTTCAGTAAAATTTAATGAATTGAGAAACACAGCCCCTACTGAATGTACTGCTCTAAGAAATAGACTCCAAAAATACACTGACCTTGTCATAACCTAAAATGTTCACTTCAAAACTGTTCAATTCAAAACAGAACTGCACTTGCCTTGTCACAGTGTTACCAATAGTAATTTTAGGTAACTGTCACTTTAAAAGTAGCCATCAACTCTGCCTAAATATACATTATTTTTATATAAAAACCCTAGTATCTTCTTTCAACATATATTTCAAAGAAAGCTAATACAGTGACTAAGCCTTGAAAGCAACTACATTTCCCTGTTATGCTACTGTGAAAGAAAATTGTAGTCATTAGTCAAAAAAGTGAATAAAATTGGTTATATGCTGCATAGTGACCTTGATATTGATTTTTTAAAAATATTCTTATAACCTGCATGATACCAAAACAACTACTGTTTCACAACCTCACCTCTATAAAGAAACTATTTTCCATTTGAAAAAACATTACTCACTTGACAGTTAGAGAAAGAGCATAATGGCCAAGAACATTTTAGTAGCTGGGATTATAATGGCATTGGAGACATGATATTATGGTAATACAATGACATACCATTTGAGGCACATGAATTCTCTTAAATTTATCTTAAGCATCATGGAGTTTTGAATAAGTAAGTATGCATATGAAATCTTACTGTCACTTTGAAATATTAGCAATTACAATGAAGTCATATAAAATGAAAATTATCTTCTGTTTATTTGCTTAAATTTTTTGGATTAATATATTTTTAATATATGCTCATGTTTTCTCTATCTCTGAAATACACTAGAAATCCACCTAAGTTTTCCAACAAAATAATAGTATTTTTTAAAGATATTGTCTCTGAGCCTCAGGCAATCTCTACGTCTTTTTAAGTTCCTGAGATTTCAGCGGAGAAGATACCAATTAGTTCCAATTTTGATGATGATATTCATGATGTGGTCTCTAACGTAACATAATTTTGGGGGGAAATTTGGTGACATGTTTCCTCAGGATATAGACAAAAACCAAATATACTCAGCATTCTATACTAATGTCTAAATGTGACATAGTCTGTCAATGCCAACACATTTAAATAGAAATTGAAAATCTCAATCCTCTATTTGTCTCTGTAATGTCAAACATAGAGTTCAGATCCTTGGAAGCAGATTGAACATTTAGTGTATGTGTTTGTAATTTGAAGATAATAGGTATTGGCCATATTAACCATACTGAGGAAAATAATAGTCATATTAAATTTAAATCTTCTCAAGTAAAGTCATATCTGGAATACTGTGTTCAACCATTGAACTTATACTTTGATCGAAACATTGATAAACTTGTGCACAGTTATAGGGCAATGACTGGTGTGATAAGAAAACTCCAGTAATACCTTGGAAGAAATGATAAGGGTTACTAAAGAGTTCAAATTTAAGAACAGAATGCTTGGTTAGGAAAAACATATTTGTTTAAAATAGAGAACATAGGTCTGTCTGGAAAGTATCCAGCCATTTGTTAATACAATGAGAACAGTTAGTGTGACATGGATGTAACCTGGCAGCCAAGGAGAATGGACTGGGATGCACATATGTGAACAATGACGCTATCACTGTACTACTCAGTGGGGCACTAGACACTGTTGAGTGAGCATGTGTACTATGTGGCCGTCACATTCAAAATGACTGAGCGAGCAGAGCAACGAATCTGCATCAAATTTGGCACTAAGCTTGAACATTCCTCTGTGGAAACTATTCAGATGATTCAGAAGGCTTCCGGAGATGATGCAATGAGTGCAGTGCAAATACAAGTGTGACATGAATGCTTCCAAGGTGGTCAAGAATGTTCTGAAAGTGATCCACATTCTGGAAGGCCTGCAACAAGCAGAATGCCTGAGAATGTTGATCATGTGTGGGTTAGGTTAAGAGATGCTGGGAGAACTGTGTAAGTTCCCAAAGTGCCTACTTTAAAGGGAACTGAGGTATCATTGTCCTATGTACAATGTTTCTTATATCTGGTATAGTCTTTAACAGATGTCTCTATTTTTCCTATTACATGGCTGGATACTTTCTGGGCAGACCTCCTATTGTCCTGCGGATAATACTCTAAACTGAGTCTATAAGGCACAAAAAAGAACTAAAATCAATGAGTAAATTCTTTGGAAATTAAAAAGAGGAAGAATTCCCTGAAAACTAAAGCTATCTGAAATTAAATGCTTTGTCCTTGTTAGATGTCTTAAAGAACGATGAATCAACCTGTCTGGCATGTTGTGGGGGAATTCATGCCTGAAGTAAAGAACTGGATGAGGAAGATTCTATAGACTCACATAATTTTGATGTTCTGTGAAGTTAAGACCTGAAAAAATTATCTTTTTTCCAAATGTTTCAGTGTTCCAATTGTTTAAGAGAGGAATCTATTAAGTTGAACTGTGTTGAATTGCCAGTTTTGTGGGTTCAAGATGGTTGAATAGCAGCAATTTCACGTGGTTATGGATGCCTGTAGCTCTGTAAGACCACCCTCTGAAACAGGATAGAAAGCAGGAGGAAAAAGTGCTGCTAGTAATCTCCATCTTCTTAGCATTTACTCTGCTAGTATGATTGGCACCAAATTCAGGAAATTTTATGTGTTTCTTTATTAGTTGAATTGGCCCAAAAATTAAAAAATAAACTAATTGCCAATATTACAAACTCCCTTCACCCAATTTAATTTCTTATACTATGTTGGTCTAAGAGAGAAACAAACACTAACCAAACCGAAAAACAAACAAACAAAAATTTAGATAAGCTAAAATCACTGAAAACTCTTTGAAAATTGAATAGCACTATGTACGTTATGCTGTGTCTCTATGATTACCGGTTTTTATGTAATTATAAGCAAGGCATGACAAATTTATAAGCGTATTATGATATAAACAGTCACATATAAGAAAAAGTAAAGCCAAAGAAAAGAAGAAATAGGACAAAAAAGGTAATGGTAAGTGGTAATAACCACTGTAAACAAAAGTTAGGACATCTGCACTCAATCCCAACTGTCACTAATTCTTTAATTGACACTGATCAAGGCATGAAATCTCTCATGGCCTGAATTAGTTCATCTGTAACATGAGTGGCTGGACTATTTTAGTTCTAGATACCTTTTGAAATTTTAAATTCTAAGACTGTTTAAAATCTAAAGGAAGCAAAATATAGCATCCTAGTAAATCCAGTATAAGAAGAAAATTTCACAGGGACATCAATATTTTCTCATGACTACATTAATGGAAAAACCATATTTAAAGGCCAAGATTATTATGGAAGGATTTGTTTTAGTCCATGAAAAAAAAAAAGACTGTGTACCTGATGCTGTTTTTAGTCTTTCCTTTTGTATTTTGGCATTGCATAGACTTGGTTTGAAAGCCAGTTTTGTCACTTGTTGGCTTTGTACTATGGCAAACATGAGACTAGTCCTACCTTGTCAGATCTTTGACTATAGGAACTAATTGACCTAGTCCCCAGCTGCTGTACTATAGACATGCATCACTGTGGGTGGTGTTGAGACCTCATTTCCCTTTGGCTGCTCCCAGCCAATGAATGAACATGTCAGAGATATTAAAGCAGGTCCTTTGTTGAAAGCTATATGACTCCTCTGATAGTGATTCTGGCTTGAAGAATACCCCATGGCCTTGCCAAAGTCTTTTTGGAACTGCACTGACTTTTTAAGATGCTTCTACTCAATCTTCCTTTTGTTCCTCTTTCCTTAACTCAGAGCCAGACCTGCCTCAAATATGACAGTTCTCCTCTATTGGCTTTCACCTCTTTACCTGTCACATGTATTTCCCCTAAAAAGTCTCTGACATATGTAATCCCATCTTGGTATCTGCTTCTTGGAGAACCTGGAATAATAGAGCACTTAAATCCTTCACATTTTATTCACCTTACTTGTCTGTAAGTTGGAAATAATAATGCCTATTTTATTTAGCATGAGATTAAATTATATCAGCTATGAAAATTTTAACATATTGTTTATGAAATGCTAGTATTTACTATTGTGCTCAAACTAAATGACTCATTATTTACTGATTTTTTTGGCTTCATCACTCTTGTTCAAATTATACCCTCAAATTAAATTGCTCTCTTCATCTATACACAGCTATTTCCTACATCTCTTGTCAGAACCATAATTAAAGCCTCCCTTTTCACAGAACTTTCAAATAGATGTAGTTTGTCCGTCTTTAGGACTACTATTGCATGCAAAATATTTTCTCTTGAATGGTCATTATGCCCATCGTGGAACCAGTGTCTCTGTCTCACACATATTTATAATTCTGGAAATCTGACACCTAGGTCACTCAATAAATGTGAGTTAACTAAAAACATAAAATTAATATTAAAAAATTGTATATTTGGTTAACTGGTAGAGTGGGATCATAGTAAGTAGATATTGGCCATAGAAAATTTTGGCTTTTTTGTCAATTGCAATGAGAATCCCCAACATAGAGTCAAAGAAGGGCTTGACAAAACAGGATATATATTTACTCTGTGGGGGAAGATATTGGAGCTGGGATTTAGGGTCTGTTCTAAAGTTGAATGTCATTTATTACACCAAAGATTTACAGTTGTCCTGTACCTGTTACCACTGTAACGTACTAATCGTGCATCTTGTCTCACTAGAAGCCATAACTTCATTATATTCCAGCATTAATAACTAATCTATGTCAACATAAATGACAGAGAGATGCTCTGTAAAAGAAAAAGTTATTTATTCAGGAGTAGGGCATTGCAATGGGAATATGCATGCCACAGTAAATTATCTGTGTGTACTCAGGGAAGTAAAGGAAGACAGAGGTTTTTAAAGGAAAAATAAGGATTACATTATTGTTTTGAGATATCTTTGGCTACAAAGATCAATAACAAGGGTAGTACCTGTCCAACTGTGGACAGGCAGTTGCTGTATAGATGTCCTTGCAGAAGTATTTTTTGTGTAATGTTGCAGTGACCTTTATGCAAAGCTGTGGTTTTTGCAGTTTTTTGTGATAATTTTGTTATCGGGCTTTCAAGTGTTAGAATCCTCTCTTTGTAGCATTCCCGGGCTCTATTTTTCAGGTTTTTAAAAAAAATATTACTGAATCCATTTTTATTCTGACAACTTTCACATCTTTAAGATAACCAGTGTTATTAAACGGATGAGAAAGACATTTGAGTCTCAGGATATAATGACTTTCCCTGCATTTAACCCAGATCAGTAACTCTAATGCTGGGAAAGCAACTGACTGGCACTACTAGAGATTAAGCAATGGAAATCTAGTGGGGATATCCTCTCCTCCCCAGGTCCTGGCATGGCCTGATA
The DNA here is from genome assembly GCA_008086735.1 of Cheirogaleus medius. Classification (NCBI taxonomy): domain Eukaryota; kingdom Metazoa; phylum Chordata; class Mammalia; order Primates; family Cheirogaleidae; genus Cheirogaleus; species Cheirogaleus medius. The sequence continues at coordinate 79,495,324 of VBSM01000272.1, read as the reverse complement.
AATGGCATGTTTAATATCCTACAGGATTTATTCACAGCAAGGAGCATATTATAAAGAATCTTAGACACAGGTATATGGTGGTAGACTACAGAGCTTTGGGTATTTGTTTTAAATACTGTAACTTTATTATTTGAATGAATGTGGATTCCTACACTATCAAACATGTAGGAATGAGAATACAAAACATATTCCATAGCTAAGCCTAAATGACACTGTCTCAGATTATCTATCCCCTCCATTAGTGCAAGTAATCGAGTATTTGAATATGAAAGTGCAAGTTTATCTCATTGTTCCATTATAGGTAATAAAAGTGACCTATGTGAGAATATTAGATTAGTGATTTTACTTAGTATTCACCTTATGCTTAGAAGGTGTGAAATTGTTAACTCATTCAAATTAAGTCATTATCCAGTTATGTAACAAATAGACTTGTGCTTAAAAAGCTTAACTAAGCAGGTGCAGAGAGAAAGGAGAAACTCCGTCAAATGCTTCAGGAGACCTGAAGCTGTTTCTACTGCTATTCTTTATTTTTACGTCTCATTAACAACAGTATTAACTATCACATACTGCTTGTATAGGGAAAATTGGGAGAAATTAAGTGTTCTGCATAATCCTCTTAAAATATTTTAAATACAAGAAACAGTTGGGTTGATTCCTTCCTTCCTTCCTTCCTTCCTTCCTTCCTCCCTTCTTTCCTCCCTTCTTCCCTCCCTTCCTCCTTTCCTTCCTTCCTTTTTTCCTTCCTTCCTTCCTTCCTTCCTTCCTTCCTTCCTTCCTTCCTTCCTTCCTTTCTTCCTTCCTTCCTTCCAACTATAACCTGTTGTTCCTTTGAGCCTTCTAATACCAATAAGCAGATACAGGAGAGAAACTGATTATTAGTTTGTTAGGGCTGCCATAACAACATGCCACAGACTAGATGGCTTAAAAACAGAAATTTATTTTGTCACAGTTCTGGTGAATAGGAGTCTGAGATCAAGGTGTTGGCAGATTTGTTTTATTTATTTATTTATTTATTTTCTGAGACCTTTTTCCTTGCCTTGAAGATGGCTACCTTCTCATTGTATCCCTACATGTTCACCTCTTGGCCTGAGTGTCGTCTATGCTCTAATCTCTTCTTCTTGTAAAGACACCAGTGATATTGGATTAGAACCTACCTATATTACCTCATTTTACTTTAATTACCTCTTTAAAGGCTCTATCTCCAAATATAGTCACATTCTGAGGTAATGTGGGTTAGGACTTCAACATATGGATTTTTCAGAAACACAGTTCAGCACGTAACAACTGGGCAATTTTTCCATATATATAGTGCATACCTTTTCTTTATTTGCAAATGTCTCCCCGCTTTGTGTAGGGGAGAGGCTCAATAGTAGAAGAAACTCTCATTGCTGAACTATTTTTATATTTTCATAGCTACTTTTCTAAATTGCAAAGAGCTCTGCAGAGTATAGTTAAATATGAAAGCAATCAAAAAGAAACCAGGTAAGAAGAAAAAAAGAAGAGAAAAAAAACGAGGCTCAGGGATGAGCAAACACAGGCCAGGACATCTAAGATATTATAGTCAATATTTCTCCTCCTGGGCCCCATAAAGGACATAAAGGTAGGATATTATTTTTAGGAGTTTTATTGACCAGTGATCAAAAAAAAAAAAAAAAGAGGTAAAATAGGTAGCTTTGTTACTTTTGAAGCCCAGGGTTCTAAAATAAAAGAAGAGGAAAAAAAAGATCAGTAAGTCTCTTTCTAAAAGTAATAATAATTGAGGGATTTGTTCTTTAAAAGGGAGCATATTAGTATATCATTTTCTCAAATCTAACATTCTGGGCAACTTTTTTGTGTTGTTTTGTTTGGTGTCAAGGTTTTTTTTTGTTTGTTTCTGTTTCATTTAATTTTAGTGGTTGTGTTCAGTTTAAGCATGAAAGTCTTTGTTATTGGTCAACACACTGCAAAGCCACTAGTAGATGTTATGTAGGCTCTTTTTAAAACTACCAAGGAAAGGTACATGGGATAACGTGACCTTGAGCAGTTCAGAGATATTTCTAGAAAATACTAAAGCTAGACTTTATGTGGAAGATCATGTACCTCATAAAAACATGCATGCTCCTTTTAAAAAGTTTCCTTTGAGATTAGATTTGTTTGTAATCTTTAACATGGATAATCAATATTTTTTAATCCTTTGTAAACTTTTACTAAATAAATATGGAGATAAGACAAGCCACAGACTATGAGAAAATATTTGTATAACACATATCTGCCAATGGGCTTGTATCCCAAATATAAAAAGAACACAAAATTTAACAATAAGAAAACAAACAACCCAATTAAAAAATGGGAAAAAGCCCTTAATAGACATCTCAGCAAAGAAAATATACTGATAGCAAATAAACAAGAAATGTTCAACATCATATATCATCATGATATTGCAAATGAAAGCAACAATGAGACACAACTGTACCCTTCTAAGAAAGGCTATAATCTGAGAACATCAAATGCTGACAAGGATGTGGAGCAACAGAAATTCTTACTTATTGCTGTTAGGAATGCAAAATGGTGTAGACAGTTCATGTCTTACAAAGCTACATGTAAATTTTCTATGTAATCCAGTGATCACGTTTGTAAGTATTTACTTAAATGAGTTGAAAATTTATGTCTACACAAAAACCTGTATGCCAATTTTTATAGCAGCTTTATTCATAATTGCCAAAATAGGAAGAAACAAAGATGTCTTTCAATAGTTGAATGTATGAACAAACCATGGTAACCTGTATAATGGAATATTACTCAGTATAAAGAAAATGATCTATCAATCCAATTAAAAACATTGAGAATCTTAAATGCATATAGCTAAATGAAAGAAGCCAGTCTAAAAAGGTTACTTACTGTATGATTCCGACTATATGACATTCTGGAAAAAGCAAAACTATAGAGACAGTATAATATTTAATAGCTGCCAGGGGTTTGGAAGTATGGAGGGAAGGATGAATAGATGCAGTACAAGGCATTTATAGGTCAGTGAAACTATTCTGTGTGATACAGTAATGGTGGATACATGGCATGCATTTGTAAAAACCATAGAACTTTGCAATGTAAAATTAACCCTAATGTAAGGTATGAACTTTAATTAATAATATTATATCAATATTACTTTACCCATTATAACTAATATGCTATACAAATGCTAAATATTAATAATCGGGGAAGCTGTGTCAGGAGAGAGGGCTCATACAGGAAATTTATGTACTTTCTGCACAAGTTTTCAGCAAATTTAAAGCTACTCTAAAAAATACATAAAATATTTATGCAAAAAATATTCATATGGTCTCAATTTTTCTATCCAATGATGAAATTTTCCTATTGATTTATATAAATCAGACATTGTAGTTGAAATTTTATTAATTTTGTTGAAATTTATAAGCAGCAGGCTTTTTACTTTTTTATTGATAAAGGTTTAAATCTTCAGTGGTTTAGGAAGATTCTTTTTGAAAAATATCGCAGACTATTGCTGATTCTGAATTTCTTCACAAAATATAGTATTATTAATCAAATTAGAGCATTTTAGAATACTATTAATAATCAACTCTCCAGATAAAAAAAAAATTCAAAGTGTTGATTCAACCATAAAAATTTTCATCCATTAAAAATATTTAATTCTACAAATACAGTCTGAATTATTACCACTCTCATCAAACCAATGTACAACCAATATTAGCCAGCATTTATTTATGAGCATTTATTTAGAGCAAGCATGGTTCTGAAATTCTTGATAGATTATCTCAGTTAATTCTCAAAATTTACCACTTTATCAGGCACTATTATTTTTTCTCTTTTACAAATAAGGTACCTGGGTTATATAGACGTTAGTAAATTCCCCAATGTTCCATAGATGCTAAGTTGTGGGGCAAGGTCTTGATATTTAATTACAGATCCCCTATATTTAATATAGAAACACTAAATTATGCCACCTTTTACCCTCTACTATCTCAACTTCTCATTACTTTCAATTAAAACACATATTTATAATTTTGAGATAAAATATCTATAAATGGAAATAGTAAATGAACAGCATAATATAGTGGAGAGTTTAAAGAATTTTAAGTTAGACTTGGGTTTGAATCTCCACATCTGCCACATACTGGATACTTTTAAATAAACTTCCTTCTCTCTCTAAATGTCAGTTTCCTCAGCTCTAAAAAGGGAAGGATTATTATCCTTATTTCCAATGGTTTTTGAGAATTAAGTGAAATAATATACATTTTGTAAATTGGGAAACTGTAAAATATAAAACTATCACTCTGATAAATATATATTTTTCTGTGTTAAGGCCTTGAGAATGACAAACTGCTCTTTATATCAAGGATAGAATCTTCTCCATATGTTGTGAATGTCTTCACGTGCCACCAGATAGGCATGTAGTAAATATTGGTCAGTGATGGTGATTCATATTAGTTACACTTTTATTATACGATGTAGAACTTTTTTCACAAACAGCAATTTTAGTTTTGTGCAACTGCGGACATGTTCCCAAGAGAATAACAAACCCTGTTAACTCCACAGACGGAGAGTGAGGTGTTCTGGTTAAATGGCTGTATAAAATATAATACTAGAATAAAATACATGAACTCAAAAGCTAATCCAAACTAACAGAGCTCCTTGGTTGTGTGCTGAACACTGGGCATGGCTGTCACACTGCCATTTTGTCCCTCAAAACTCATTTCTCTGGTTTGCATTAATATGAGCAGTTTCTCTCTCTCTTTTTCTGTCATTATCCTTAATCTATAATCTGACAAAGGGTGATGGAAGCCAAATCTAAACTAAGAAAATAGTCACCTCCTACTTTGAGATGTAACCAAATATAGAATTTTTGATGTTGATGGCTCTTTGACATTTCCACTATGATAATATTAAGTATCTCCTGACCACAACCATTTGCTATACTGCCTTCTGATCTAACCTTGTTGTTAACCTTGTGTCTAACCATACTAAAAGTTCTTATTCTACTCTGTATGTTCTGATAGAGCATCCTGGAGATGCTCAGGGTATGTTGGCCTGCACCTCTTGTCATCCACTCTCCAACTACATCAGGTTCTATTGCTACCCTGTTGTTATCCAGTGGAAACAGGGAGGGCCCTGTTGTAGTGAGGCCTCACAATTTTTTTCAGGATGAATGATGCTGTTCCCAGGGCATTGTTGGAGAGGTAAAAAAGTACTTCTCACAGATGGCCCAGCTAATCATCCATCTGTGGCACTAGCTCCCTTCTGGTTCCACTGCTGGTCTTATTCACACAGAAACAAACACCCCATCACCTCAGGTGTTCTCATATATATTAATATTAATTATTGAATTATTAATCATCCTCACTTTTGTAGCATCTCTTGGATTATAAGTGGGAGAGGAAATAAGATTTCATTTACATGCATAACTAACAATACAAGTGAGCAGATTTACTGTGTTAAACTATCTTTGCTAGAGAGTTAATTTGGTATGAAAGTTATTCTAATCAAAAATATTTCACTCAGTTTTCTACAGTTTATTTTTTAAAAACAGGTGGATTCAAAACTAATTGCAAAGGCACAATTCACAATTGCAAAGTTGTGGAAGCAACCCAAGTGCCCATCAATACATGAGTGGATTAATAAAATGTGGTATATGTATACCATGGAGTACTATTCAGCTTTAAGAAATAATGGTGATATAGCACCTCTTGTATTTTCCTGGATAGAGCTGGAACCCATTCTACTAAGTGAAGTATCTCAAGAATGGAAAGACAAGCACCACATGTACTTACCAGCAAATTGGTATTAATGGATCAACACCTAAGTGGACATATAGGAATAACATTTATCGGGTGTCGGGCAGGTGGGAGGGAAGAAGAGGGAATGGGTATATACAAACATAATGAGTGAGATGTGCAATGTTTGAGGGATGGTCACACTTGAAGCTTTGACTTGAGGGGGCATAGGCAATATACGTAACCTTAGCATTTGTACCCGCATAATATTCTGAAATAAATTTAAAAAATTAATTGCAAAGGATGAAAATAGATATTGTTAGTTACCATTTACATGTATTTATAAACTTTTGAGTTAGAGAATGGGGATGTGGTTGAAATATATTTTAATAAAATCATTGCAATATAGTACACATTATTTCGGGACAAGTGAATGGAGCTCTTATATACATAACAAGCTATGCTACAATTGGGCCTTCCCTATCAACCACCACTGGCTCCTTCTTGACAGAAATAATGGATTTCAAAGTATTGATGGATTCTGTGTGAGAAAAATCACTGATGTGGCTGTTGTAACCACAAGCAGGGACCTCGACTAACAAGAAAGTCTTTAGCAGGAAGGGCCATAAGTAACAGATGAGACAGATAATCCCTTCTCATAGGAGGCAAACTTCTGGCATGACTGAGTGAAAAAAACTGTTTACTAGACTCTGAGCAAGTCTAGACATTAGCATAGAACCTAGGATCTCAACTAGACCTTCAAGCAATGTTTGTTGACTCAATAGTAATAATTGCTAATATTTATTAAGCCAAATTTAATAAGGGCTATTATGGCCATATTTTGTTTTGCTTTGTTTTTAGAGACAGAGTCTCACTCTGTCACCTAGGATGGAGTGCAGTGGCAAAATCACAGCTCACTGCAGCCTCAAACTCCTGGGCTTAAGCTTATACTTCCACCTCTGCCTCCCAAACAGCTGGGATTACAAGCACAAGCCATTCACCAGGCTCAGGGCCATATTGGAGATAAGGCAATTGAATGGCTTAAATCTATTAAGTAATTTGCTCAACTCCACACCAAAGGTCAGAGATTAGTATTCAAACTCAGGCCAGCCAAACTTCAAAGTCAAAGCATTAGCTACTAGACAAGACAGAAAGGAGGAAGTAAAGGACTGTTAAAAAGTGAGATTAACTTTGAGTCATAATTATAAAACTCTATTAGGTTTGAAATTGCCTACATGTGTTAGAGATATATATTTAAATAATACACAATTTCAGTGTCTTGTGTAAAATGCAATTTCTAACAAAAGAAAAATATCTAATTTAGTTATGGTGTGCAATCCCAATTTTATAGGTAGGGATATGGGGATGTTTGTCTATGTTATCTCATTGTGATGACAACTTTTCTTTCTATATATAATGCAAAATTTGATTAGACTTGAGGAATTATTTATAATTAGATAACTAAATTATTACTCTAAATATTAAATTGATTCCAATATAATAACAAAGTAAACACTGAATTATTTCATACATAATATAAAAATTCTAAGTCAGAATAACTACATATCACCCAAATTCTTCATCTCTCTCTTTTTTGGTGATTATTAGAAAGATTATGCCTCTTAAAATATAAATAAAATTAGTTTCAAGTATCAAGACATGGAATAGTTTTGGCGGCAAAATTTACATTACTAGATCTTGAAATTTCTGGTCTTTAATAATTGATGTCATTGTTTGCAAAGAGATTCATGTTATATAATTTATTACCAGTTTTCTTTAAAAATTGGCTTTGAATTTTTTATTTTATTATATATTTGGGGACAATATGTTGGGTTCTAATAATAGCCCCACTATTTACTACTATTGTTTGTTTTTTAATTTAAAAATAGAACTGATAAATATAATACCTGCTTGATAAGGCTAAGAACACCAACTTGATAGTGAGAATTAAAGCAACAGTTCTTATAAAAATCTTTTCCTCTTGCTTGGTATAGCATAGGTTGTAGAACTATAGCTATCTTTCTAAAAACATGAAAATTTTTATTGGCAAAGAAATCAATTACTTTAATATTTTTTATTTCTAGAAGAGAAGAAATTATCTTTTAATTTTCTGGAATTCTCTTTAAGAACATATCAGTTTGCCATATTAACATCTTATGAAAGAATGAAATATCATTTTTAATGAGTATATATATTAAAATAATTTCTGTAGCTTATTTTTCACTTCTTATGTCAACTTTCTGTTTTCACTCCAAATCATTCTCACCATTCTGATTCTTATTTATGGCAGGGAAAATAAATTGTATGGAAAGTGTTCTGGAAAGAGAACAGTGTGGTTTCAGACCACTGAAGGATAGCAACTTCTGCTGGTTAGGCTCCCAGAGGTTAGAGAAGTGAAGTTATATCTTCCCTTGGGATAACCTGTCTTTCCTCTGAGCTCTCTGAGTGTAGGGAAGGGCCCAAAGGGAAAAGTCAACTAGCCAGATCAACAGTTTAGATGACAGTGAACAAATGCTTGACTAGCTCATTTGTCTTAATGAAGTAATTTAATAAAATACTGTCCAGTGTAATGCACTTGGAATATTAAAATACTTTGTTCAGGTAGTTAAGTGATTATTTATTACCGGACTTGTTTTGTTTTTCAAGTATGTTGACATGGAAAATAAAGAAATAACTTTTTAAAATCATATAATAACAATGTAAAATTCTCAAATACAATATACTTTGCAAAATGGTAGTGTAAATATGCATATCAAAGTTCAAAAAATAGGGAAAGGCTCTTTTTATGTCAGGATGCTCCCTGAGTATAACATGAAACATTAAATATTTTTAATACTAATCATTATTTTTTTCTCTCTTTCTCCTTTCCTGTCCCTCCTTCTACCTCCCTCCCTCCTCCCCTTTCTCTTATAGGTAAGTAACTGAAGGTTAAAACCAGAATTCCTGGATATGAAGTATTATATACTTTTTTATTAGTGTCCTGTGGGTAAGTAAAGAAAACGTCTTGGCTTAAGCACCAGACTGAATGCTGACATGTACATAAACATAAATTAGTGAACCATGGCACTTCATCACTGGGTGTCACGATCAAATATTTAACAGTTGTTCAGTGTTAGACAAACGAAAATTGTGAAAGAAATATTTTTTTCTAGTTTTTACTTTTTGTAATTATGCCATTCAGAACTAGCACTTATATAAGTAAATTAGGGTGCTTCACACTTAAATGTCAGTGACTTACTTTGACAGAGCTATTGTCAGTGGATGTTACTTCAGATGGCAGATTGTTTGGAAAACGTAAGTGGAGGTATGATTTGAGCTGTTTCAGTTATTTTAATAGCACTGAAGTGTCTATAAAAACTATTTTAGTGATTTAGGAAAAACCTATAGAATTTAGATTTTTAATTTTGGGCATATGATGGACTTCATTTTTTAACCACCTGAATATTAAATATAGATCAAATGAAGATACTTAACTGTTGCTTAATCTTTTTGAATAAGCTATTAAATGCATTGATCATTCTATTCTTTAAATTCTTTTAGGAAAACTTGCAATTTTATTAAAAGAGATTTTGTAGAATTAAAAGGAAATTGTTTTCTTTTGTTAGTCTTTCATTTAAACAAATGCTGATTTTGTCTAAGACATTAAAAAATATTTAAAATAACTTCAAAAACAATTTTAAAAGAGAAAACAGCTTTTAAAGTGAACTCGAAATGTCAGGACTATCTTCTTTATTAAATATAAATTCTATTTATGGAAGTTATCAGTGCACATTGAAATTTATGACCTGTAAATCTACTTAAAAAATTAAGATATTAATTCCCCAAAGGTTTGATTATGGCATTAATAAATTATATTTTTAAAGAATATATTCTAGATGCAGTATTTTTACAGTGAAAATGAATGAAATTTCTGACATAATCATGTAATGCCGTTTGTACGAAGTCTTTTCTTCTTTCTTTCTTTGGCTCCTTTTGGTTTCTTATCATCCATAAAATGTGATATTGGCTTTGTTACCAAATTTAAGTGTAATATAGTGATAAATATTTTAGATAAAAATATTAATTTTTATGTCATTGCTTTATTTGCATATATTTTTATACATAAAAGGGGAAGGATGGGAAAAAGATATTTTTCTCTAGGTTTACATTTATAACACAATGATTTCTTGGCTTGATGAATTGACTTTAACATGAAAAGTGCTATTACTTGAAATGATCTATTTGTGATAGACTATTTTAGTTTGTGAAAATTATTTGTACAAGTCATAGATATTGCTTGAACAAAGTATGTATTAGTGCTACCATATATCAACTTCTGGCATAATGGTTTGCTCATAAAATATTTAATTAGACCAACATCAATACCATATTCAATCTTATCAGGCTAGGTTAATGGCTCCTATTATGAAGGTGATTAACATGACAAAATGAATGGTATAGTGATAGGTTCAAATATGGAAGCCACTTCTAACTATGGTACAGCAATCTCAATGGGGCAAAGTCATCAGGTTATTTCCTTAAAGATTAAGCTGTTTCAAAATCCTGTTTATTTTCTAAGTTTGCTAGGACATCTTCTAAAGGCAAAAAAGAAGTTTGGGTGATAGATTCACTTTCATTTTGTAATTTGTCATTACTTTAATATTATCAGGTATTTATTCATAAAAATTTGTGGCTAAAGTATCAAAACTAAATAATGTAGCATAAGTTTTGAGTCTATTGACAAGAAAACTAAGTGTTGGAATTGAGCCCTTTTATCATTTGAGATTGAGTTCCTGGGTATCCCTACCTGTATTTAATTATAAATATAATAGACTTAACCTACTCCTGAGATTGACAGAAAAGCTGCAATAAAATTTTATTAAGCACCATAAACCTAAGAGTATGACCTCCGTGCAACATGAACAAAAAGTACAGTGCTTGAAAAATAAGAGACTATTGAAAAGCATATTAGCCTAGATGATCATAGGACATTCATTGTCGAGAAAATATATGATAAGGCTTTGATATCAGAGCATATCTGGCTTTATGAAAGGAAATACTATGGGTAAAAGAATTTCATATAAAGCATATGTCTTTAAAAGAAAATTTGAAGTTGAAATGAAATAATCAGGAAAATTTACATTCCCAAATAACTTTTCACTGTACTTTAGAACTGCAAATCAAAATGTACTGAACTTATGGGAAAGACTATTAGGATCATAACCAACAGAATGTTCTTTATTGTTTAAGAATGAGAAAAAAAATTCACAGTCATTTTAAATGCTCAGTTTATCAACAAAGCATAGTTGTAAAATAATTTATATTAATCATATCACAAATAAATTATCATAAAACCTATATATTTTTTTCAAAAGTGAAATAAACCAAATAATAACCTATTTCTTTTCAGGAAAATTGTTTAATTCATGAAAATTATAGATTTCTGGAGAATTTTATTCTGCGAAGGAAAAGCTAGAGGAATCCACTATATCCGGACCCAAGACATATGAAATTTTCTTTAAAATGTGCACGATCTAATCGCCCTTTCTATGTCTCTCTTTTGAGTGTCTTGTGAAAGGTGATTCAGCTGATAAGAGAGTATCTGCATGCCCAACAGGACTACTTGAATCAAAACATCTTATTTCTTATATGATTAGGGACATCAGAGGTTCAGTTTTGGTTTTTCTTATATAATATATGGAAATCAAAAGAGGCTTTATATATATATTTTTTTTTCTAAGTGCTTTCATGAAGTAGTATAAATTTCTGAGGTATAAATCTTTTTAATATACCCTCCATGAGTATCTAGATAAAACTACATTATGAGAAATCAAATCAATACCATTTAATTTCTCTTTTTCTGTTAAGTTTAATATGATTCTTTTTGTTGTTACTGTTTCTTGCTTTTATTCTTTTTGTTATTGTTTTAATGTAGGGGAAAACATGTTTTTGAAAGAGTAAAAGGAACAATATTGCCATATAAGTCCCACTTTATATTAAATAAATAAGCATGATTTTATTCTGAAAATACTAGACTGCATTATTTAAAGAAACATCATGAAATTCACTTCTCAGCTTTTCAAAAATATTTCTTTCTTTATTGCTTCAAGTCTATTGATCATGTATTAAGGCTATCATATATCTTTGTACCTTCAAAGATTAAGCTAATAGATGGTCTTAATTTTGAAATATTGAGCAGATATTGAAGTTTAAAACTCACTAGGGATTGATACTGGCATTTTAATCCTTTTAAGATTTAATTTATTTATTCTTTACCCAGAAGATGGACTTTAATACTATCTTGCTATCATAGATACACTTGTAGTTTTTTAAAAAGATCATAAAGTTAGAGCCTAAATAATATGATACAAGATCTCAGTTCTGACAAATCAAATCCATGCTGTTCCTTTATAAAAAATATTACTGTTAACTTATATTCAATATTATTCCAACTCTCATACAGTTATTTTATTCTTTCTATTTTAGTAATAGAATTCATTAATTGTAACTCTTCAAAAGGCCTAAAATTCCAGCACATCAATGTTATTTTGTTCAAACAGAGCCATAATTTGTACTCAAAAATTATATTTTAAATGGATGAGAATAACTCATATATTTTTGTATTAAGACAGCAATAAAATAGATTAAAATCACATTAGTTCTGAGAAGTTCACATCAAAGGAAATGTATCCATTCAGAAAACAAAAATAGACTTGCACCATCCCCCAAACTTCAAATCAACATGTAAATAGACAGGTGGAGTTTTAAAAGGAAAGTAAATTGGATTAAACAGAAAATTTTCTTTATATATATATTTTATAAAACATATTATATCTACTATGTTTAAATAGTATTCTTTATATTTGATTTTAAATAGTTATTAAATATTTCTGAGTGCTTTAATATATTTTTTAGCATTCTAGATATTGTTCAATGGAAAAGAATAGGCACTGTATATCTTTTTAGGTTGGTGTATCTTGTTCTTATATAAAATTTCTCAAATTTTCATGAGAAAAGTAAGATAATATGACTTAAGTTATACTACTTAGTACTTAGGTATGTGCCCAACTGATTATAAGGTCATTTCCAAAGAACTATCATTCACATATTAATATTGTCAAGTGGTACTTCTTTATTACTAAACGCACTAATTACTTGTCTGAAAGTAATAGTACTTTTCAATTTTGAAGTACTTTATACTCTTCAAAGTGATTTTGCATGCATTATCTCATTTGGTCTTGAGAGAGGGAGCCTGCTCATTAAGTTGTCCAGATGGAGTGGGGGAATCAGAGTGTTCAGCCATAACTAATGTCCCTTCAAACCAAGGTGAATATATAACTGGTAGAGTCCCGTCTATAATAAAAGGAAAAAAAATCACCATCCTTAATTTTATTAGAATAAAAATTTGCAGAGTAGGTCCACTGTCATCTTTATGGCCTTTTCATGATCCTTTTTCCCATGCTAGTTACTATCAGAACAAAATTCAGATAATATTTTATTAGATAAGACACAATCTTCTTCGTCGTTCTTATTTAAGTATTTAACATGAAAATATTTATATAAAAACCATCATGAAATTGATTATTTAAGTTCCAAATTTATTCTATAGCCTGTCCCCCAAAATCTTATTGAGAAAAATGATTTAGTAATTGAATACATTCAAAGATCGTAAGTTAAACTTTAGAGTATTTTCTATACTGGAGAACAGTAATCTGAGGCTGTTATGTTGCTAAGAAAAACCCTTCTGCCCTAAATATGGATTTCATTTTAAATATGTATAAAAGTCATATTATCTGCGAAATTATTGGGTACATGGTTAATCATGCCGACCACTTTTTCAGTCTCCAGTTTATTATAACAAATAGTGTGGCAAAAATCTCAACAATATGCAAAGGCTGTGTACTTGACTGAAGGATAATGTCTCTCTTGGGTCCTTTTGAATAAAACCTCAGCCAAAAACCTTGCACAGTAAAAGGTTTTAAAATAAGCTTCGATTGAACATCCTCAGGCTCAACTTGTTTAAACCAAATATGCAAAATATTTCTATTTATATATCTTTGAGAGCTTCAGATTATATAACATTAGATAATATTGCAGTTAAAAGTTTTATTGCAGTTTTCTTTCATTGACTTTGCAAAACCGAAAAATGATGTGAAAACATAGTTTCTGCAGCAATACTTTTGCTTATGTTTATAACAATTTAACTATTATTTCTCATTAGCCATTATATCTTATTTTCTAAGCTGTGATTTAGAGCAATAGCATAGGTATAAATCTTCAGATACAATTCAATTCCTCTCCACTGCAGTAAGTAAATAGGACCCCAGGGATGTCAGGGGTTTCTGAGGTCATTGATTCCATTATATCTATTTGTTGAATAAGTCCTTCAGTCCTGCCCTCGCCTCTATCCTGCTACCAAAGCATTAATTTGCTATAATCTGGAAAACTATACAAGAAACATTATTATGCTTCGATCATTCTTTACAAATATACCAAGAGTTAGAATTTGGGAGATGGCAGAAAATAAATAATTTGATTTTCTACTGTAAAGAAAATGCATTGGCTAAATCCCTATTATTTTATCTACTTTAGAAAAGACAAAAATGATACCCGGAATGTGCTATTACCTTGAAGTCATACAGTAGCTGTTTCCACATGATTATTTCCAATCAGGATTCTGGCCAGGAAAACCAGACAATCCTTTACATAACCAGGGAAATCCAGGCAACAAAAATGAAGTTGCCATGTGAACCATCAAAAGAATAAAAGATCCCAGTGTGCTTTTCATTAGTCTGGATCACTGCTTTGTAGATTCAAGAACATGCAACAAAACTAAAATAGTCAGAGAGAATCAAGTACCAGCAAAAGGAAAATTCAGCCTGAGGCTCTTCTCTCCAAACTCTACCCTTACACACATTTGTGCTTCCATAGGTAATTTACCTTGGAATTGACCATTTGATCTGCACTTATGGGAATGACTCTTTGCTATCCCAGTCACTTTTTATACTTCAACCTTCCTTTCTCAAATTTTATGTCACATAACTTATTTGCATATAAAGATTACTATTTATAAATATAATAACTATAGTATATTAAGTTACTATCAGTGTGGTTGGTACCTGATTTGACTACATTTATGTTCAATCTCCCAAGAGATACACAAGAAAGATGTTAATAACTTATCTCGGAACAGTAATAACACACAATGATGGATTAAAAGACAAAAGTCACCTAAATTCACCTAGCACTGTAAATGGTAACAAGAGAACTAAAATCAAGACTTTTCTCATTTTAAAGTCCCTACTTTCCCCCTACATTTACATTACACAACCTAGAAGCTTAAAGATTGTTAATGCAAACAGATTTGGTTAGTGTGTGTTTGTGTTTTCAACAACTACTTTTAAAATTCTTCATATGTTGTCATTGGTATTGACACATATTGAAAAAGATTAATAATAGCAAATGACACAAGTTAAAATTAGGATCATTTAGCACTTGCTATTTGATATGAAAAAGTAGCTCCTGAGAAGTTGAAAAGTATAAATTTTTCTGATCCCAGGAAAATGTCTTTAATATTTAATAAGTCAGAGTTTGTCGGAAGTAAACCAGATTTCTAGTAGGTATATTTCAAAAACACATTTATACTGATTGAACAGATTATGCAACTCATTATTTAGTCACTACAAATTGTGAAGGAAATACAAGGCCACAATTCTTTACTATTAGTGGGTAAGAAACTCAGGAAAAGTAACTTCCTACAAAATTACTTCCACTTTAAATTTACTTTAGAGTTCTTAAATTTGTTTGCCATTTATATTTTTATTGATATCTGTGTGAGAGAGATAACTTATTGCTATAGCTCTTCTTTGAATTTTTATTTTATTTTATTTTATTTTTTTGAGACAGAGTCTCACTCTGTTGCCCGGGCTAGAGTGCCTTGGAGTCAGCCTGGCTCACAGCAACCTCAAACTCCTGGGCTCAAGCAATCTTTCTGCCTCAGCCTCCCGAGTAGCTGGGACTAAAGGCATGTGCCACCATGCCCGGCTAATTTTTACTATATATTTTTTGTTGGCCAATTAATTTATTTCTCTTTTTAGTAAAGACAAGGTCTCGCTCTTGCTCAGGCTGGTTTGGAACTCCTGACCTTGAGCTATCCTCCCACCTCAGCCTCCCAGAGTGCTAGGATTACAGGCGTAAGCCACCATGCCTGGCCTGGATTTTTATTCATATAATAGTTTATACCTGTATTGATTTGTTACTTATATAATTTAATATATATTTTAATCTCTTCATGATATATTGATGTTTAATCAGATCTGACTTTTTATTACCTGACATGAATAAATTAAGTTTAAATGGTTAAGATATAACAATTTAAAATGAGGAGCCCATTATTAATATAATAGAATTGGTATTGCATGTGATACTAAATATGATAGAATAAATGGCATATCTAAAAACGTGATTAACTTAAATCATACTCTGAAAAGGGCATAGTGACGAGCTGTAAAAGCATTAAACTATATTCAGTTCAATTTAATTCACATTTGCATAAAACCTACAAGAGAGTAAGTGTGGTGTTATGTTAGCTTTTCCTAGACTCTGTGAGAGCAAAGCAATATATTTATTCTAAAATTAATGAATGAGGAATTTAATTGCTCATAGTATAAAAAATATGTGAAAGATAATATATATATTTTTTAATTTTCACTGAAAGTACCACAAATATAGTTTAAGCAGTTTTAACTATAAAAAGAATCAGGCTATAATTAAAGCAGATTTCAAGAGCATTAGTTTGTTCTTATTTTCAACAAATACTTGGAATTACAAAATATTTCAAGAGAATTTGTCTTTTTCTAAAGACATTTACATATATGAAATGATATTTTTGTGCTTGACTTAAAGATATATTTCTATAAATGATTATAAATTAGATCAGTAATACCAAGTTTATAATACAGTTTCCTAAGCATTTAGAAATTGACCATTCACTTTGAATTATGTTTGTTTTATTTTTCACTCCACTTTTGACAAAGTCAGATTTCTGGAATGTTTACTCATGCTTATTTAGCCACTTTATTCTCTTCCTTTATCATAAGAGATAATTGAAAATAAATGGAAATGTATTCCTAATTAATTTCAATTCAGCAAATGCTTGCCAAGCATGTATTATAATATAAAATTGTAGTGAATATAACAGAGATGCTAGTTCAGTGTCTTATGTAAAACAGATATAAGATTGTTGAATATACATGAATAATTTAACATTGGTTTTATTCATTAGAATTATTAAATTCATCCAGAAATATGCATCTGTATAATGTTACAAAAATCAATTCTCTTGTCCTAATAGATGTAAAGTCCTCACTCAGCTAGTCCATCGTATTTTTTGACTATTTATGGATTATCCTATTTTTATCAGCAAAAATCTAAAATATCATAAAATGATTCTTAAAATACTTAACACTAAATACAACTTTATATTAAATCAAATGAAAATAATTTTCTTGCATTGCATGCAGCACCATTGCTTTCCGAATCTACTCTCATATACTGTTATGCCTATTCCATTCACATTCATATTTATTCACTTAATAAATATTTATTCATTACATGAATGTTTATTAACTGCCTCCTATGAGCATGTCACTGTGATAAGCCATAGGTTTGTATATTCACTAACTTCAAATAAAGTGAGAGATAGGCAAATAAAAAATTTAAAGCCAAAGTGGGTCAATGATATAATAGAAGTAATAACCTGAGTAAGATTAGTTATAGTCTATAGTTTGTTGATAATTGAAATGTTTCATAGAAACATGGTCCATTGGGCTAAATGTAAACATCTGATACCATTTTGATGTAGTCAGTGAATCAACTTTCTCATCATGAGCATATTTGATCACAGAAGGCCAAATTTCATCTGGATGAATGACCAGTGAAAATTAGGGAACCTGATTTTTGAGCAGGATATATTATAGAATTAATAAAAAAAAGTTTGCATTTGTAGGGTAATTATTTAACTTCAAGAAAAAAATTCTTATCATAGCATTTAATATTTACTATTACTTTGTATAATTAATTACCCCATTCAATACTCTATTGTGATACAAAATAAACTGTTATCAACAAATTACTTTATATGATGATAATTTAATATTTTTATTATAATTTATTTAATTTTATTAGATCAAGTGTCTTCTCTCCCAAAACACAGCTATTGCTGTGATTAATATGTTAGCAATGAATTTTAAGTAATTTTTCAAATTTTTCTAATTCCAGTTAGCTATGATCCCAGATATTTAAAATAAAGTGGATTAGTAACAATGATATAAAAAAAACTTACTTGCTAGCCCCACCCAGATATTGTCTAACTCTTCTTTGTCCTTTTTCCCATGTAGCTGTCTAGTTGAAATAATGATTTACAAAGCAGTTCTTCAATTTCAAACTACTTACAAAAAACAGATGCTAGAATTTAAAATACATAGGGATTTGATGACTCTAGTAACTAGTTAAGTTGTAGTTGAATCAATATTTATATTGTCCATGTTAATTTACTCAACATTGTCTTAAATCAATATTCTTTTATATTGCCAGAATATATTCCCTTTGTTCATTGGAGAAAAAAATATATGTGACTCATCTGAAACTAAAATGATTTATTCTAGGTCTACTTTCACACTGGATAAAAGGCAATAAGAGCACATCATAAATTTTTAAAAATCTATACAATTTAGATTTATTATTTGGTATAATTTTTTTCTAATCCCATTTGCTCAATCCCTCTAGAAGTATACAGAGATACTTGTAAGTTATCAATGGATTAAATAGACATTCTTGATTAATATATTCAGAGTTATTAACTCTAATTCTTGTTTGGGTTACTTAGCAATGGAGCAGGAGAGCTAACTTGAAAAAAAAAAGAGCCTCTATAAAGGGTAATTGCTAAATTTCTAATGAATTTTATAATGATCATATTGGCAATCACATAAAATTGAATAAATGAAATAATTTATTATATCTGCACATTTTTAATTCACCAGTATTTTATTAACAGTATAGATAGATTATTTCAGTTTATGAATCCCAAACATGTGTTGCATATTATGGTATATTTTACTTCACCATATTTATCACCTTTTTTTATTCATTAATACTAAAGAATATTCTAGCCATTCTTAAACAATTTACTGAGTAATATCTTCCCACTAGCTTGATATGAGCCATGAATAGTACAGTCAAACTGCCTTCTGTCTTTAAAAGGCAATATTAAATGAAATTTATTTGGATTATTAGAAATTCATAATCAATATATAAATATGAACTTGCAGTAAACTATCTTATGTTTAAGGTATACTATTTAGCATATTTAAACCAGTACTTGACAATTAGCCAGAAAAAAATCTAATAGTTTATTGAGAAAATAAGAAATTATTTTTTCTATATAGAGAATAAAAATATTGGTATTTTCCATAGATATTTCAAAATAAATGTAAAAACCTATGAATAAAAATATTATTATTTAGACAATAACATACAACTATACATTTTAAGAAAATGTATGCTAGACATAATAGGTAGGCCTATATGATATTGTGAATATTCAACCATATTTAAATTAGGAAAACAATATTTTCAGATTATTCAATGTAATACATCTATGAATAAAAAGAATTGCCATAATATAGCTGATCAATACATATAAATTGAATACATGGTACTAGGTATATGTTCTTAGTATTTATGGAATTGGATAAAAATACTAATTTAAATAAAAATGATAAAACTAAAATGGGATTATTCATTAAAATCTAAGATGTCTATTTTTATAGATGGACAGTAGTTTTGGTATGTAATACTAAATACAAATAGAATCTCAGACAGTTCTTATTTATGAAAGCTTCTACTTTTAGTCATTGCATGGAATGATATTTATTAAATTTGTTAAGTTAATCAAAATAAATAAGAATAACTTACTTAGAGACAAATTTCCAAATGTGGTAGAAGGTGTGATGGGAGGATTACTTATTTTGCTGTTTTTATTTTATAGGATTATTATGAAGTTCCTGTGTAATGGTATAAGTAAAATTTCTTTGTTCTAGTTTTTTTCTAATTTTTTATGATTGGATTTTTTTATATTTATTTCTTTTTAAGAATTTATTTTGGTCTATAACATACAATTATGTTCTAAGTTGAGTTTTCTTCCATTTTTCTGTCTAATTAGAACAAAACTTATTATTGAGTATTTTTTATTTAGCATATATTTGTGTCAGCTACTTTGTCCTTCCCTGCTTCTGAGCAAAAATGGTGCTTTAACCAATTTCATTTGGTAAATATGTCCAAAATTTTACATTAAACCTCTCTTTCAAGACATTATCTCTTTCCTGATAGAACCCCCAAATTAGTTATAGCCTATTCTGTGGTCTCCAGATCCAAATTGAAAATTTCAGAGAATAATATATTACAAAAAAGGACAAAAATATTGATTTAAATGTGCCACATAGATAAGGAACCATGTAGACTGAAAAGAAATTTCAGTCAATTATTTTACCAATATTGTAAACTTGTTTGTTCTTTGAAATAAGAATAAACTCCTGAACTCTACATCTGTAGAGCTGGAAGGATTATCTTGTCAACATAAATGGCATTCCATTTTCTTGTTAATTTATAGTTTTTTTTCTCATAATGGCCAGTACTTTCTTCCACTAGACCAGATATTTGTTATGTAGCATTGTCAGTCCTCTTGCCCCAAAGACAGTATTTCCCATCAGCTGTCATAATATTTGGGAAAGAGTAGGTAATCAAACTCAGTCCATAATGAGAAAAGTTGTCAAGTCTTGCTTTGAGCATGTCTCTCACCATCTCAAGTTTGGTTTTGCTATTCTGATCCACTAAATAAAGACAGATACAATTTATAGAATGAATTGCTTATGTCAAGAAATGGCACCAACTGCTTTGAAATATACTCAAGAACAAGTGGAATTTCAGAGGTCATCTTTAAAATTCCAAGGCTCAAAATGATTACATGATAATGCCAAGTAATTTTGCAATAGTGAAGAGAGAATAATGAAGAGTGAGAATGAGCTGAGCATGAGATTTTTTATTCAAATATTGTGTAAGTCACATGTTCTAGAATTTGCTGGCATGATGTTTTAATAGCAAGTAGAGATTTTAAAAAGTAATAAGTAATATTATTAAAGACTTACTATTAATATATGATAGCTAATGCACTAATGTCTTCAAGCATAATACATAACACTCACATAGTACATTCTTATATATCAGTTATTATTCTTAGTACTTTATGTATATTACTTCATTCAATCCTGCATTGAGAATTAAATGCATTAAGGTGGGTGGTTATTCTTATTTTTTAAAATAGTGAACAGATACAGCGTGGTTAATACTATTTAATCTCAAGGAATGTGACTACACAACCCGTTTTTCTCCATGTCTATCATTGAAGCTAATTTTATCCCCTTTGTAAAAAACTCATCTGTTCTCAGCACTATCTGCTCTATTATCTACCCTTTCCACTGACTGTGATCTGTACTTCTCAGAAACAGACTGCTAACAAAGACAAAACATGTCACCTAATTTAATGACCTCATCATTATGTAAAATCCTAGCAAGCTTAGCAAAGCAAAATTTTGCAAACTTTATGAGATCTCATGCAAGTCCATATGTTAAAAAAATGAATTTTATTTGTCTCCTTAATACAGTCAAAAAGTTTGACCTCCACAAAATATTATAATAAATCTTCAGAGTAAAAACAAGTAAACAAACAAAAACAAAAACAAAAAAACCAAAACATTCTCTAAGTAATGTCAATCTGAATGTAAAATTTTGCCCACTAACATTCAAACTATGTGGGCATTAGGTAGAATATTTAGTTTTCACCTAACACAGAGATATATAACTACACTATTCCCTATCAATACGTATACAATAGATGCATGATTGCAGAAGAAATGTATGCAAATGTGTTCATACATATTGGTATCTTTAAAATCAAAGTTATTGTGTGATTATGATCAGGCTTTGAGAAATCAAAGTTAAATGTTCCACACACTCAGACTTATGTTCCTGGTATGATCCTATAGTTTAGTTCTTTGATGACTGCACTGTTTTTCTCCTTATTATCTATAGTCTCCTAGAAATCTTTATAAATTCATTTTTGACAGTCGTAATTGCCTATAAGGCAGCAGCAAAGGTATCTGTAGTTCCCTCAACCTTTCTTTATCTTTCACTCTTCCTTTCTTTTGCACAGGATGTTCTTTCCCTATAATATTTTTATTTATTTATTTATTTATTTTTTATTTCAGCATATTATGGAGGTACAAATATTACGGTTATGTATATTGCTCATGCCCCCCTCCCCCCTCGAGGCAGAGCCTCAAGCGTGACCATCCCCCAAATGTTGCACATCTTACTCATTATGTTTGTATATACCCATCCCCTCCTCCCCCCTCCCACCTGCCCAACACCCGACAAATGTTATTCCTACATGTCCACTTAGGTGTTGATCCGTTAATACCAATTTGCTGGTGAGTACATGTGGTGCTTGTTTTCCATTCTTGAGATACTTCACTTAGTAGAATGGGGATATCTTTTCTCTTTGTTGAACTAATGAAATTCTAGAACTTTTAAGATTTCTGTGTAAAACTTTTTCTCATGTCCTCAAAGTTTGCTACATCCTCCTCTTTCTTGCTAGGCCTCACGTACTTTCTCAAACTGAACTGAATTTACTAGCTATGTGGCCTAGAGTTTCTTTAAATGTAAATTACAAATAAAGAAACTGCATAGGTCACAGTTCTGTCAAGAAACAGCTTGGATAATTTAGGTAATCAAATTGTATACTTTGAGGAGAATTTAATAACGGCTTGTTAAAAATAGGAAAACAACAAGAACAAAGTGTTTTTCCTACTCTCACACACAACTCAGCACAATACTTCAGACACCAGATTTTCCAGTGCATAGGAGCTGGGTGTCCTATAATTAAATTCAGACACTATCTACCTGAACAAAGTGTCAGATCTCACAGGTGGAGGATTCAGTCCTCCAAGACTGCACCTCCACTTCAGATGCCAATCACAAGTCCAAGGTTGTGACCTGTACTTCTGATCCACCAGCTATAAATTGGAGTTTCTACCACTGCCTCCTTCAGTTCAGTTAATTTGCTAGAGCGGCTCCCAGAACTCAGGGAAGCACTTTACTTACATTGATCCATTTATTATAAAGGCTATTACAAATGGTAGAGATGAACAATCAGATGGAAGAGATGCATAGGACAAGGCATGTAGGTGGAAAGGGGCATAGACCTTCAATGTTCTCTCTGAATGCACCATCCTCCAGGCGTCTCCACATGTTCAGTAATCCAGAAGATCTTTGAAGCTGGTCCTTTTGGGTTTTTATGGAAGCTTCATTAGTAGCCATGATTGGTTAAATCTTTGGTCATTAGTGACCAATTTAACCTTCAGCCCCTCTCACCTCCCCAGAGACTGGGGGTGGGGCTGAAAGTACCAACCCTCTAATCATGTCTTGGTCTTTCTGGCAACCAAGCCCCCATCCTGAAGCTATCTAGGGGCCCTAGATATTAGAAAGAATAAGGAATATATATCTTATTGAATCCTTGTGAAAATTTCACCTCATTAGCATACAAAAGACACTCATCATTTCAGAGATTCCAAGGGTTTTAGGAGCTGCGTGCCAGGAAACCAGCACACAAAGTAAATACGTATTTCATAATATCACAAGACTTTGTGCATAAATACGAAAAGGGTATGGTAAGATCACAATAATAGTGCAGTAATTTTAGTAACAATACGAGGCCTGGCCGTTACTATACCTGAAAGGACAAGAGGAGTAACAAATGTATGGAATGCAAAGAAAGAGAAGTTAAATGGAGAGGGTTATCTAGCAGGAGCTCTGAATTTGGATAGAGGGATGTTGCTGAGAAAATAAATGCTCTGATGTTCCTCTCCTCCCTCCACGCTATCTCCCTTCAGTGCTTTCCATTCACAGGTCACACCCAGAAGCCAGAGCCAAGGCTTGATAGATTCCTGAAGGTCAGCCTCCTGGACAAAAGGCATGTTTGCAAAGTGTGAAGGCACCTTTCATACACTATTGGGTTTTTTTAAACATAAGATGAAATAATGGGAAAACTCAGAGTCCAAGTATGTAATTGCATAATATAATGTGTACCATAACCACACCTAAAGTTTTAATTATTCACTATAAACAGTAAAAAGCACTAACATCCAATTGCTTAGAGTAGAAACTTGAGAATCATCTTTGATTCCTAACACTCCTTCAGTCCCCATATATAGTGTATTTAGAATGGAATTTAAAATACAGGGTCTGATGTCAAACTGTCTGGGTCCATATCCTGCAAGGTTGTTATAAGCCCAAGTGATACCTTTGAGCAAATATGTTGAGGCTTCATTCATTTAGGTGGTGGGTGCAACATGCCTTGGTTAGTGGACATGAGCTGGATTTCAGCCCAGCGGAAATTATTGTCAGATTCTCTTGTGGAATAAATGACTAACACAGACATAGATGAGTGCCCTGAATTCCTGGTTCCAACAGTTTACAGGTAGATGACTTAGCTTAATCCCTCTATGAACCCATTTTCTTTTCTGTAAAATAGAAATATCTACCTTATTGGATCCTTGTGAAAACTGAATGAAATGATATAAGCAAGACTCTTAGCAAAGTTCTGGCATGTATTAAGCACTATGTATGTCATTTCACATTCAAAATAGATCCTAATCCTTTCCCACATGTCTACTGCCAGCACCTATTCGATGATTTATTTCTTGCTGAACTGCAAACATAAGCCCTTATCTAGTCTCTTCTTTGACTCTTTCCCTACTTTGAATCCTACTGTCCTACACAGAGAAATAGCATGCCATTTCTATTGCACCACATAAATAATAAGCTTTTACTGTTCATTACTGTATCTACATTTCCTGAAAAGTCTTCTTTAGATGTAATAGATATTTTGAAAATATTAACAGCTTTTTAATTTTTTTTTTCTGAATCAGATTGCCCTGACACGTGAAAGTACCTAGAGTGTCGTGAGAATCAATACACACTACCATAAGGAAATCTAAATATACAGTGCATGTTTCCAGCCCAGTTCTCCTTCCACTTGATCTGTGATTCCATTTTCTGATTCTGTTTTCTCACGCAATAGCACTCAGTCCTCTGGGTTCTCACCGTGAGTTTCTCCTCCCCTGCAGCTTCTGGTTAGCAGCTTTCTCTTTCCCTGTGGACTTCTACTTCACAGTTCCTCTCCCAGCTCTTTTTTCATCAGCATCACTCTCTTTTGTTTTTATACCAATGCTCTGCCATTCATAGTAGCGTCCCCCAACACGGATGTGTCATTTTCATCAGCCTGAAAGATAAAATAAAATTTCCAGATCAGCAGTACCTGTAGGATTGAAAGTCTGCATTTATGAGCTACATAAAGCTTTTATGAGGCATATAAATCTGCTGGAGGAAATGCACCTGTGGAAACTCAGTGCTTCTATTCAAAAAAATCCTGCAACTCTGAGGCCAAAGGCCTAAGCTAAACTAATAGAAAATGAATTTTTGAATATTGACTTCCTACAAAGTGCTATAAAATATATCTTCCCCCAGAATAAATTGTATAACTCCAGAGATTACTCAATTATTTTCATTCTTACAGAAATCTCATTATTTACAAGTCCTTTTAATGCTCACAAAGTCTAATTTTGATTAACACTAAGGTTTGTTAAATTATAAAGCCTCATTACAAATATATTAACATTAAAGGCTTAACTGCACATTTAGCACACGCCTTCCATTTTGTAACTGTTTTGGTTACTCTATTGCTTTTCTGATATTGAGCTCTTTTACCACAGTGTACGAAATAGTTTTATTTATTTTCGGTGGTTTGGCTTTGATTTTCTTCTGCTACTTAGCTTCTTAGAAAAAGAAAAAAGATACATTTGTGTCAAGGTTTATTAAAAAACCATTGTCTGAAAATGTTCTTTATTTAACCAACATTTATAAAGAGTTCACCATATGCCAAGCACTGTTCTGATCATTTCACAAATATTAGCTCATTTAATTTTTCTAACATCTCTAAGTGATAGTGCAATGACTTGGTCTCATTTTATAGATAAAACAAATTAAAGGACAGGGAGGTCAAATAACTTGCCAAAGGTTAAACTGCCAGTAAATGGCAGAGCCAGGTTTTGAACCCAGGCACTACTCAGATGCCGGCTCTTAACGACCCTGTTATTTTGTTGGACTAAGCAATGTTTTAATCTCAGACCCCAACGTATGTACAAAACACCAAAGTAGCAGAATGCTTTTTCTAATATGTGGTGAAAAAAATCTCAAAATACTAATGTCCGAAAGTTATCCATAAGACAAATTTCCTATTTTACATATATTAATAACTGTATCTATACAATACATTCTACTTTTTCCTAGAAAACCACCTGGATTAATGTTTATTATTAAGGTAGTGCAAGTATACACAAGTGAACCAGTAATATATCTAGGAAGAAAAGAGAGAAATGGCTAAATTAGACACCAATTTATCCCCTCTAGTAGTGTCTACCTATTCCTCTTTTGTCTATTTTGTAAGTTTTGAAGGTAGTTAGAAGTATTATTTTCAGTATCCGAAAATATGATTTTGATTTGTTTTTCCTCATTGTTAGAGGAGAAAATGGACACATAAGATGTTCTGTTGACTGGCCCAGATTAGTGTTCAAGGGATCGTGATCATTACCTAGTGACATGGTACCCTTAGCTATTTCTCTTTCACTAGTAATATCTAGAGGATGTGAGTTTAAGTGATTTCTGTTACATGTGCTTATTTCCATAACTCCTTTTTCTTCTTAAGAATGCTGTTCTTAATTCTTAGATGTTATCTTTGTACTGACACAAACCAAAATAAAATGAAATGACAAACTACTGATACTCTACAAACATGCAATCAATGAAACATTTCATAGTATAATTTTGAGCGTGACTCCTTCCATTTCAAAAAGACCTTTATGTCACAGGTGCAGTTATCCCAAATATACATGAAAATGTACAAGGGACAAAAAAGGAGATAGATTTACTTTCCTTGTGGCACGTATTCAGCTTTCCCAAAGGTCCCCGCCCCATGTGTGATGCAGCTCAGCCGAGCTTAGTAGTCTAGCTCATGTTCAGGGACTGATTATTCCAGATATTTAGAGGCTGGACCTTGTTTCTGCACAGAATATAATCTATGCACACTTGAAGGCTATCTTTGCAGCAGTAAGAAAAGTTCTGGCAGATAATAAAGTGTTGTAAATGGCCATTTCTGGTGAGTAATGCCCAAGCAATTTTCATGGTTTTCTCCATTTTTTTGTTCTAAAAAGTTTCATTCTGACATCTTTTCCTGTTACCTTGGTTGCATTTCTTCTAAAAAGCCTACTACTGACTGGCTGCCAAAAAGACTCTGGTTCTCACCTTGCCTTTTTTCCAGCTTACGCCTCTTCTCCATAGAGACAATACTCACAAAAAGAGGGAAAATAAACCTCACACAGTCCCAATATGAGCATGTTGAGTGAGTTTCTAAGCTGCCAGGTTGCCAGCACAAAGCCGCAGGAGTAAGCTAAGATGTTATCCAATCCTTGAAAAGTGAACAAATGTAGCATCTCCATTAGGATCAAAAAGGGTTTGGAAGATAATGCTTTTTTTTTTTTCTTTACAAAAGTGAAATTTGATTTATTTTATCTAACACGTTAGAAGTTGGGCTCCATCAGCTATGAATTTTTATTCTGCAGTTTTGTTTTAAATGATCATGTTCCAGGTAAAGTGGAACAACAATTAAAAGAAGAAAGAAAGATGGTATTTATATGTGTGCAAACAAGAAGTTTTCTCCAGACTTTATTATTTTTCATTTTTCTTTCATATTAGAAACAGATAAGTAGAATACTGTTCCAAAGTGAAAGCAGTGAACTGTGGAACTGCCTGCCCCTGTCAAATTGATAGAGTGAAGATGTTGAACGAGATAATGGAAACTTTCTATTCAGTGAGGACTGGAATAAAGAAACCATTTCTAGTCATTCATCAGCATTGATTTCTTTAGTGCTTATGGCAAAGATCAGAACTTAAGCTTTTCAAAACAAGACTAAAACAAGTACAATGATCCACTTTGAGAAGTGTAGTTGGCTTTAGCAATCAAAATACATGGCAACAAAAACACAGTTAAGTCACGGACATGGAGCATGGCAATGCGTAGGTGGATATTTCTTCCTATATTATGATTCTGCAACTTATGAATATTTTACTCCGGTAACTTGGTGCACTAAGTGAGTTTATTTTTTTTAATCATGTTTAATTTAGAAGATTTTATTGGATTTTTTTCCTAATCATTTGTGATGATCAATTTTTTAAGAATTGTTTAATTTGCAGAAATAGTTTAGTGATAAATAGCTACACTGAAATCCAATTTAGTGAACATGTGTGAGCCTGCATACTGTAATTTATTTTCTGTAAAGGAGGTATTGAAAATATGTAAATGATGCCTTCAGTAGTTTTCAGTTTTATTTTCCTTTAAACATTTACAAACTTTATATGCCACAAATATGTACATATTTTCACAGCACTGAATGAATATGGTAGCTCATACATTTGCTTTTGGGCAATTTATACTAGCAAGATGAAGTGGAGAACTGAAACAATTATCCAAATCATTCAAACCAAAGAAGCACTCTGGCCCCAATCATTTAGATACAGAATTTCAAATCAAAGTGTTTCTTTGGTTTGAATGATATGGACAATTGTCTCAGTGCTCCATTATCGCTGACTATAGATTTCCAATCTGATTATGGGTCTAACATAAGATGGAAAAAATAATAACATGTAATTGTGTTTTGAGCATTTGGCTCATTCCAAAATCATTGTGCCAGGGTTTCCTGGTAAAGACACAATCTAAAAGGTTAGTCATCTTTTGCAGATTCGCGAACTCTTAAAGCCACTTGAATACTATTTAGAACAGAGAATAAGAAACTCCTTTCTTGGTTAGTTTGCCTCTATAAAAGTTCCTTTTGCTTCAAAAATTTTAAAATGAATAATGTTTCTCTATTAAGTGGAACACAACAATCCATGCAATCACGATAATATGGTTTTCACAATGAATGTGAAAAAAATGATTTAAATAAGTTTGACATAAATACATGTGATTATACTATATCAGTCATTTAGTTGGACTTACTAATTTGTATGTAATAATAAAGCAAAAGTATTCAGGCAATGATTATTATTATATTGATTATTGACACACAGAGAAGAAACCATCTCTAAACCAAATCTTGTTTAATTGATTTTTTGACATCATCCCTGTTTTTTGGAAATTCTTACAAAAGATCTGGATTCATCTGGAAAAAATACTAAAGTGATGATGGCTTTCTCTGTGTTTAGGAAATTTCTTTCTTCTAGGAAAAGAAAATAGATAAATCCTCAACAGGGTTAAATTTTTTTTTGAAGTGCTGATGCTTTTCTTTGCAATTATAAGTAATTTTTTGTAGGTGTCGGGGGGGGGGGTCATGTCTTAAAGGTACCTATCACATGAGTACTGACAAATAATGTGTGGTGTGTGCCAGTGGTTCTGTCTGTTTCTCACTTTTGACAGACATCCACATTTGTAAGACACTGCAACAGACTGCACCTAGTAAGAAGAATCACAAGTTGTGTACAATTTCCAGTGCACTAGTTTCAGTTTACCTTTTCCTCTCCGGGTCAAGTAACCCAGTGAATACATTGATGGGTATAATATTAAATCTATTCTAAATTTAAAACCCTTCAGCTATCATTAATAACAAATTCTTTGCTAAACCTTGTGGCTCCATGATTGTGGATCACATTCCTAAAATGAATTTAAGAGGCTATTTCTAACCAGTGGAGTTTGCAGTAGGTTCCCAGAAATCTAAGAAGTTAACAATGGCTCCTGAGCTCCACTTTAAATAATGCTGGAAAAAATAGTTTTGATTTTCTTCATTTCTGATAAAGAAAAAATGTTCTTTCTTTTTTTTCCTTTTCTATTGTCCTTTCCTCTTATCCCTAACTTTCTCTGATTTCTCTCAATAGGCATTTCAGTCAGTGTTTATCGTATTTCAACCATTCCTACTCAATTTAAACATAACACCTTTTTGTGAGTCACTATTCTAATTGTTTTCTATCCTTTTTCCATTTCTTATTAATAATTATTTCTCTTATGAAATCTTTCCTATGTCCTTTAGTGAATAGTCTAGTTTTGTGTTCTATGAGAAGTTAATGTTAATTTAATTTTTAAATTTTAAGTCTAATATTTCACTTGTGTAGTAGCCACTAATCTTTGCAATAGCCCTGAGATAGTATTTACATTCCCATTTTAAAGAAGCAATGTTTAAAGTTCACATTACATTATTTAACTTACAGTCAGGCATGCAGGTATTTTTTTAGCAATTCAAATATATCTAAATTTTAAAAAATAAAAAACAAAAAACCTAAACTTCTTTCACTAATACCACAACCCTTGTATGAGAATTTGTTGAATCTGTATCTCTACTCACTAGTCCTAACCTTGTGTGACATCACTGAGATGTTGAAGAAAATAATTGAGTTATTTCTGAGAATTCTCTTTTTCAGGTGAACCACTCCAGATCTTTCAAAAATATGACAGACATGTCTTGTATTTTTCCTTTTATCCATTTTCATCTACATCATATAACTTAATGACCTTCTGAAAATGTTATGTACAAAATGATTACAATTATATAAAGAAAGCCTAAGCATGTATTTAGAACCATGATATTAAATGATATTGGATTTTGGTGAAATCAAAGTACATATGTTCAAACTAGGCCAAATTTCTCCTGAGTGAAATGACATATTAGGCATTTTAACACAACTTCATAATTCTAATTTTATTCATGTTACATATTATAATTTTCTATGTAAAGTTAACAAAATTTTGAATCTCAATTTTGTCCTCCAGCAGTCTAGACTCTTACTGATATACTTTTTCTGACGTCAGTCAAATCATTGATTAAATATACAAAAGGAAAGAACCAAGGACAGATCAAACCAAGAAGAAATGGATGCTTTATTCAATGATAGGCTAGTTTTTTTAATTCAATGTGGCTGAATTTATTATATTCTCTTGGAAAATTTCATCATAAAGCCATTATTAATGATATATATTTATTTGAATAGTTTCAGAGTATACAAAGTATTTTTGTGTAAAGGTTCTAAGTTTATCTTCACTAAAACCCTATGAATTAGAAAAAAATATTTGCCTTCAATGGTGTGTAAATTGAAACTCAGGGAGTTAAATAACCCATCAAGAATGATAGTTAGCAAATTGTGTAACTGGAAATGAAACATCCTGATGTCCAGAGAATTTTCCAGAATACAATTTTGACTCCCACTTTACTGCTTAAAATAAGTTGCCACATCTATTATTCTTATGGAAAAATAAACTCTATACAGACATTTTCAAAAAGTGAGGAAAAAATCAAAAGGCATATAAATGTTAAATTATTTTTAGATGTAATATGTAAATATGTATAATTTTATTTTATTTATTTATTTATTTATTTATTTTTGAGACAGAGTCTTACTTTGTTGCCCAGGCTAGGGTGAGTGCCGTGGCATCAGCCTAGCTCACAGCAACCTCAAGCTCCTGGGCTCAAGCAATCCTTCTGCCTCAGCCTCCCGAGTAGCTGAGACTACAGGCATGAGCCACCATGCCCGGCTAATTTTTTCTATATATTTTTAGTTGGCCAATTAATTTCTTTCTATTTTTAGTAGAGACGGGGTCTCGCTCTTGGTCAGGCTGGTTTCGAACTCCTGACCTTGAGGTATCCACCAGCCTCGGCCTCCCAGAGTGCTAGGATTACAAGCGTGAGCCACCGTGCCCGGCCTAATTTTAGAAGATTATTACTATTTATTCACATTCATGGTTATCTAACCATGACCTGTGCATATGAGAACATACACGCACACACACACACACACCCAAATCAATAAGGAAATCTAATACTTCTAACTATTTACTATGGTACCACACCAGCTGTTTCACTTACAATATTAATTTTAACATTCTTATCAATGTTATATCATTTAACCTAACCATGACCCTTATGTTAGATGTGAGAAAGTAAGGTTTAAAGAGGCAATTCTGTTTTGAAAATGTCTCCCTGACCTCAGGATCAATATTCTTTCACACTAATATGTTATTAAAGTAAATTAATATTATCTGAAATGATCCTTACATTTAAAAATAGAATGGGAGGTTTTTTTCCCCAATAATGACATTAATATCATTCTCTTTTAATATGTAATAATTATCATTTGCCCATTTTGCAAATTTGAAACTTTAGTATCTCCAATCTTTTGGAAATATTGCATTTTTATGAGATTTCCAAAAAATATAAACTGTCTTTCTGTCCATATCTGCAAGTGTCTTTTAAAAAAATAATTTGGAATATGACTTTCTGAATGTTTAAATTCATTCAAAATCCTTTTTTTTTTTTTAGTGTCTCCTACCTCTCTTAGGTATAATGCCTCCAACTTTTCATTTTTCTTTCTCAATTTCAATTTCAAGTTCATTCATGGCGAGAATATGGAAGGAAAATGGGACTTAAGTTCTGCAGATTCTCTGTCATTTTTCATTAGCAAAACATCTACAAATAGGCCTGACCTTTTTTGTTCCCTACTTCTAGCCATAGTTGAGAGAAAATTATTAGTGGTTTTTCTTTTGTTTTACTCTAAAAGCTTAGCACCAACTTTCCTATTCATTCTCTAGACCTATTTTCTGAGTTCCAAACCTGTGTTCATTGTTCCCAGTTAAAATGTACTGATTATATGGACATAGCGGTTGAAGGAACTTGTCTTCATCTTAACTGTATTCCTTCCATATGCTATTGCTTTCTAAATGTTTTATGGCGTATTGTAGATAAAATGTTACTTCCTCATAGAGTGTAGTTCAACCATTTCAGAAAAATCTTATACTTGTTATAGCATCAGTGGTAAAATTACTTTTCTTTTCTTTGGGCTATATTCCTTTATTCACCTAGTTTCTGGCATTGGTTTTTCTCGACCTCTTTCTTCTCAGGTTTTTCTTTTTTGGGCTTCCTTCCTAGACTTTTATTTGTTTTTCCATCCCATTTAGGAACTATTTATTTTTTACAATTAATTTTTTAAACAATTAATTTCTTCTAGCAGGTTTGTGTAGCTTGAGAACACACTAACATACAGTATTTCCACCAGACATAATAGTCATAAATAACCTAGGCAGCATAGATACAGTATAGTAAAATATTGCAAAATAATGAGGAATTCAAGAGTTTTGAGTATGTATTACCTGTTTTAGATATAATTTAAATTGCAGATTGAATATAATTTAATCTTGAATAATGTCTGTGTTTGACAACATTAGCCAAATCCCTAAAATTTTAATAATTGGCTCTTGCAATCCAATACAAGTTGTTTCCAGCATCTCAGTGGAATAGAATGAATCCTGACTTTGCTTAGGACTTTCCTGATATGTTATGTAACCTCTGTGAGCCATGGATTTCTTCATCAGTATGAATTAGATAAAATAACATACATAAAAATTTTAGAACAACATCTCTAATGTGGTAAGTAGTCATTGGTAGATATTGCTAGACTCCTATTTTAAGAAACATATCTACCTAGGTTATGGCAAAAAATTCCAGAATCCGTGTTTACTTTACACTGGCATATTTTGATTATAATGGCAAAATGTAAGATTTATTGCATTCATTTATAATATAACATTAAAATAGTTTTTATTTGTTTTAACTTATCTGAGTTATTTGTACCTCTAGTTACAGATGTACAGATGTACTGTTGAGGAATGCTTTTCCTTATTGTCTCCCTATGTTTTGTGCTGCTGTAACAGAATACCACAAACAGGGCAATTTATAAACAATTGAAGTTTATGTGGCTAACAGTTCTGGAGGTTGGGAATTCTAAGGTCTGGGGGCCCATGTGTATCAAGGGCCTTCTTGCTGTGTCATCTTATGGTGAAAGGTGGAAGGGCAAGAGAATATGAGAGATAGGGAACAAGAGGGGGATAAACTCACTTTAGCAACAAGACCACTCCCTCAGTAAAGACATTAATCCATTTATGAGGGTAGAGCCCTCAGGACCTAATGACATATCAAAGGTCCCATTTCTCAACACTGTTATATTGGGGATTAACTTCCC
The DNA here is from genome assembly GCA_008086735.1 of Cheirogaleus medius. NCBI lineage: Eukaryota > Metazoa > Chordata > Mammalia > Primates > Cheirogaleidae > Cheirogaleus > Cheirogaleus medius. The sequence goes on along the minus strand of VBSM01000272.1, from coordinate 79,461,395 downwards.
AACAAATGAACTTTGGGGGACACATTTAAACCATAGCACTTATGAATAATACTTATGGATTTTTTTCCTAAAGAAATATTTCAAACTATAGTGCCTGAGAAGAAGATTCCAAATTACAATGTATTATGTAGAACATTTTGAAACTTTAAATGGGAAGAATAATTCCTATTCATAACTTTCAGTTTTGCCAAACTACTTTCTTTGTATCATATAATAAATATATGTTTTGCCAACCTCCTTTCTCTGCCCTCCAGTATTAAGTACGAGGAGAATTTATTATTCATTCATATGTGCGAAGGTAGCTGTTTCTACCTTAATAGAGCCAAAATTGTCAACTTTTCAAACAGTAACTTGTTTTCTATGCCCTAAGGTTTGAAACAAAATAGTCTTATAATGGAAAATAGTAAGCTGACTTTCTGAATGCATAAATGTCTCGATTCTTTATCACGCTATGCCATGCTACCTGTCTGTAGGTGGTGAGATGGTCTTCTAACAATAGGGAATGCAGTTTGTGGATAAATATGCCATAAATAACAGTATTTGTTATTTTCCACTGGGTTTCTGCCGTCTCAGAATTGAGCTCTTAAAATGTGGAGACTCTACTCTCATTGAAGTTGTTTTAAGTGGTATATAAAAGTAAATGAATTTTAAATGTGATACAAGGAAGAGAAAGTGATGTAAAGACTATTCAATTCAAAATATTTTGAGCCATTTCCAACTAAATATGTGATTTATAGTATAGATAATAAATAGATTCATCCTGTGAGAGAAGTCTGACAGGTAAATAGTATTGTTTTTAACAAATAGGCTTCATATTATTAACCATGGAGCACTACTACTGATCAAAATCAGTACTAGGGCAATACCAGATTAATTGATTCTCAATTTTTCACTGATTTTTCTCAATGCTTCATCCATTTTAAGTTAAAGACAAGGAGAAAATTCAGAATTATTTTTACGAAAACTCCAGCTAAGCAGGGTCAACACTATTAGGTTTTAACTGCTGCATATGTCTCAAAAATACTTAGATATCATTTTATTAAGGTGGAAACACAGGAACTGATACAAGATATTTCAGATTGAACTGTGCTTAATGATCTATTTTCACGGCATTCCTTTGGGTAATCAGCAATTTTATTGCTTTAATATTATAAAGTGCTAGATGATTTTTGAAGGGGAAATAGAGGGGAAAACCAACATTGGATCAATGACTTGACATTGCTAGTCAACTTACAGCATGAAAACATCCATTTAAAAAGCTAACTAGGAGCTCTATATCAGTAATCAACAGCAATACTCTAATTATGTTGAGAAATAGTCCAATGTATTAGAGAATTTCTCTTCATCAAGTAATGTGCATGAGGATTTAACATTGTAACCTAGACAAAGACTAAACGAAGATAATACATTTAAAAAATGTATAAGCAGTTATCTTTACAAAAGTGTTTTGAATAAATTACGAATATATTTCTTTATTCTAAATTCTCAATTTAAAGTTGAAAGATTAACAAAGTAATTTTATGCAAAGACAAATTTCTCTACATAATAAAAATTTTAACTGTCTTCTCATCTTTCAGGAAATTCTCATAAGAGATATTGAGTAACATATGGGACCATTTTTTGGGTAGCATCTGAAAAATAACCTGGTCTGGTCACAGTTGGAATTAAGGGTCTCTCTTCACCTGCTCTCTCTCTCTCTTTGCAGTTTTTCAGATATACAAGGCAAATTCTTGCTTATTTTTTTTTTATTTGCTCTTCTTTCTATCATAAAACTCCTCTGATCTCTCCATATTTCACTTCCTCACATCCTTCAGATTGTTACTCAAATGTCATGTTTCCAGAGAAGGCATTCTTGACCACCATATTTTAAACTGCCATCTATTTATTTAGTTTGGCCTACATATCTTCCATCATACAACATATCTAACTTATTCATTTTATTTATTGTATTACCTTCCCTCTACTAAAAAGAAAGTAAATTATATGATGGTAGAGATTTTTACTGTCCCTCCAGTGCCTAAGCAGTGTCTGGCTTATGATATCTTTAAAAATTAGTTGAATGAATTGATAATAATAATAAGCATGGTATAAACTAAAGAGCTCATTATTGGACATAGACAAATACTGATCCTAAATATGGTTTATTAGTCATAGCTATAACCAATCTGAAATTTTTAGATATCTAGAATGAATGGTTTAAAATTCTTTCTTGGAAATAGGCAGAATACATTTATCTCACAATTTATTTTTTCTTTGCTGATTGTGCTTTGTAAATCGCACAATTTAAATGCCCAAATTCTTATTAACAATGTATTTTATTTTGGTTCATTTTATCCATTCATTTGTAGTTATTCATTGAGACGATAATGGCTAACCTCCTATAATACATTAGACACTGAGTAAATGCTATGGATACATTGAAGTTTATGCTTAGTAAGGGAAATATGTTTCAGATAATCTTACAAAAATATAAACTTACAGATGTTATCAATAATTTTTATGAAAATATATAATAGGGTGATTTTACTTAGTCTAGAACATCAGAGAAGTCCCCTGAGGAAGTGATGATTGAACCGACATCTGAGGAGGATGAGTTGATTACTAGGTGAAGGAGAAAGAGCAGGTATGACAGTGAGGAGGGAAAATGTGCAAAAAACCTGTGGTAGTTTGGTGCAACTTGACAAACTGCATTCACTCCCATGAATACAAATAATTATATTTAATTTGAAACTATATTTAGATTGAAATAATTTTCAATAGGATTCATCAAGTGTGGAATATTTGTAATATTTATTGATATTTTTAAATCAAATTGAACCCAGGGTGAACCCTTCCTTCAAAAAGGAAAAACTGAAACACTGAAAATTTTACAAATAATTCCTGATAATCAAGACTGAAAGAAATTCTCCACAAATTGATATTTTTGACGGTTACTTTGCTCAATTTTCTAAATTCCTATTTTAATAGATGTTTCTTTGAATGAATAAATACATTGTAAACATTCCATCTAAGCAAAGAACATCATGAAAAGCATTTAAAAATTTCAATGCACATTTTCATATATGTTCTTAATTAAAACTCAAAAAATATATAAACAACTATTTGAATCCCATATTATTACTTAGGAATCAGAGGCCTATTAGTATCATACATCCAGATTTTATGACTCCAAGCCTGGTGATTTATATTTAGCATGTTTCCAAAATTTCTCATTATTTTATAAAAAATTAAAATTAAGTAAAATCAATAAAACTATGTTGTATGAGGGGAAAGTTATAAAGATGTGAAGTAAAATATTTTGTTACTCTATAATTCTCTAAGCTTTGAGTATATTAAGATTCTTCCTTGAATTACACAATAAACATACTGTTTGTCAGTAGTAAGAAACTATTCTCCATACCACGAAAGAAAATTATGCCATCTAATTTGACATTTAGAAAACAAAAAGCATCAACAAAAATTTAGTGAGGGGACTTGACCTTAAAAAATAGACTAAAATAAAATAAATTTTTACTTTGAATAGAAATTAGCAACTAAAGACTATTAGGATTATTGCCATATTAATGAATGGAATAAATGCAAAAGCTCAGGACAATTTGTAAAATATTATAATTAACATTAACACAAAGAAACAATAAATGCTTGAGGTGACGGATACCCCAATTTTCCCTGATTTAATTAATATACGTATATCTGTATCAAAATATCAGATGTACCCTATAAATATATACAACTATTATCATAACATTTAAAAGTTAAATCCATTAAAAAATTACAACTGGACAGGCTTGCAGCTCTGACTCGGGTGGAGCAAGGGCAATACACATAACCTAAACACTTGTACCCCCATAATATGTTGAAATAAAATAAATAAATAAATAAATAAATACAACTGGAATATAATAATTATTTGAATACTTTTAAAGCTACTAAGATGATCTGACAGAATAGCAACTCTCACATAATTATTTATAATTATTCATTCACACTCTAACTTTGATATAAAATTAACATCATCTTGAGAATTAGCTATTTATTTTTTTACTTAAAAAGCTAAACAAAGTTGACAACTAGGTACTATAAAACTTTTGAAAATAAATATAGACAAATTACACTAAAATACAAAGTAAATCAATATTTTAGTCTCAAATGGTGAAGAATTAATACCACAATAAAGTATTAACATATCTGATGATATGTGGAAAAAGTGTGTCTAAAAAATAATGCACGAACTCTGGCTTCCTACCACTAGAATCCTGTGGTTAATTTTATAAACAGATACCTGTTTCGTATAGCTAATGTAACATTTCCCTAACTCTTGTGTACAGAGCCAGATACCATTCCACTTATATCAAGGGACTTTCCTCTCAGGATCACTATGTTTCATGTGACAGAAAGTCAATAAAAAGACATATGGCCCTAACAATCCTCAAGTTCACTTTCTTTTTCTTTTGAGGCCAAATCAATGAAAACCATCTGTCTCAAGTAGAAAATGAACATTTTTAATTAACTTTTCTGATACCTCTTCAGTTTATATTTCTGCCTTTTCAGTGTTATCTTTGTTTTCACTTTTTAAAATGTTTCAGTCACACTAAAATGTATTATTTGTTCAGTTGTCCTTCTGTCATTTTGTAACTAGTAACATCATTTACAGGCAAAATAATGGCTTTTCACAAAATAATGGCTTTTCTTCCTGGGTAAAGAAAAAACATCATCTTCATTTATTAATAATAAATGTTTTTCAAGTACCATTGAGTTTGGGTTAGTCTGTTTGTGCCTAATATATTCCAGAATTTTACTTCCTACTTATAATTATTTCAAAAATTTTACTCCTAAATCATTCACTGGATTTATTGGCCTGAGATGAAATATTTGAACAGGTAATTAGTCCTACTGAAATTCATTATTAAATATTTTGAAAAGTGGGTTATTTTAAGGTAATTGCCAGAATAGTTAGAGTTAAATTAAGAATTAAGGAAAATTTTGATTTTACTTAAATTCTCTGGGTCTAATTTTTCACCATATCTATCTGAGGAGAAAATTAAAATATGTGACCGTATGTCTATATGCATACGTTCTAGTTGCATGTCATACATTCTAGATATCTTGCGTTTGAGATACATATAAAGAGTCAATATTTTGTACAAGGTCATAGCCTTTATCTAAAATATTCTGTTTTGAACACAGTTTTATTTTACTAGGTGTCCTTTTAAGCTTCCTGGCTAACATGTGTGATCATGCTATCTCTCCTTACATTCCATTTAGTCTTTTTTCTAATTTTTTTTTTATTTCAGCATATTACGGGAGTACAAATGTTTAGGTTACATATATTGCCTTTGACCCACCTGAGTCAGAGCTTCAAGCATGTCCATATCCCAGACGGTGCGCACCGTACCCATTAGGTGTGAATATACCCATCCCCTCCTCCACTCTCCCATCTGCTCAACACCTGATTAATGTTGCTACTATATGTGCACTTAAGTGTTGATTTGTTAATACCAATTTGATGGTGAGTACATGTGGTGCTTGTTTTTCCATTCTTGTGATACTTCATTTAGTCTTTAGCATAAATTTTTTAACTCTGCAAAACTGGCCACAGTGTGTTGAGAGAAAAGGCTGAGTGATTTCTGATCCTCCACAACCCTCATGTAAACCCAGGAAACAGAAGAAGTTCAAATATCTGGTCCCCATTGCTTGTCCAGGGGCATAAAGGGCTCACTGTTAATCAGAACAAATTAATGTTCTGGTTGCCACTCATTCCACACACATCTGTAAATATGGCTAAAGGGAAAGGAAAAGAATATCTCATACCAAAGCATGGACTCCTTCTAAGTGCTCCTCTTCCAAATATGAATTTTAAGAAAACATTTGAATGAAGCATATTTCTTGAATGAGTATGAACATAAAAAAATTAATGAAAATGATCACTGCCATGTCTGACCTATGGATTCAGACTTTCTTGTTGATGTTTTTCAATTTTCCATTTTAAACTGGGGAAGATTAATTGCTATTACTATTTCATGTTTCTTGTTAAACGATCACTCTGATTGAAACACCATATGAAGCTTTAGAACCTAGCAGAGTCTGGTTAAAAGTCACTATCATCTAAAGAGATGAATGATTAGCAGTTGATCTTGAGCAAAATAGCTTTCTGAATGGAATACAGTTCATTGTGGCTTCAATCTCTGACTTGAATAATGCTCTATGTTAAAACAAGGTGTAAGTTGTTTCGCTTTTTTTGTTTGCTTTGTTTTGTTATAATCTTGTGTTTGCTTTTATTTATTCAAAACATTTATTTCCAGAGATTACTATGAGCTTTACTGTACTGATCAGTGACAAAATAGAATTTTATAGAAGGATTTATTATCAAAATGCCTTACTGTCTTATAGAAGACAGAAGTATGACTCAATAGTTTGTTGGAATTATAAAACATCAAGATAGAAAGTGATATAGAAAGTGATAGAAAGTGATATAGTGTGATTTAGTTATAAGTTTTAAACCAGAAGGCATTTTCAAAATCCTCCAATCTATTTGCTTCATGATATAGAAGCAGAATTAGACACAGAGAATAAGGGAGTTGCTCCAGGTCATAATGCGAAATAATAACCATGTCTCCTGCCTCTACTACTAATTTGTCAGGCCCAGGTGTCAAAATTGGAATAGCACGTATATCAACTCAGGTTATTCCCAGACTTTGAGGCTTCATATATTTGTTAAATTAAAAATAAATAAAATCTGAGAAATTGAGGGATTTTTTCATCAAAGTCAAAATCCAAAAATAAAATTAAACAATAGGAAAAGAGAAAACAACCATCTTCTTTTGATAGAAAATAAGGTTTACCTAATAGAAAATTGAAGAAAGTACATTTATAAATAAATATAATTCTAAAAAGTATATATTGTATCATTTCATCCTTACTTTTGTCATATCTCTGGACCCAGGACTATCCCAAGCCCTGCCAAAGATAGTTCATCTAACATTTGAGAACTGATGTTCTAAGTCATCTGGTCTCATAACCACCCAGTGAAGAAGGCTGGACGTGTGTCTACACTTTACATATTAAAAAAAAAGTTTGCTATGAATGATCCAAGGTCACAGGGCTAGAAAATGACAGTCAGGCGTAAAAATAACAGATGCCAAACCAAAATCTAATATCATTTCCACGATACCAAACAGTCTCAGAGAAGAGAGGAAAGAAAACATCTTTCTCACTCAAGAGTAAAAATTTTAAAACGCAGTAAAAATGTAACATGGAAACACAAGAATACATAAAATAAGAGCTTGTACACTGTTGTGCCACATTATTCTTGATGAAAAAGAAGTAGGTTATTATACACCATTTTAAATCACATTTACTTCCTTTATACTGAAAAAGAAAAAAAATATTTAAAATCAAGTTATTGTTAAGAAAAAAAGGCAGCTGTTTATACAGTTCTATTCAAACAACTTTCTATAAAAATACTTCTTTTCTCAAACTAAAGGAAAGAATAAAATTATGATATTGAATACAGAAACTTAAATTTATCTTGGAGTCATAATTATGTAGTGATATAAATGATATTTTATCTCTTCAGTGCCTCAGCACTAGGATAAATCAACTGAAAAAACGTAGCAGTTGTCATATTTGCTTTCTACATTTATATTTACAATTGCTGAATTATATCACCTTACTAGTTGAGAAAAGTTTCTTTCTTATTAATCCAAAATTTCTCATGTGCTTATTCATCCATTCCATCAAGAAATACTTATCAATCCCCTACTATTGTACAGGCACTGGAGACACAGCCATGAATAAACAAGACAAAAATCCTTGCCCTAACTTTCATTGTAGTCAGGTAATATAGACACTAAACAAAATTAATGAGTCAATTTTTCTCATGGAATATAAATGGTATAGAGAACAACAACAAAAAATTCCTAACAAAGTGAAGTAGTGAATCATATGTGGATATTTGGAGGAAGAAGATGTAGTCAGTAGAAACAGAAATGGCAATGACACCATGGCAAGATTGTGCTTGGCATGGCTAAGGAAACAAGTTATCGTGGACAAAGGATACATCAGTAAGAAATAATAAGGTAAAAGTTAAGGAGGACCTAATCATATTAAAATAGTTTCCATAGGCCATTGAGTGGTTATTCTAAATGAGACAGGAAGGCACTGAAGGACTGTGAATGGAAGAGGAGCATGATATAACCTATATTTTGACGAAATCACTCTAGCAGTTGAGAAAAAACTAAAAAGCAAAGTTTGAACAATTAAGTGGCTACTGCAATAATCTCAGGAAAAGACAGTAGTAGCCTGCATCAGCATGGTTGCAGGAGAGATCGTGAAAATTGCTTGGATTTGGGGCATATTTTGAAGATGTTGCAATAGGATGTGATGATTGATTGAATAAAAAGTATGAGGAAAAAATAGGAAAGCTAAGAATGACCTCAAGATTTTGATGTGAGCATGTGCATTTGAAGTCATATGTTAAGAATGGAAGAAATTCTAGGTGGAATTGTCTGGGGGGAAAGATCAAAATTTTGGTTTTAGACATAGCAAGTTTGAGATAGCCACTAGACATTTAAGTTGAAATGTTGAATACGCCCTTGGATATGTGAGCTCATAAAATTTATAAGTCATTATCATATAAACGATAATTAAAGCCTGATATTAGGTGAGAGCCCAAAAGAGGAATATACATAAAATGAGGTTATCTCCAAAATCTGTGCTCTGGGGAATTCTTATGCTTATACGAGAGGAACATAAGGATGAAATATCAAGGAGAATGAGAAGAAGCAAATCGGTGAGGTAGGAAAAGAACTAGAAAATTGAGGTGTCACAGAAACCAAGTAGAAAAACTGCTTCAAGGACGAGCAAGACAGATCAACTGGGTCAAATGCTGTTGATAGGTCAAAGATGAACCCTGAGAATTGCAAATAGGATTTCACAATGTAGAGGCCACCGGTAAGCCTGACAAAAGCAATTTAAGTGATGCTGTGTGTTAAAAGAGAAAGTGAGAGAAGAGGAATTAAAAACAGTGAATACAGCACTTTTGAGGAGTTTTCATGAGAAGGTTACGGGAAGAGAGCAATATTTAGAGAGTGCAGTGAGTTCAAAAGAAGTATGCAGAAGAAATAACGGCATATCTAAAGCTGTAAGAAAAATGCAATAAAAAAACTTGTTAATGTAAGAAAGAGAAAGGACACAATAGATGAGTGATGATGTCCTACAGTACATGGAGGAAAGAATTGCTACAGTGATGTCCTAGAACACATGAGAAGGAATCTAGGACACAAGTGGCAGGCAGAACAGACCTGTAATTTAAAACCAAGACTGTTCATTCACCAAGAAGAAGGATATTTAAGTATTAACATATGAACATGAATTCAGGATGGATATGATGTGGTGGTAGATGATGGTACTTTCCTTGTGATTCATTCTATAGTCTATGGGCTTTGGAAGTAAGGTGGTCAGTTAAAAGTGAGGATGGAGAAAAGGTATAAGAATTTTGAAGGGAGATGAAAAATTAAAAAATAATTCACTTGAAGAATGGGAAATAAAATAGACCAGAAATACAGTATGTTTATCTGAGGCATTAAAGACACATTTGAGGTGTATGATCATGAACTTTTTAAGAAGAGAGTATTCACAGATGTGTGCTTTTCTCAGCCACATTTAGCTGTGTAGGTGCAGGCATGGGATGGATTTAGAGTTGGATTTAACTGTGGTTAGGATCTGGCTGAGCAAAGTAAAGATGAGAGTGTTTTAAGAGTGAGGCAAAGAAGTTAAAGGTGTATGCAAGGAGTGTATGCAAGCATATGTATCAGTGAAGTAAATAAGGAGGAAGGTTAGAACATGCTGGGGTGTGTGACAGTGAAAATGTGATGGCGTCAATGGATTGTAGGTCTCCATATGCAGTTAATTTAACTTGTTGAAGTCAAAGGACTAGAGAAATTGAGCTGAAGGGAAAGGAAGTATGTACAAAGAGTGGGATGTCTGGAATTGAGGGGGTGAAGAGTTTGCTCTTACAGGTAAGGCAAGGTCTATAGCATGAGTATGGGGTGGGTGTCCAAATGAAAGGGACAAGATGAGAGAAGGAAAATAAATCAATGGACTGAGTCCAACAACCAAGGAGTGGAATGATAGGAAGTGATTATGGGCCAGGTACTAATAATTTTCACAGAATGAACACAAATAAGAAAACCAGAGGAACAGGCACTGTGGGTGGTATGATCTTAGGTGAAATTTAAAGCTTGGGAATTTTAGGGAGGAGGAAACAAAGTGATTTGGGATTGGCAAGGTGGAGCACAAGCGATGAAAAGGATTTTGGAAGAAGAAACTGCCATTAGAGAACTTCAAAGGAAGCATTGTCCTCAGGTAAGAGTCAGAGTTAGTAAAGAAAGAAGGTAAAGAAACTATAAACATATTTCTTGGTTGGATATTGCAAACAAGGAAGCCAGTTCACCTTCATTCTAGCTCTTATTTCATTTGCAGTTATGTTAGATAGATACATATATTTTATATAGTGTTTAATTAACTTGTTTTTTATTTCATTTCAGCTATAAATATAATTATCTCCATTTTTAAGACAGAAAAATAATCTTGAGATGAAATTATTTCTCCCAGGTTCACACAGCTTGTAAATGGCCTAATTACAAGTCACTTTGTAATTGAGACTTAAACCTAGCTCATATACACAGTACTTCAACCCAGGTATTCTTAATATTTTTTCCCTTGGAATTAATCAGTCTTCTTAAATAAGATGCTGACAAAGTAATCAAAAAATCATTTACCTAATGCTAGTGTTATAGGATAGGACACAATTTGACACATTTCTACATCTTGCACATGACTCTCATGTATTCACTTAATAAAGTTGTTGCTGGGGAATCAGTCGTGATCAACATAGACATTCTTGCCTTCTTAGAGTTTCATCGAGTATCTGAAAAAGGAATCAAATATGTAACTACACAAATAAACTACTGAAAAGCCTACAGTTGTAAAAATTCAGAGGTTCTCAACTGGTTAAGAGGGATTGAAAAAGTTTTTCTCAAAAAGTGACACTTCAGAAGCAGCACTAAAAGTATGTGGTCGTTTGCTATGAGTAGAAGGAAACTGTAGGAAAAGAATGTATGAAGACTTTGAGAAGGAAAGGGGCTTGAAGTCAATGAGAATCCAAAAGGCCTATCCAGAAAACCTAATGAGTAGGGGGTAAGAGGTAGAAGATGTGGCTCAAAAGAGGAAGTACATTAGGATCATTTCAAATATTCTTTGTCAAAATGATCTGGCAAAGGTCAAAACCTCTGTAGAAGAAAGTAACTTGGGCATTCTCTTTTAAGCAACTGCCTTATTGAATTCCTTAACAATTGTGAAATATTCAACTTAGTGTTCAATGATTATATTAGATGCTTTTCTCGTGGATCTTGCACATTTAAAATTACAAAAAATGTTTTATGAGCCCCTAATGTAATATCTGAAATAACTTTATAGTGCACATGAATTATAAGAGTCATCAACAATTTAGTAGTAAATGATTATGCTGGGTTTGGCTTTGATTATGATTAATTTTCATTTTGTTTAGAAATATGTGCCCCTGCTTTCTGCAAAAAAATTAGATAGATAGATCAAGATAAAGAGATAGATACATAGACACATATATGTGATTTGTACATCTTTCTTTTTGGAGTTCAAGTTTTTGCTTTTTAATGAAAATACAAAATCCATATATATACATAAACCTTGAACAGATTAGAACTTCATGATTAAGCATTCAGTTAAATGAATTTTTTCCATTGACCTAGCTTCAGGTCTGAAATTAATACAATTGCATATTTTGCCAAATGTTCTCTTTTACTATGAGTATTTGCTAAGTGATTTCATAGATGGTAAAGTAATGATCATAATATCTTTTTGTTTTCTTTAGTGAAACCAAGAATATATTATAAAATAATAAGTTAATATAAAATTGACCCTGATTTCATAGTTTCAAAGCTATTTTTCTTTTTGAATTTCAAATATACAGCCAACTCATTTTTTTTGACAAATAGCACTTATTATAAAGAACCTCAGGGTCATTATGTGTGAGCTACAGTATTATGTAAAAATGAGAATATTATTGGTATTTCTGAATAATTTAAATTTTCTTTGTTAAGCAGTGACCCATGTACTAACATTTCTGTCAAGTTAGTCAAAGCAGATCAGTATTTTCAAGAGAAAAAATCAAGATGCTTGTTATGAAATATCTCACAAAAAGTGTTAATGTTATATAATAAACTGATAAGACATATAATTTACTTGCTCCAGTATGGCCTACAAAGCAAAAACTAAAAGAAGCAAAGAACACACACACATACAGACACACACACTTACTTAATTCCTTTGACTTTGAAGGTCAATTAAGCTGGAATTCTTTCTCTTAGCTACATTCTAATCATCCATTTCCATATGATGCTATATAGCACTTAATATTAGTATCTGGCTTCAACAGTCCTTGCTTCTGAAACTATAAACTTCAATGTAACTGAAAATCAAATCTAAGATTCTTTTTAAAATCATTTGGATCAGACATAACATGGGTTTAATAGCATGTATTACACCCCTGCCAATTGGTCACCCAACCACTATTTCAGAATATCTGTCAGGATACATCTACCTTTGACTCTTAGCAACTTTTCATTTATGTTTAGCAGAAACTTGTCTTCTTGTTACCTTCTCTCCATTAGTAGTAGTTTTCCCACTTGGCCTACATAATGGTTTGTTTATACTTCTTATCCACTTTGAGCTGCTCCAAAAATCACAATAAATAAAAGTAATATGAATGCAAACACATGTTAAGAAGTTGAACAGAGGCATACTTTAAGATGGTTTATGAAAAAAAATAGCTTGGGCAATTTTCAGTAGGAAAGGATGGTGTATATTCTAAGAAGAAAAAATAACATGTATAAAATAATGCAGATGGAAAAACTGTTTTATGCCCATGTCAGCTGAATCTGACTCAGATGTTGAGTATGGATAGAGGAGTGATGGAGCATTATACTGGAAGTTAAGGAAATATTCTAGAGAACTGTAACTATCTGGCTAAATTTTTTTAATTTCATCTAATACAAGGCACAAATTCTTTGAAAAAATTTAGGAGCATTTGTAAGTTCAAAGTAATCTTATTGAATATTAATCTTGAGCCAATAAAAAGAAATGAGTTTAAAAAACAAAAAAGGTAAAGCATATTATGTTACTAGTCAATGAAAAAATAATGTTTGAACTGACATGATGACAAGAGGAATAGACAGCAACTCATGATTATACTTTTAAACAATAAATATTAAGTACCAAGTACTGGAGTAATCCTTTACCTGCATATCTCAAATTATCTCATGATAGAAGAATCCTAAGAATCCTCAGCATACAATAAGAAATATGAATTATCAAAAGATGAAATAACAAGATCAAGGCCACATAATTTAGTCAACGAATAGTGAAGTAGGGCAATTATTCTTTAGTTCTCTACTTTTCTATTTATAATTTTCTTTTGTCTATGGCCATACCACCCTGAACACACCCGATCTTGTCTGATCTCAGAAGCTAAGTAGGGTTGGGCCTGGTTAGTACTTCGATGGGAGAAAGTTCATTTATTGACTGGTTAACTCACTTCCATAATATTTAGCCAGATTCATGTTTCTAACTATAATTTTTCATATAAGTCTAAATTCTACATTAATCAACTTTCTCCTGGAAATTTCATCTTAGATTTTGCATCATCCTAAAATTCTAAGTGAAAAAAAAAATTCTCTCACTGAACATTGGTATGCTGCATTCTGTTAGACAAGAATCAGTTAACTCCTTGTGTTTCTTCTATTGCACTAGTTACACATCAGCCAGTGTACTGTGCAATCAGTAAATTGTGTTTGCCTTTCTGGTGAACATTCTCCTTTCTGTGGCTAGGGTTGGCTATTTTAATTGTTAAATTTACTATATGTTTGTCTTTTATATTCTGTCTTAAATAATTCTTTATAAAAAATAGAATAGGAAGAACTGGATGAGTTTGTAAGTGTCCCGCAGCACCTTTTCCTGCCACTTCACAAATAACTCTATTTCTAAACTTTGTTCTCTTTCTTTGGACTCCTTTAATTTTTGAGTCATTTAGGCTAAAATATTTATAGCTAAGTATTACTGCTATCTGTCCATATAGAGGGCCAGTCCTGCTGATGTTTTCCTTATCTTCTGAGTTTCTTCTTTTCTTTCTTTATCTGTAAAAACCAACTCTTTTTTTCTGAGTCTCACAAATTATCTTTTATTTCACTTACTCTATCATGTTTTTACAACTTGTGTTATATATTTGACCTAAATTTTACTTAATACATTTAATAGAGTAAGTTAAAAATTAGTAGGTGCCCAATGACTAAAAGATAAATTATATTATTTTCTTTAGATTGATCTTTACAATATATAGTCACTCACAAATTCCCTTCTCCAATAAACATGATCTGGTAATATTATTTTCTAAATATTCTTCCATTTTCACTCCCACCTCTACAGCTTTGTTTAACTAGTTGTTATGTATGATGCTATTTTGTCTGTTTCTCAATCCTTATAAACTCTAATTTCATTATAAATTATAACTCAGGTCACTATACAAGCCTTTGGCAGTGTCCCCTTTAACATTTTTTAGCATAATAGGACTTGTGCCACTCATTTGACACTTAATATTTCATCATTTTGTTGATGCTTTTAATTTTTGTCTGTGTCTTTCTTCCAAAATATGTCATCTAATGGAATACACATATTGTTTTATTCTTCTTCATATTTCCCTTGCTTAGAATGGTATCTTATAGAACATGTTAAGTAATTTTTCTTTGTAGAGATATTGCATTTGCTTTTCTAAAGTATATGTTGTTTCAGAGATCTACGGATGGAATGTTATTGCTGTTGATGCTGTTTTATGCGTGTGTGTGTGTGTGTGTGTGTGTTGGTAGTTTTAGAAAAAGTCACAATGTTTTAAATATCACTACAAAATATTTTGTAGATAAATATAAAAGGTATATATTTTCTACTTTGAAAATGTTTTCAGCTTAACTTGGGAAGGCTTACAATTTCAATATAGAATATCACAAGTCAATCTAAAACAATACTGATCTGTGGTTTTTACTTTTCAACAATTTAAAAAAAGTAGTTCTACAAACTTGCAGAGAACATCAATTTTGGAAATTTGTATAGCTTATTAGTAAGTATTAACATAAACCAATCTTTCAATAAACAAAAACATATATTGCTTATTTTAGGGAGTCAGGGGTAAGAAATATATTTACATTTAATAATTAAAATTAATTTAATTAATTAATATAAATATAGAAGAGAAATAAGAGGCAATGGTAATTTACCAGAGAGGTATAATTTCAGCTTGTACTTTTCAGTAGCATAAATCTCTGCCACAGAATCCCAATTGCTAATCACTTCAATAAATACGTTATAAGATTCTGGAGATCTGGTTAATCTTGTACTATTGTTAACCTTTCTTCAGAAACAGATGAATTGCTGTGAGTACGGTGTAGTAGTGAATCAGTGACTCTATGCATTCTTTAAAAGTTGAAAATGTAATAACTGATATTTTTATTAATCACTAAAATATCATGATAGAGGATACAATCATATTCTCTATAAAGGAGATTCAATGTGTACATATTCATCTTTATATGATGGAAATTTTTAGATATTTCTTTTAGAGGAAATGATATTTAAATTTTTGATGTATTCAATTTCATATATTTTCCTAAGAGATTATTTCATATTCCTGCATGCTTTTTATATTTTTTAGCCTTTCACATAGGTTTTTTAATAAGTTTATTAAATTTATGATACTCTTTAAACTTATTAACTAACAATTTTTATTATTTATCTAAAATATTAAGATTTTAATTTTAGGAGTGTTCATTGCAGTACTGAAAGAAACATCTAAATATTTTTAGAGTCCCTTTGTGACTAAGAGGAAAGTGTTGCAGTAGACTGATGGGATTACTTGTGTGTCTATGTGTGACAAGAATACTTAACTTGAGATCTTCCTTCTTAATAGATTTTTAAATGTATAACATGGTATTGTTATCTATAGGCACGAAGTTGTACAGCAGATCTCTAGAACTTTTTTGTCTCGCATGACATAATTTTTATTCCATTTGATTAGTGGCTCTGAGTTTCCCCACCATCCAGCCCATAGCCACCACCGTTTTGTACTTTGTTTCTATGAATATGACTATTTTATATATGTTATATATAAGTGGAACCATGCATTATTTGCTGTGACTGGCTTATTTCACTTAGCATGCTGTCCATGTTCATCTGTGAACAAAGTTGATCCATGTTATCATTTCCTTCTTTATAAAGGCAGAAAAATATTCCATTGTATGTATATACCATTTTTTTTTTATCCATTCATTCTTTGATAGACATACTGATTGTTTACATCTTGGCTATTGTGAACAGTGCCTCAGTGATCATGGGAATTCAAGTATCTCTTCAAGATGCTAACTTCAATTCTTTTAGGTAAATACCCAGAAATGGGATTGCTGGATCATATGGCATATCCATTTTTAATTTTTTGAAGAAACTGCATACTGTTTTCCATAGCTGCTGCAACATTTTACATTCTCATCAACAGTTTTCACTGTTCCCCAGGCTGTTAACAGCTGGAATATTCTGGGTCCACTTAGTACTCTGAGACTGGTGAGTCAGGTAAGAGAAAAAATAATATTAGGGCAACCCCCAGAAAATTAGAGGTGTTTGTGTTATCCTTCTTTAAGGAGAATCTGGGATCTTGGGTTTAACACCCACTTACTTGCACTGAGCCAGAAGGATGAGCTACTGTTGGTGTTCCCACCTAGTTCAAACCACAGTCTTTGTTCTTGGTAGTTCCTTGGGAGACTAGAGAGTATGCCCGTCTCCATCAACTCTCAGAGACAGTCAAGAAGAAGTCAGTCCCTCAGGTAGGAGCCAGAAAAGTTGAAATCCTACAGGTGCAGTACAACTCTTTTGCTCCTCAGGGAGAATCTGGAAGTTGGTGGTTCCCTCTTGATTGTATGACTTTGGGCTAAGTGCAGGGTGAGGGAGTTATGACAGGAGGACATCTTCACTTTCCCTGCTGGTTTGAATATAACTGCATTTTTACTTGCCTGGGGTACAGGGCCTTTCAGCTAATTTCTGCATTTCTCATAATGGGAATTAATCCATGTGTTGCTGTTGAATTCTTATGTCCTTGGTGGATAAAAAAAAGTGCAGGGCTTCCTACTGCAGTATCTTGTTGATGTCACTTTCAATTGGGAAATTTTTAACATATGTAAAGTGGTAGCATATAAAAGGAAAAATACAAATTGACAATGAAATATTAAACAAAAATTCATTATCATTGAACTTTCTATAAAAGGAATTCTATTTTAAATATTTGGTGAGGCAACCTGCTTCTACCTAAGATACTTTTATAATGTTAGAAAAGATTATTTCTAAAAACATAAAATAATAACTTTATTGGACTTCAAGAAAAGGGCTCATGTCAATTTTCTCTCATGCTTGGGAAAATTCTCGAGAATAGCAAATACATAAGATTGAAATGATAAAGGTAAGAGACTATGAAAAACCATAGTACAAAACACTGTAATAAGAATAAAAGCCTTGATGAAAATTACTATGATTAATTTAGTATATTCCAAGGGAGTCCTCAATTAATTCCAAATACAAGAACTAGAAATTCAAAGAGCTAGAGTAGGCCTGAGCTACTCACCACCACAGAAGCATATGCCTCCCAACCAACACCAAGCATTTTCTTAGAACTGCTTCCTAAACAATGAGGTGCTTTGCCTATAAGTATTCCAAGTATGGAATTGAGATATGAAATATAGCAAATCTATGAGGAAAACTAGAATCATGAAAGAGGAGAATTGAGATGCACTAAGACTACCTCTGATCATAGCGAGAATAGAAATAACTTAGAAAATAGAATTTCACAATTTTCATTTGTCATTGGCAAGCTTAATCCTTATTTTTTAAAAAAGAAACAGGCTGAAAGAAAAAAAGGACATGAAAGAATAAATACTTCCTAAAAGTTAGAAATAAAATAATTGAAATAAAAATATGATTAAATTCCATACAGACCTAAAAATCAAGTTAATTATCTCTTCTGTAAGGTTTAATAGATTTTCCATAAAGAGAGCAAAAGTTTACAGCAGTGAAAAATGTGATAAGAAAAAAGAGGAGACAAAGGATATATATACAACAATTCCAACATCAGGCTAATATGAGTTCTAAAGGAAGGGAAGAGGGAAAAAGGAAATGCAAATTTTTTTTGTAAAAAAAGTTGATGTTACAGTACAATTTTCCTGCACTAAATTTAAATATACATCTTCAGGTTGAAAGGCTCACCAGGTGATCAAAGATCTGGATAAAAACATAACAAAACAAGACTAAACAATAAAGAAATAAAAGACAAAAAGGAAGTTTCTTGACAGTTTTAGAGATTACTAAAATTGAACAATAATCTTATTGGTATTAGAAAGGTCATCAGTAACAGCAGATGCTATAGAAGAAATAGAAAAGTAATTTCTATGTTCAAAACAACACCAGCAGTTTTTAGTCTGAATTATATAGTTAACAAAGCAGTCAAATACAAAAAAATAAAAAGTGTTGAAACAATTAAAGATTTATTTTTAATGGAAGGTCTTGAAAATTTGCTTCCTAGTGCTCCACATGAGAATCATTAGCAAAGGATTCAGTATAAA
Source organism: Cheirogaleus medius (assembly GCA_008086735.1). NCBI lineage: Eukaryota > Metazoa > Chordata > Mammalia > Primates > Cheirogaleidae > Cheirogaleus > Cheirogaleus medius. The sequence goes on along the minus strand of VBSM01000272.1, from coordinate 79,442,652 downwards.
GTACAAATAATTATAAGAAAGAAAATGAAATGAGAAAGAAAATAGGATATAAATAAGTCTAGAAAAAAATAAATTCAAAGGAAATCTTCAGTTCAACACTCCCACCATCTAGGTTTGAGTATAAATTAATAGAACTATGTACGAATATAGTTGGCAATGTATGTAAAGAGTACATAAAATATTTAAATTTTTGACACAGTAATATAAGATAAATTGAAAAATAAAAAATGTAGACAAATATCACAATAGTACTTCAAATAGTAAAAATAAATTTTAAGTTAATGACAAAAAATAGAGAACAGATTATTTAAATCATTGTGCATGTGTGTGTGTGTGTGTGTAGAATTATAAATCAGGGTTAATGAGAACAATTGAGGATATAGAAAATATTTCTAATAAAATTATCCTTGAAAAAAGGAAGATGCAAAAATATAAATGATATGCCAATTTAAATGTTATTTTTAACTTTTGGCAGGCTATTACAAATTATTATCAATATCTGTTGATCAAATTTATCTCTGGAGGTTATACATTTCAGAGGTCAATATACAAATAATATTTGTGACTAATATATTATTTCAACTTTTGTTTTTTAACAATGGATAAAGATAACAAATCCAATAGAGTAAAATACTTTAGAGAAGACTTTATGGAGTGCCAAATAGTGTGTTGTTTGCTTAAACACATTTAAGCAAGTATGAGAATATTTTCATGCATATGATGATACACTGAAAAATTCTAAGATCTTTTGTGTTTTCAAAGAATTCACTAAATAGGTTCAACATTTTAATCATGTTGCATCAAATTATTATTTGACTACTAAATCTACCTTAAAAAAATCAACAGGACTTCACAGAATGGTTGAGTAGTTGCAGATTTTGTATGTTATAGCTAACATGTCTAAAAGCTTTCTCTCATTATGCAAAAAGTCATGAATAATCAGGTCAAGGCAGTATACAAAGAAAATTATCAGACTGTGAAACTAAGGGAAGGCCTATTAGGCACAAGCTGTACACCTGTTTGCTCGTTTCTCACTTTAAATGGTTTGTCATTGTGTCTATAAAATCTCATTACCCTGAGAGTTCTATGATGAAGGAAAAAAAAATTTTAAAATAAATCTTGCTCAACAATAAGGTATGTTATATTAACTTGAATAATTCTTTAAAATATGAACCTAGGTTTCATACATTATATGTGTGAAATACATATTTAAAATATTATAAATAAAATATATATTCAAAAATTATATAATTTAATATATATAGAATACAATTTTTACTATAACATATCGACCAATTCTAACATGAAAATCTGTCAACTTTTTAAACATTCCAGACGTTACTGTATAAACTAGAGTTTGTGCTTGCTATAATATCCACTTCACATATACGGTTTTATCATTAATCCAAAACTTACATAGAATTCAAGAGAATTAGAGCAGTGAAGTGTTATTTAATTTAGTCCTTATACATATTGCTGTTATAAAGACATATTTTTGCTTATGCTATACCTCAAATAAGAATAATTTGTATTTCACTTTGCATATTTCCATTTTATGAAAACAATAGAAATTTAATGCTTAAAATATGTAAGATGTTTGCTATATATATTCTTCTATAATCCCTCAAAAACAAATATGGCAAAGTAAAGTGACTATAGTTAACTATAATATGTTGTGTATTTCAAAATGGTTAGAAGAGAGGATTTGAAATTTTCCCAACACAAAGAAATGACAAATGATTCAGGTGGTGGATATCCTAAATACCCTGATTTGATCATTATACATTCTATGCATTTATCAAAATGTCACAGGTACCCTATAAGTATGTACAAATATTATGTATCAATTTTAAAAATGTAAAAAAGAGGCAGATTATCACATTTAATAGGGATTTATATTTACTTGTATAGCAAGTTAAATTTTATATACAGGGGATAATAATTTTCTTTGTGCTTGTCAAGTTGTTATATTTTATATTTTAAAATTATGTTTAAGCCTAACTTTTTATATTAAAAAATGTTTAAATTACAATGTAGTTTTTCCTATTATTCCTTACATTTACTTTATTTTTCTGGCAATATTATTTATATTAATATTGGCAGTACTATTTTAGAAAGTTAAAAAAAATCTTACTCTTCTTCCAGAAATTTAACATTCTTATTAATAAACTTTTATAATAGAATTTATAAATTTATTCCATTTATCAAATCCAGATTTTAACTTAATCTGTAAATGTAAGAGACATATTATTCATATGCAATGAAAAAATAGTTATTTTAAAGATATAATGATACTCTTAGATTAATTTAATAGAACAAGAAAAAGGATTCATTATATACCAAATGGCTGTTATTACATTTTTGATGCTTTACTGTATAGTGCTATATTACTTGCATATGCAAACATATACATTCAATAAATATTATACTTTTTGTTTTAGTTTTCACCAATACTGTGATTCTTTATGTATGAGATGCTTTATAAAAAGTTTATAACAGAGCAAATAGTATATTTTCCCTCAAAGATGTTAGGAATATATCAGTAACATGAATTATGCAAAGTGTGAATTTGAGTCAATTTAATGTGAAGTAGAGAAAGAGCTAGTGAAAGATTTGAGGACAACGAAGTGAAATTTGTAAGTAAAGCATCAGACTTGTAATCATAATCTAGAGTTTGAAGAAGAGCATATCGAAGCCTCTGAAGCAGTTAAAATGTCAGTCAAACGTGCCAAAGCAAGCTTTAGATACTGGAACGATGCTTCATTACAGTATTTAGTGTGTGAATATGAAGAAGTGGGTACTTTAATGACTTAGCAAAGATGACCACAGGATTAATAATATTGAACTCTAGAGACTAAGAAAGATTATTCTGAATAAATATTTTTTAAACTCTGAAATCAGAAGATTAAATTCTATAAAATGAAATGTACAACTAAATTTTTTTTTAAAATCCCACATTTTCTTTCTTGAGAACTTGTTTGAGTTATCTTGTCCTTCACAAGGTAGCTCTAAAATTCTAAGGACCTTGCTAATTATAGCAATGCATTCATTCATTTATTCACTTATTCAGAATTAAATAATTTTTTTTAATACTCAATAAGCACTAGGCATTTTCCTAAGTGCCATGGAAACAGACAAACTCTCTGTGTTCATAAAGCTTATGTTCTAGAAGAGAAAGCACACAATAAACACAGACATATACCCATATATGTCAGATGGATGACTGCTGTGGATGAAAATAAAACAACACAAACCTATCATTTAACTACTAAAGTCCAAATAAGTTGATTATTAGTTTGGCTGGATCATGAATCTTGTTTTTTGAATACATATTAAGTGGGTTTTTTTCCTATTGTAGTGTCTTCCAGGCTAGGGGCATTTGGTATTGTCTATACCAACTTATAATAAATGAAAGCAAACACAAATTTTATGATTTCAGCATGTATATTTTAGTTTTTGTTGAATATCAGTAATTTGATACTGAAAATTCACACTGCAGAAACAAACCTGAAGAATTTAGACATATTAGTAGAGGCCTCATCTCACAAAATATAGTTTTAGCTGGAATATGCCTTTTAAAACTTATTCTTAATGAATTGCATCTTTGGAGTAGTAGAAGTGTGGAATTTAACTGAACAGATGATTTCAAATTTACTGCAATCCTACTTTTAATTGAATTGGTGGCAACATCTTAAAGAATAAATCAAAAGAAAATGTAATCAAATCAATAAAGAGTTAATGAAATCTGCTCTTCATATCATCCTTGCATTGTATCCCATGTAATATTTTGAAAAATTCCAAATTATAAACTACTGGAGCAATCTGATCTATGTCTCGTCTAGAAATTTTTTTTCAAGTTAGCCAATAATGACAGTTCCACAAAGTAATATATTTTTTCTTTGAATAGGATATGCAAACTGGTTTTTAATCATGAAAGTAATGTTACATTTATTAAGATTTTTCTCAATAGTCTTATATGGCTGAGTTTCATATGCTATATTGTTCAACTTGTATCTTAATGGAGAAATGAGATTGTTCAGGCTGCTAATTATAGTAATAATAATTTACTACTCATGAGATTTCTTCCCAATCCTTTGTCAAAATCAAGTTCCCCCCAAATAGGTTACTCATTCTTGTTTATCAGCCCTGTGGCATCAAAACAACAATAACAAAGTCATTATTTTGATTGTTTATTACAAATATGGAGGGACTTTATTCTTCTGCATATTTGCTATTATTATTAGAAAGTTGAGAACAAAATATTTCACTTTTAATAATTCTATAACATGACTGCATGAAATATTTAAATTAATTCCTTACATTTCTGAAAGGGTTTGGATTCAATTTATGAAGAAACTACCACTGGCACAGGAATCAATCAGTCCTACCTTTTAAATCTCAGATCAGCCACTTAATAGTTGCAGGACTTTGGGAAAGCACATAAATTTTCTGAACTTCTTTTTCCACATCTCTAAAATGAGTTTAATATTTCACTTGAAAAATCACTGTGAGAGAAACAGTTAATGAAGAGTAGTTACTTCATTGGTAGGTATATACTGAATTACAACAAGTAGAAGTATAAATGCTTTTTGTGTAGAACAATCCACAACCATTGCTATTTGTCAGCTTTTAAAATTCACTTCTTTTCTATTTCACTTCCCATAGACGATTTGAATTAGGAGGTTTGTTAGTACTATTGTTGTTTTTAACACATATATTCTCCAAAGAAAATGTGTAACAAGAAAGTGAGTAATTCTTAACTCATTAAAATATATAATAATTAATGCTAAATTAATTATTTTTTTAAATTAGGGAAATGAAATTTTCATGCTGGCATATAAGTTGTGTCTGCAGAATTCATAATATATTCAATTACATGCATATTTCAAGTAATTGCATGGTGAGAAATGGGAAGTTTGCTAGGCTGTACCTGATTTGTATGCACATATGCAAAGTTCAAAAATAAGATTCAGATGCAAATTTGTTTCAGTTTTTCTGTACATTCTTTTGAAGATACCTCAATTAGAGTCAATTTTATTTCCTCCAGAATTCTACTTTACCAATATGATTTTTTTCTTTTCTGTCATGGCTAATTTCCCAGAGATAGATTAAATTGACAGTCTTGATCATTACTGTTGTCTTGATTTCTTCCTAGACAATACATTCACTTTTTAAGTAGCCTTCTTGCTATACCAACACTTGGGAGATGAATAAAGAACATACATTTTTATAGTTTGAAGCATTAGGTTTGGTTTTGTGAATATTTACCACTTCTTATTATGTGGCACACATTTTGCTAAACACCAATGATACTCAATAGAGTACTTGCCTGTGAATTTTTCCTTGGTGAGTGCCTATTTCTCATCATGGACTCAATTTCCATTTGACAAATAAAAAAAGTACACTTAAGTGGCATGCTTAAATTTACACATCTAGCTAGTTAACAGATCTAGGAAGACATCAAGTACATCCTGACTTCCATTCAAATTATAACATGCTGTCTCCACCTTACTAATTATGGAGGGATAAAGTACATAGACTGCATTTTCTTTTAATTCTACCAAATCACTATGGAATTTCTTTTTAAATGAGGTTAGTGACAGGAATGTCAATGGGTTAATGAAAGGGAAAACTGCTGCACATTTTATTTCAAATTCACTTTGGACTTGAATACTGCATGGCATTTGAGTCTAGAACTTGACTCTATGCTTACAATACACTCTTAAGATAAGAAAATTCAATTATCTGGTTAATTTGTCGATGTGGACAGCCAGTCAAGCCCCAACATGAACCTTCTTTAGTGTATATAATCTAAGTTAACTGTAGACATAGTCTGAATTGATTTGTTAATTACTAACTTTTCCTTCAGTGTGGTTCCTGCCAACTTCAATTGGAAAAAACAAACAAAAAAACCCAATAATTTCACTGTAAATCATGGCTTATCTTCCTTCTTCCCCAAATCAATCTCTGAAATTTTAAGATGTGTTAATAATAATTGCCCTGTAAGAGGAAAAAGTGTCTGGTATATCATAACAAACACCATTTTTTTAAACAATGACTTAGTGCTAAGCCGGTTTACTTTTATTAATCCATTTAATCCTGTTAGGTAGATACAAAAATCATCCCATATTAATGATCAGAAAATTGGAGATGTTAAATAAATTAACTAAGGTTATATACTTGCAAAGTAGTAAACATAGGGTATAAATCCTTTTATAAAGCATGTCAGATGTCTCTATTTAAAGTGGTTGACAAAAGTTCAGTATGAAATCTTATATAATTAATAAATGCTACTATCTCTAGTTTTTATTTACTATTATTAATATCCATAGACTAAAAATGTTAATTATTTTTTAAAATTATGAAATATATGGAATGTGGTATCAAATTAACCAATCCCTATATGCAGTAGTAAAAAGATAGAAAATTGGTCCAGAAAGACAAATGATGACTTTAAGAAAGTAAATCTATAGTTTGACTTCATAAGGTGCAAAGTATAGCGATAATTCAGGAGTAATATTCTGAATAAAAGCAGTGTAAGAATTACTATGTGGTACATGTTATTGGTAGACAATAATGCATGTCTCAAATTTAATAATTTTCAAAATTTCTAAAACTAGAAACACTGCTAGTATCTGATTATGTTAATATAACAACTATAATAAATACTGTTGGTTTATCTGTTTTAAGGACTGGAATCCCTGTTGTCTGTATATCAATATTCTATACTTTTATATTAGCATGTTTTATAGTTAGATGATTAGGCCAGATCTCAAAGCTTCCAGTCTTTCCTCACTTCAAATTCTCCTACCCACAGAAATATGAATATATTCCTAAAAAACACTTTTATATGTCACCCCTTAATCTAAATGTTTCAGTTGTTTCTCATGCCTATGAAAAAAATTCAGTCTCCCAAACTATATTTACAGTTTCATTCTCACTATTCCATTTTATTTCTAAGATATGATCAAATTAGATAGGTGAATATTCTTTAAATGTATGCTATGATTTTCTACTTCCATGCCTTCATATTCCACATTATTTCTTCCAAACAGGTATAGGAGTACACCCTTTCGAACATAAGTTGCAAATACCCCATCCATCAAGGACCAACTTATGAAGACAGTCTCTTTCATTATCAGTCCCCTGGCTAAAAATAATATATTTTCTACTCTGATTCTAATTATATTTTACTGATTTCTTTTCCATGGTGACATTGGGTCTCTTGTAATTTTATATGTGCTTGATCACCTACACAAGATACTACCATGATTTAGGGCAGACACACTGTCTAATAAATCTTTGCATACTCCATACTATCTTGCTTATAATCTTTCTAGGATAAGATTTTAAAAATAAACTTTTACAGACTAACATAGACTAGCATATGCACTTTTATTGATACAGGTGGGAATCAGGTTAAGTGATTTATTAAGTCATATGAATGAGGATTTGCACCCATATTTCTGATTACAAAACAAAAAAAAACCCAGAAAAATTTCCATCTTTCAGGATGTAACTATGCTAACCAAAAGGCTTTGAACTCTAACATTTAAAGGGTGGAATAAACCATGGCCTCATCCAGGCTGATGTTTATCCCTAAGGGTTATATGTCTACTTGTGAGGAGATGGAGGAACAAGATAAGAGTTTCTAGGATGGTGATGACACTCAGACTTCTTTGTTTTATTTATTTATTTTTTGTTGTATTTTGTTATTTCAAAATATTTTGGGGGTTCAAATGCTTTGGTTACATGGATTGCTTTTATACTGCTTGAGTCAAAGTTGTAAGTGTGCCCATCACCCAGATAGTGTGCATTGTACCTGTTAGGTATGATTTTAGCCACACCCTTCTCCCCTCTCCCACCTGATTGATTTCTGTTGTGTTTTACTTCCATCAGTGCACATGAGTGCTGATCAGTTAGTTCCAGTTTAATAGTGAGTACATGTGGTGTTTATTTTTCCATTCTTGTGATACTTAGGAGAATGGTCTCCAGTCCCATCCAGATTGGTCCAAAAGGTAAGAATTCATTTTTTAAACATCCGAATAGTAGTCCTTCATATACATACACCACATTTTATTAATCCACTCATGAACTGATGAGCACATAGGCTGATTCCACATCTTTACGATTGTGAATTGTGCTACAATAAACATTCAAGTGAAAGTGTCTTTTTGACAAGATGACTTTTTTCCTTTGGGTAAATACTCAGTAGTGGGATTGCTGGATCAAATAGTAGGTCTACTTTTAGTTATTTGAAGAATCTCCATACTACTTTTCATAGAGGTTTACTAGTTTGCAGTCCCACCAACAGTTCCTTTCCCGTTCAATTTTGAGCAAAATATCTTTGATAAAGTAGGGAGAATCCAGTAAGTACTAAATAAGATATTGGAGTCTCAGCCAAGCAGTTGTGCCTTAAAGAAAATATTACTACTAATAACATGTCAGGCTCTTTTCTTTCTTGGTCCTTGGACTGACTTTATTTTGATTGAGCCTCTTCATTCCCCCTTCCCCAACTCCTTGCAATCACATTCTTATAGGTTTGCTCCTCTTTCTCATTACTCAACTTTTAACTCCCCATAGAAACCTACATAATGACCTGTGACATCTTCAGAGCACCTAGCTTCCACTGAAACAACTTATTTATTTATTTGCGCAATTATGAACTGTTTTTCCCAAATGGAATATAAACCTGTCAAGGGCAAGGATTCTGTCCTGAACACTCCTGTATAGCCTTACAAACTGCCTGACCATAGGAAACACTCAATAAATATTTGTTAGCCAATTTGAAATGGAGAGATTAAAATATGAAGGCATCACTGTTTCATACTAGATACAGGTGAGCTTTATTCTACTGGGCAACTGTTATTCAAAGACTGTGCTGTAGTTTATTATCATATTATTTAGGTTTATGACAGGAAAAAAATGGATTCCTATATCTCTGTTGTGGTTACGTCTACTCACATCTTAGGTTTAAGTCAAATCAGCTGAGAACCTGAAAGAGGCTTCAGCTGCAGGTTGACAATGCTAACTCTCTCACACAATGCCATGTTCCTGATACTTATAAATCAAGTAGATTAGCAGGTTTTGCCTTGGACCCAGATAGAGCTGTTAATTATTGTCAGAGGGGCAAAGGATGGAACCAGAAATGCCCCCTGCAGGAAGGTGAGACTTCATTTGACCATCCCAGCCCACAGGGAACTCTACTTCTTCTGAAGTCAAGGAGACTTTATTGTTTGAAGCAGCACTGATGCAGGTGGGGATATTTTCACATGCATATGTGCCATTCCTTCATTTAATTTGTATATAAAATTAATAAATGAAGATTGGTTTATCTTTTTGACATTTCTAGTGAAAGTGGTTTCTGCTGAACAGCCTGGAGATCCCAAACAGGAAGAAATAGGTAAAGGCATTTGAAATGGAATTCAAGAGAGAGTTCCTTACAGGCAGACACCAGTGCTCATCTTTCATCGCTAAGCCTTAGCTGAATATGTGAGACAAACAAAATATTTGTTGAATAATCTGCCTTTATAACCCCTAATCACACAACAAAAGAGGTAGACATGCAAAAATAATGTTAAAATCTGACAAAATCAGAACATAAATACTGAAATTAATTTGTTGCTTTAGCTCATTTTAAAACAAATAGTAAGAAGGACAACATGTAGTCATTTTACCAGTGAAAAGGCACCTTTAAGACGATTTTAGAATAATGAGCACATCATATGAGCACATCAACTATGGTTATTTGAATTTCCCCAAACAGAGTAAAAAATCCCTATCACCCAGTAAATAAAATAGATTGTTCCAATTTTATCTACTGGAAGACTGAGAACATTGTTGAGATTTTTTTTGAGCGTTATTATAATTTTCAAATGTTATTTACTTATTTTAAATCTGTCCCTATCTCTCTTGCTTATTATGTCTAAACAAAGGAAAATCATTTTTAAACTTGGAGAGCTTTTATTAATGTGACAGAAATTTTATATTTATTGACAGAATAAGTAACTATTATTTGGGAGATGTAAATGCTATTTTATAGACCCAGCTTCTTGGAGAAGGATTAACAATATCTATAAATTAAACAGTGAGTATATTTACATAAATGGCCAAAATAAATAATGCTAATTATACCTTCAAGTATTTAGGCCTTTTTATAGTTTTTAGGATCAGATGGCATCATGCAGACATGTCATTTCCCTACATAAATTGAATTTCAAAATAGAAGGGAGTTCTGAAGCTGCTTCCTATCCTCTGGGGTTAATCTATGCAAATATTCACAGATCCTATTTTGGGCATAACCAGAAGAATAGAGATCAAAGGGAGACCTAGAATATGTGGTGTGGACCAAGACATGTTAACATTTAATCTAAAATGTGCTAGTTTATGTGCATCCACCTTGCAGTGATGATTTCACTGTAGAGCTGCAACAATACCAAGCCTTCTTACAGTCCATATTAATTCAGAGGTTGGGCTGAGGTGTGGGTAGTTGAGGGCCTTCAAACCCCAAACAACCGATTTGCTGCTTTTCCTCTGATCTATGCTATTGACTTGTGATTTTTCTGGAAGCATATGAGAGCTATAGTACATGAACTTAGGTTATTTTGAAAGATTCAATAGGAGGTCATTATTGTGTAGTCCCGTTTCCTACTCAGTGTTCTAAAAACTGAGGTAAACCCTGAAGTAAAACTATTTTTGCTTTTTTCTGTAAAAGATTCATCAAGAAGACACAAAGTACAACAGAGATTTCCAGGAATATGATCAACATCTTCAACACTAATAACAAAGTAGATTCCTATAATAAAGATTCTTTAAGAAATTATTATTATTTACAGGGATCTTTTACATATATTTTTCTCATTGGAAGCCATAAGTAATAGCTGCATAACTCCATTTTCAGTTGAAGACACTGAGGCTCATGGCTCCCAAGCATTTTGAATTCTTGTCCAGGCCCTTTCCACTATGCCACTGCTATAACCCAAGTGTATAAAGCACTATGCCAGTCGTTCCCAAATAAATGTGTCTAGACCAGAGAGAATCTCTGAAAAAAAGTTCCATCAATGTGCAGAAAAATTAGGAAATACAAGTATATTTGTGAGTTTCACTTAATGCTCTGTTCATAAAGATTACATACTTTATTCTGAGATTGTCCTTCCAAATTTTTCATGTTAAAATATCCTCTATCATAAAATGACATTATATTGGAGGTATTTTTATGAGTTCTTTCTTGGAAACTTTTGTAAGTATAAAGACTTTATTTCAGTTACTATATAATTTAATTGACTAAAAGATCTCCTATACCAGAAAAAAAGTGTTGATATATAGTAAAATTGGCATCCTGTACTTTCCAGACCTCTTTTGGACACCAAGTTTTTTGTTGTGAGAAAATTTTTGGCCCTTTTTCTGAGTAGCTATAATCTAGCCAGTGTCTGGGAAAGATCCAAGGTCAAGAAACTAGAGGTCAAGATCCCATGTGATATGGAACAATCACAGAGTTATTAAATGAAAAATGGCAAAGCAGAATGTGCATATGGTATGTTCTTACCCATGTAATGGAATAGTAGCATATGTGCACAAATGTTAGAATATACACAGAATATCTCTGAAAAGAGACTACTACTTCTGAGGGTGGGAGACTGGGGGTCAGAGTGGGAGGGAAATTACTCCTTGCTTTTTGGACATCTGAAATTTTGTAGCATGAGCATCACGTAAAAAAGGAAATAAATAAATATATATAGTTTTAAAAAGACCTCACATGAGGGCGAAAGCAGTAATGAGAGTCGGTTTCCTGGACTGGAGTAAGAATCAAGAAAATCAGCTTCTCATAAGAGGAAAACAATTATCAAAGGAAGAATCACAGAGAGAAGTTCTAGATTTTCTTCTTTTATTAATGAAACTATGATAAGCATCTGCAAAGAGATAGGAACTGTATTATAGGCAAAGTAGATAGGGAAAATAAGACAGGCCAGATTATACCTCGAGAGGCCTACATTTCAGGAACTACCACGTAACTCTACCCTCCTCAGAGTGGCAGTGTATGCAGACATGGCCCCTGCCATCTTGCCAATTGAAAGGAGACCCCCTCTGTGTAGTTCTTCCCTGCTCTTCTCAATCTATAATTGCAAAGAATATAAGCTGGATAATGACATACAGGGGATAAAATGGAATAGTGTTAGTGCTTCCCAGTGTTCAGCTGTGTGAGAAAGGGGGAGCGAAGAAAGGGGGAGGATGAGATTATAAATAGAATATTCTCAAGTTTAATATTTTCTCCTATAAATTCCTCTTCAATTTTTTTAGGGCTTGCTGTAATTACAATTTGTCTGCTTGTATGTGTGCTTGAGCCACCATGCTCCAGAAAGAAATAATTGATAATATAAAATAAGCAATAGAAGATGATTCTGAATTCTTCACATTATTTGGGGGTGGATAGGGGTTTGAGTTCACATGTGATTTTATATTACTTACATATGATCTGTTTGCTTTTATAAAATTGTGCTATTATGTTTGAATTCATGGTGTTCCTATAAAGTATATGGTATCTGTAGAATACTATAGAATATTACATTTCATGGGTGTTCTGCAAAGTAGCTCACAGGGCTGAGATGACTATTTTATTAAGATATATTTACTTATCATGTGAGTGAGGTCAGGTCTCTTGACACTCCTATTAAAAAGGATCCCTCGGCCGGGCGTGGTGGCTCACGCCTGTAATCCTAGCACTCTGGGAGGCCGAGGCGGGTGGATAGCTCAAGGTCAGGAGTTCGAAACCAGCCTGACCAGGAGCGAGACCCCGTCTCTAAAAAAAAAAAAAAAAAAAAAAAAAAAAAAAAAAAAAAGGATCCCTCAACTAGTGCAGTTTGAATAACACTTTTGGTTAGACTTCAGAAAAAAAAATGATTATATGTGGTTCTTTCATAACTGAAATTTTATATGCATATGTTTTCTGAAATTAATGTTTTGTAAAATCCTTTCTTTCTTTCATTTAAGTAGTTTCTTATAATGTTTTGCTAGAAAATCAGGTGTGATGATATCAGACTGAAAAGTGTGTTCTAATATGTTAAATTAAATTATTAAATTTAATAAGCAAACAATTCAATTATTAATACTTTGCTTTAAATTGTATATACCAATAAATGAATGGAACCATTAGCCTCTGTGTTCCAATCAATTTATGTCCCTGATCATCAAGATATCATTCCATAATGGTTAAGTATGAACAGGACCTTTTATGTTTTTATAATTTTGACTGCAGATATGTCAGAAATTGCTTCACTCAATTTTTTGATTAATACTTGTGTCTATTTCTAAGAATTTCCCAAATTTTCAGATTAATACCAAAAAATACAAATTTTTCTGTTTATGGCTTTGAAGACAATGTAGAAATCCTGAGTATGTCCATTAATAATATGAGTTTACATAGCTAGAGGTTTTAATGTCTTCTAAATAATGAACCATATAGACATAAAAAGTTAGAATAAGCAATTGCTAATGTTCCATACATATTCTTTCCATCTTGAACACTTTTATCTATTGAAATCCTAATATATATAAAGTTTAACTTATATACTTTCTCATTAACCATTAATAGTGTTTTTTATATGTGTAATACAAAGTTTAGACTAGTTAAATTGGACACTGTATGATCTATAATTATGGCATATTATAAGTAGGTGGATGGGTATATTGTAATACATATGTGGCAATGCATTCCTTGGTATCATTCCCGGATATATGTTTGAGTGAGTCTGGCAAATGTTGTATTGCTAAGGAAATAATTTGTATCTCTCTTCTTCAACATCTACCTAATATAACAACTGTATGTACTTATTGGCATAATCACTGAATATAAATGTTGAGAATCAAAGGTTAAATTTGATAAATGTTTTCATTTAAAAATGAGACAGCATTTTGGTAGGAATATTAATCATTGAAATCTGATAAATTAATATTAATATTGAGTAATTATAATATGAAACTTTGGATTTAAAAATGCAGTAAAAAATTACATTTTTAGAAATGTTCCTTTATAACTACACTCAATTTCTATAATTAAGTCTAAGCATTTTCTCTTATTCACTTATGTTTGGACAATTTTTGTGTGTGTTTGTGTGTGTGTAAAAATACTTTTATTGTAGTAATTGTGTACTCTTTTGTGTGTTGCCAAAAGGGTTCCCTAGCATGACATGCATGGAACTCAGATTTGGAAGTGCACGGAGAGCTGTATTTGTTGCCAATTCGAGGAATGTGTTTTCAAAACAAGGATAACATTTCATTTTTCTTTCTCCCCAGTTCTGCAGTAGTGTAAGTGTTAAAGCCTGAGAGGTTTAGAAAGCTGCAGTGAATGTGTTAAGACTGTTAATGAAGCTTCTGAATGTAAGGACAAAATTAGCTCTCACACCCACACTGCGCAAAGTACAGCAACTGTCTGATAGAATTGCATCATGACTTTTACCTGGGGACACGGGTATTATATTCAGCTGAATTGATGAAATTGGGAAGACAGATGTGCCCAAAGGACATTTTAAGAAGCTTGTACCTACATAAATTGCTTGTGAAAAATCTCTAAAATTTGAATAAGAAACCAATGTAAAATGCTTTCTGCCTGTAAACTTCGGGTCATATGATATATATTATCTAGCATATTCTTTAAGGAGAGAGAACATTTGACTTTCTCTTGGTATCAAATAGTCTACATAATGTCAAGACCAATGGATGTCTGCTTTTCCTTTTTTAAAGATAAATACTCCGGACTAGAGAGTTTAATGAGGAATGCTAATTCCTGTATGTTGTTTGATTGTAAACAGTAAATTCAGGCATATAAAGTGATTTATAGCATTAAATAATCTGGGTAATGTAACCATTTAGCAAATAGGATAACAAAGTAAAAACAGGAATGTCAACAAACACTCCTAAACAAATTACCCAAAACTTTAATCTAGGTCCTTGGACATTGTGTTTTGAGGAATCAGTTCTAGCACACTCGACATAAAAGTCTTGGAGATACAGACTTAAAAATGGGACTATTTCATTTCATTTTAAAAACACATTTATTGAGAAGTATTTTTACCTGTACTTTCATAGTATAAACTCTTGAGCACTTTTAGTTTAGGAAGGTGGCAGATACTTAGATTTGTGTTAAGGTTGCTGCTCTAAGACATACAGAAAATAGATGTTCTAAGTCCAGAGATCTGTGATTCTTGGCAGTTAAATGAGCAGGTAGAAGGCGTGGCTATACTCTTCTAAACTTACACTTTCATATAATCATGGAATACTAGATGTTCTTATAATTTTTCTTAGAAATTTCAAACAGTAAATCATAATTACACAGAAAATCTTTTTAGTCTCTTAGAAAATTCTAGGAACTGGGATTATGACTATGTAACTGTGTAAAACAGTAAGTCATTTAAAAATGTTAATTCAGTGACCTTTAAGATCCAAAAAAATCATCTGGTACTGACAGCACTGACTCCACTTCTTACATATGGTTATTGACATTAGCAAAAAAGATGAGATTGCCTTTGAAATTCATAAAACTAATAGTCCTGTCCACCAGAGGGCATAAATTTTCCATAGGAGAAGGACAGAATATGAAGGTGGAAAAATCAATGATTTTAGTAACTGACCTTTTTTTTGACTGGCTGTAACCTTAACTTTGTTTTTTAATATATCATAATTTATAATTGATTTGCATAGATACCAATAACTTAATTTCATTATGCCCCCCAACTCTAATTTCCTGCAGAATTTATTGCCTCTTCCACTCCTTTGGCAGTTCACATATATAACTCTTTATTATCACGCACCTTCTTTTTATATGCTCTTTCTTCCTAATTACACTGTCCTTGAAGGATGTAGTCATTTACTTATGATTATCCATTTCCATAGTAAAATATAATACATTGTCCAAGGTAGGCGATAATTATTTGTCAATGAAGATAATAATGGTTTTGAAGTAATAAAAATTATTATAGCTATTGAAAAGTAATGTTACCACACTAATTGACAGTTTACAAAACATTTTTATATCTATTATTTATTTCACTCTTTAAATAATCATGTTCTCTACTTTAGGTCTTAAACAATTTTTTTTCCCTCCAGGTTTGTAGTAGTAAATACACTAATGATGCAAAATGAATTTTAAAAAATGACTTTTCTAGCAGAGAATATTTTTCTCTTAGTCCTGAAAGCAAGACATTTTATGAAATTTCTTTTTAAATAAGCCATCATGAGATTATTTACTTTCTTTTTACCTCAGGAGCTTAGCTATATTTGAAATTCAAACTTTAAAATAATTTCTTAGGTTAAGAAATGGGAAAAAAATCTACATTGTTCTTCTCTTTCTGTTTATACAGAGAAATTAATCTTGATATGTGTGAATTACCTAACTGGAGATCCTGTAATACATTTTCATATGTACAGACAGCCATTAATAGAAAATTAATAGAAGCAATTTCTTGCCAAATTTCAGAGTTAGTAAATAGAGCTTGAGAAAGTAACTAATCCTGAAGGATTACACAACTAAATTATAATAGAAATAGTAAATTGGTAGCCAATTCAGTGATTATAACCACGAGCTACCAACAATAATGTTTATTAGCTCTACACTTTATTAAATCTAATTGCAAAATGGACTGGTATTAAAAATAGAAACCTTTCCAAAATCAGAATGTTGACAATGTAGTTAACAATTTCATCACCATAATGCAAGATGAGAATGTTAATTTCTAATTTTTTAAAAAATCTTCTGTGTTTTTTCAGGGAATTCACAATTCCCTGTGTGAATTTTTAATTTTTTCCATTTAAAGCAATTTAATTACTTAAATTCATCACTTAGAACACATTTCAAGTAAACAAATCTAAGAAACATAAAAACATACATAACTTGCCTCTCTGTGTCTTTGAAATGGAGCTACTACATTAAGAAAATCAACTTATCTAACAGGATCCAGCAATTAATGTCAACCAACACCACAGAATACACTTGCCAGTAATGACCAACACACTACATAGAATCTCATGCCAAAAAACTTCAGAAATACAGGCCAAAATCTCATAAATTTTTGCTGGAATGAAAACCCCAGATTTCTTCCTATCATAATTTCTGAGGTGAATGTATTTCACCTCATATTTGATAATTTGATGAATTATCAAAGATATTAGCTCAAGATATTTTTTCTGTCTGCAGATGCATCCAAGATTGTTCTAATTATAGATTTCCACAGCAATTCATAAAATATATAACTTGAACTCTTAAATTTCAGCAAAGAAAAAAATCAATTTAGTTCATCTTTAGCCATGCTGAGTTTAATCCCCCTCTAAACATACTTTGTTTAAGTGCAAGCTTATTGTTAAAGAATTGATTTGTGACTGGTATGCATAAAGATGATTTCTCTATGGTCACTAATCAAAAAAACAGATTATTGATCATTTCAGTTTCATGAAGGAAAATGTATTCTATATAGGTCTCTTTTCTTTGAGCTAATATTGAATAGCCTCAAATGACAGGGCAAAATTTTCACATTAAAATGAATTTCCCTAGAAAATTACAAATGTTCTCCCTGAACTAATTCTAAAACATTTTGACATGAAATAGTTTTCATTAAACCTTAAGTTGTGATTAAGCTCATGCAAGACAGTAATTTTGTGTTTCTTCCTCGACAAAATGTATTAGCATGCAGCATTGTAGATACACTTGTTGTATAGGCTTTTCCAAGCAAATGGGACTGAATCTCTGCCCTTTTCTGTG
This sequence comes from Cheirogaleus medius, assembly GCA_008086735.1. Lineage (NCBI taxonomy): Eukaryota > Metazoa > Chordata > Mammalia > Primates > Cheirogaleidae > Cheirogaleus > Cheirogaleus medius. The sequence continues at coordinate 79,424,906 of VBSM01000272.1, read as the reverse complement.
GGTCAAACTTTGTGCACAAGAAATTTAATCTGTCCAAAAGAAGCACCTTAGTCTAATTCTACAAAGATACTATATGGACAAGAAACTACTGCTTTTTTGCCTCTTACTTTAGATACACAAGATGATGATATTTTCTTTATTTTAATTACAATATATATGCAATAAACTGACCAAACCTGAAATGTACAGCTTAATTCCTTTAAAAATAGATATAACTATGTATATGTGCAGATCAAATATATATATAAATATATATGTGCTTTAATACCCCTATGCCATTTTCAGTCAGTATCCCCTCTCCCAGATGTTACTGAGTTTCCACCTTTTATCCCCATAGAAACTTTGGCCTGTTTTTGAACTTCATATAAATAGAAGCTTTTTAAATTCTCACAACTTTTAGGGGAAATTTTCATTCATATGTCAATCTGACAATTATGTGACAAAAAATACTTCAAATTTATAAACTTATGTATATGTACATGTGTGTGTATATATATGTATATATTATCAAACCAGTATTATTTGCCTATTATCTAAAAGTTTCAGGATTTTGCATTATGCTTAATCATTTGTTCTTAAACTCAGAAAACATAGAAATTCAAAAATTTTTGTAAACATTTTCTCAATAAATGTCAAAAAGCTGTTATACTTGGCACAAGTTAAAAAGTGAGTTTTTTATACAATCACCACTGAAATTCTGTGGTTCTTGATTCCTAGACCAATGGCTTATCTACTAGGTATATTTTGTTGTACAGAAGCTCTTGTTTTAACCATTTTTGTTTAATCTACAAAAGTTCATTATTTGATGGATAAACTAAAAAAATCAATTTGTATTATAATTAAATTTTTTAAATGATGCAATTTATTTTATTGTTTGGAATGTCAGAATCTCAAACATGCATTTTTGTTCTTCTCTAAAATAGTGTTTTATGATGTGAGAAAAACAATCCCCAGCTTACAAGGCCACATGATTTCCTTACCATTGTTATCTCATAAGAAAAATAGGTCAATTTTAATGTTATTTATTAATTTTATGCACAAATATTCACAACTCAGTAAAATGAAATGTTCAAAGAAAAACTACTTAGGATTATTTAGTTCAAAGGAACACATTTGTTAAAATTTTAAGATACAAATATATTGAAATGTTTCATTGAGGACTAGAATTTAATTTGATTAATTTAGGGCTTTAAAATGCTGATATTAAAAACAACAACACATTTTTCCAAATGTGCATCCCTAGAAAAATTAACAAAAAAAAATTGCCTGCAATTGCAAAAAAATTTTTTGAATATGTGGAATTTGCTCAACTTTACCTTATACAAACATGGCAACATTTATAAATTTCTTACTATCATACATCTTGAAGATACCAGATACTATTCAACCAAGACTCAGTAACCAGTTTTGTTCTAGTGCCTTTAGTGCCTCTTAATTATTTTAAATTGCATAAGCATTTTGGGGAAAGGCTTTCTTTTGCCAGACAATTTGTATTATATTATTGTTTGTTTCATTTTGTTCCATAGGGGTTAGGCTTTGGAATAATCCTATCGTAATTTTCCAAGTATATTTTCACAGATTTAAGTGTTTTCATCTACTTAAATATTTATATCAATTATGTATATGAATTTTTTTGAGTTACAAAATTATAAGTCCTGTTTTTATGCCATTGGTACACTGCTATCTCTTTACCTAAGTTAAGTACTAAAGAACAAGTATCAACTTAAAATTTTGAAAGACCTCAGGGATGGTTAAGGCACAACTATCTTACTATTAAGCTTAGCTACTCAGTGCATTCTCTCAATCAAAAAACGGATTTTCTATGGTATCTATTGATTAGTTGTTAGAATCTACAGTTATTAACTTAGTATAGACATCAATATTTTAATTATCTTTTGGAGCACTTATCTCAATACCACCTATAAAAATAGTAAATGTAAGAGAGGGCTTTTCAATATATAAAACATAGCCATGTCCCTAGCCAGTCTCCACCTATATGCACACTTTTTATAATGTATTTCCTCGGTAATTTGATTCAATTCTTAGATTACTTGCAAACATATCAATTTACCATACCAAATAAGACAGACAACCTACATCTCTGATACTTTCTTTCTTGCTGCAACATTTCAGGGGTATTCTCAATAGGCACAAGAATTCAGGAAAAAATTATTTTTGTAGTCAGTTAACAAACATTTATTGACAGTCAACAATGGATACTGATAAAGTCTTTGTGCTCAAAAGCCTCACTCCAGTTCTCAAAATTAACCAGTCCCAAAAAGCAAAATTAGGTTATTTTATATTATACACAGGTTGTTGTAGGACTTCCCTGGTCAATATCTTCTAGGACAAAGTCATTTCTACCATAATTTATTGTAAAAGACGGTAAGGGTCATTTATCCAGTTGTTAAATTTGGATAGATCCAAGCTGAGTTGGGAAAATCATGGCTCTGTCTAAATATACTTCTTTTGAAGGATACTTCTATGAAAACATTAGATGAATCTTTAGCTGAACAAGAATACAAACTAACTTATTTTATATAGTAGCAAAGAGACAACTTTTCTACTTATAATTTAATATAAGATAAGCTAGTATAGAGTAGTGCCCCTGGGATCTGAAGGCAGGTTGTTTGGATTCAAATTTCAACTTTGTACTTTCTGTGTAAGCATGTACAATTTTTTAAAACTCTGTAAGCTTCCATTTCTTCTTTTTTAAAATGGACATAATATTAAAAGTACCAACTTCATTTTTGGGAGCCTTCATTAAGTCATGCAAATTAATTTGCACAATGCCTGGACCATAATGAGCACTTATTAAATGATAGATATTGTTATTTTCATTGTTATTGCTGCTGTTTTTGTTGTTATTATCATATGGGATTCTCATAATGTACAACAGAGAAAAAAAAATTTTAATACCCACCAGAAGTCTCAATTTTCAATTGTCTGATAACTGAATCAATTGAAATTCCAGAGGCATCGGCAGCCTCTGGACATGTTAACCATTCGTCTCTCTAGATTCTCTAGGCTTTATCCCTGTATCAAGTCGGATCATCACAATGGTACATACCAGGACTATATTACTTTAGCACCCTTCATAAATGCTTTCACCGAGCTGTGATTTGGCATCATGCCCTTGGCTTCCTATCAAAGGTCAGTGCAAGAAATGACCATATGAAGAATGCTTTTGCTCTTTTTATAAAACTGCTATTGAAGATACTGTCCATTTTCGTGTTTAATGTCCCTTAGACAAAGACTTTTGCTATAAATTCTTCTTAGAGCTAAATATAATGATTTTGGTATATCTGTTCTTTTGTTTTAAAGTACTTCATCCTTTTGGGAAGCAGGAAGGGCTTTAATAATAAATAGAAGATTCTTTTCAACATGTGCAGTACTGGAAAATGCTACCAGCTATTGCTTGGTCTCCATCATCAGGGAAGAACAGAATCCAATAAATTCATTTACCTTTTCCTATTTAAAACTTAAAGTGTTATTCCAGTAGAGAATATTTACATGTAAAAAGACAATACTCTTTTCCCTCTCTCTGGATGGTAAAATTTCAAGGCAAGGATTCTTTGGAGGGCAGAGGGCTTTGCAGTTTCTATGAACTCACATCATGTAAATCAGAGGTTATAAAGTGGCAGACCTTTGACTGCTGTTTGGTCTACACAGTGTTTTAGAAGACGTGGTGAGGGGCAGGTTTTACACTTAGCCACAGTACAAGCATTTTGGCACCTATTGTCATACTCAAGATCTTTTCTCCATTAAATTTATCTCTATAATCAAGGTCATGTTCATAAATGGAACAATCTGACATTAATAGTCAGATTGCATTACTTTAGGCAGAAGTGTCTCTTGAACATTCTCACAAAAGCTTGAAAAACTTGGAGTAAATATGCTCTGGAATGCTAAAGAGAGCATGGGAAAAAAAGTTAATGCTACCATCCCTCTGTTCTTTCTGTTCACTTTCTAAACTATATTAGCTGGTTCTGTTCCCTTTAGTGTCACCATGAGGCCTGATGATCACCCTCTCAAAGCCTGGAGGGATGCACATTAAATATTGGTATCACCAATTCTTCCTCAGAGCCTGTTCTCTCCACTATAGAACTGAGCAAACAGGAGAACCGAGTTTTCTCTATTAGTTTATTTAAAAAATATGTTCTGTATCGTAGAGTTTGAAATATTATTCTCATAATGAAGAGAGTATATTGAATCTATGGGAAAGGTGAGTGCTTCTAAGCTATGCTGGAGGCCAATAACATGAGAAAATGATTATTCTGCAGGTAGGAAAACATTACCTGGCATCAGCCAAAACTGTCAGCAGGCAGGAACATATTTTTAAAAAATAGCTTTTTCAGTATCAGTTGGCCATGTATTTTCTTCCTCCTCAAATTTCTATAATAATAAATAAGCATGTGCATGAATTACCTATCGAAGATATCCACTGAAGTATTTATCAATAGATACCTAGGATTAAAAAACATTAATAATAGGACTCCAGCCATCAGCAAATCTCAAAATCTGAAAGCTAACTAGATCTTAATTTAAAATATGCTCTTTTGTTTTTTAACATGATTCACTTAAAAACTGAAATAACCGGCATGCATATTTTTATTTGGATGCCTTGGTCTTAAAATCATTTTTGTTTCAAAGTTGGGACTTACAATCAGATTTGGTCTTCTGCCTCCTAAAACAAAAACATTATGCTAAGTTCTGGATCATCACAAATCTCACAACAAAACAAAATGGAAGATGCATAATATTCTATGGATTTGTCTAAATTTCAAAGTCTAAATGGTTTTCACAGATCCGATATAATAAATCCTTCATCAGGGAACAGGTGTGGATTTAAAAGAGCAATAAAAGTTTCACAAATGTGCCTGTGCATTTGCAGTATAGAATATTAGGCAAGAGTCTGTACTGCATCAGTGTAGGTACCATGATTGTTTTGCTCACTAGAGGACAATGAGAATACTCTGTGTCCTGGTATATGAATTCTTATTCTAGAGACCTCTCGTCATTCACTCACTCACACATTCTTTTATTCATTCGTATGTTCATTAGAGAGAACATTCTGTCACACCTTTAGCTGTGAAAATTTACAATCCGACCTAGTGTCTTTGAATCATCTCTTTATTGTTAAAATACCAATAGCTTATTGAAGTACCCCATAAAAAGGATTATTTTTCTTTCAAAATATAAATGGCTTATGACTTGATTATAATAATTTTAAAAGATTAATGAATGGCTTTAAAGTTAATTAAATATAATTGTTGATATTCAAATTTAAACTAATAATTATTTGTTGTCTTATGTGTTAGAGATAGGTAGACAATGTTGTATAAATGCATGGTCGTACCCATAAGAGAAACATAAATAGGTTGGACAAATTGAAGAACCTACTCTTATAATTCTATATTTTTCATTGTTTAATTCTGTATAATGAATGTATGTGAATGTGATGAGACATGATTTAATTTCATCATCCTACTTGCTATGAATTATCCATAGGTATGCATTTCTGACAATATGATTCCTTACTTGAAATGTTCACACCATTTATTAGGTGAACATTAATAGCAAAAGATACATGAATTTTTTTCCAAGTTTACTTTGTTAATACTCTCTGTAAAAATCTAGTAGGAGGCTTGAATTAACGTAATTACCAAAAATTAAAATAAATAAACCCTTCTGACAGCAACTTTAAACATCAATGGGGAATAAATCAATTTATAGCAACTACTATTTCAAAAGAGATAAAATGAATTATAAGAGTGCATACTGGCTCTAAAACCTCAGGACATTATTAATAAATATTGTTTCTTTCCTAAGATTTATGGAGCTATGAGGCTTAACTACAAAATATTATGTATTAAGAATTAATTTAGTTTTCAACCAGGATTCCTACAGGAGGAAGACTTATGAAATCACTCCAACTGTGATTTTCCCCTTATGACATTTGATCCCACAGGCACATTTTAACTAAATTTGACAGCAGGAAAGAAAGTCCAAAGCTAAACAGCACCATACAAGTTTTTGAAACAGGTAGACAGCTAATGGCCCAAATAGTTCATATTAATAATCAAATGCTGGCTACCCTGTGGATTGCTACCGTGTGCTAATGAGGAGAGCCTTTCTTTCTCTCGAGGCAAGAGGCTTTCCATAGAAGTTTCTAATACTTCTAAAAGCTGATGGATATATACGGAGAGTGAGTGCAACAGTTACTACCCGCCATTAGCAACTGGTTGCACATAGAAGTCATAGGAAATCTGATTGGTTGGGCCAAGAATTGACCCTTATTTATTTAATCCCTCTAAATTACTTTATTAAGACTTTTTAAAGCAAAGTTTAAAATATTTCAAATGTTGAAATGCCTCTTCTACTAGCCATAGTAAATATTTCCAAACTTATTACCTCCCCCTCACTCAGGGTTATTTTTGTTATTGTTTTCTCCTCTTAAAAGGAGGAGCATAAAGCATTTTCTGTGGATACCAAATCATTAGTTCACTTCTTTTGGGCAAATATGCCTTTTTGGTGAGAACAAACATTACTTTCCTGTTATCTTGAGTGTAAGAGATGGCATCTCTTGCCAAGGCATGCAGTGGCAGCCACTAACCAGGCTGATGAACTATTACATAATTGTAGTCAGTGGTTTAATCAAAATCAGCTTTCATGTCTCCATGGCTGAACTTATGTTCTGTACAAAAGCCCTTGTGTTCTGTACACAAACAACATGAAAACTGATGGGAATGAATTCTTCATGAGTTATAGAGTCATATAATATAATGCTTTGCTATTATCTTTGGTTATATTACTCTCTGTCTTATTTAAGACAATTGGGTATAAAATGCAGAATGTATAAATTGGCTATAATTTGAATTTAGCCTTGTGTTCATGCTTCATTCAATAGTTACCTTGATTTTTACTATTGACAAAAATGATACCTGATAATTGCTAGTTGTTCTATATGTACTTTTATTAATGTACTTGTAGACCAGTGTTGCTTTATGTAATTTTTTCTTACAGAAGAGCCACACTGTTGCAATTTTCTACTTATTTTTAACAAGTTGAACAAAATAAGTTTTCATATTAACAGCTGATTTTTTCAAGTCTAAACTGTCATTTACTAGCCACATAAAAACAAAACACAACAAAAACCTTAGTAATCCTAACTGTACCATAAGAAGAATGACACCTGACCCACTCAGTACCTCTGGTGTTGTAAAGACAAGATCAAATAAGGTAATATGTGTCATTCCCTGATAAATGCTTAAATTCTTTTTGGATGTAAGTTATATTTATGCTTGTTTTAGTAGTTGTATTCTTTTAATGATACCGTTTTATCAATAAATAAAACTTTTATTTTTTAGTAAACTTTTGTCTTTGTTCATTACTAGTAAAAACCATATTTCAAACAGAAAAGACTAAATTTAAACTCAGGTGAAGCCTACAGGGTTTAAGGATAGAAATTGTATAGGCAAATACACATGGGAGCCAAGCAAAAAAAAAAAAGTAGATAAATGGTGGTTGTATTTATTTTTCCAGTGATGATATTATAAGAACAGATATAAAAGAAAACCTTCACTTTTCTCATAATACCACTGTCTTTGTTTCTTAGGGCTGCCTTAACAAAGTACGATAATCTGGATAGTTTAAAACAGCAGAAATTTATTCTCCCACTGTTCTCGAGGCTACAAGTCCAAAATCGAGGTTTTTGGCAAGGCCATGTTCACTTCTAGCAAGTGCAAGAATTCCTTGGCTTGTACATGCATCATTCCAGTCTCTGCCTCCCTCATCACATGGCTGTCTTCTTCCTGTGTGTCTGTTTTACATGATATTCTCTCCTC